>VZTM01022438.1:523682-808620 GCA_013400555.1 Jacana jacana
TCTTCTTGCCGGGAGGGGTGGCCCAGTTTTTTTTTTTTGGGGGGGGGGGGAGAGCCCAGCTCCCCCCCGTGTTTGTTATTCCCTGTACTATTCCGAAAAGCGAGCGCTCGGATGTTTCTCCCCCTTTCCCTGGCAGTGCCGGCGGGGCTGGGAGGGGACAGCCCGGCTGCTCTCCTGGGGCCAGGCGATGGAAGAGCGGGGAGCCGAGCCCCGCACACGCCATTCCCTGAGGGTTGGGGGTTTGATGGGTTTTCTTTTGGGTGGGGGGTGTTTGTTTGGACGTTTTGAAGGATCCCAGGAGGCCTCCGCAGCGGGTTGAGCAGAGCCCACAGCTGGGCTGCTGGGACCCTTCCCATCCTCCCAGTCCGGTCGCTGGGTGGCGGGTTTGAGGCAGAAATAACAGGAGAGCGGAGGAGGGCGGCTGGGGGGGAGTGGTGAAGAAAGTTGCCACTTGCAGCCCTTTAAAGAACACTGCCGCTTCTCGGCAGACCCTCTTCGGGGAGCTGTGTGAGCCCCTAGTAAGGGTTTGGGATGGCAGGGGCACAGGCAGGTATTTGGGGACGAGCCGTCGGGGCAGCGCTGCCCGCACAAGCCTCCTTCAAAGGTGCCACGGAGGGGGCAAGCACAGGGATTGATCCCACTTTTCTTCCCCCGTCCCTCCACTCCTCGGCTGCGTGGGTGGGCGAGTCCCCATGTCATCCCCTCACATTCCATCCCATCCCATCCCAGTTTGGGGTTTCCCGATGGGCTCCGTTGCTCCTTCGCTTTGTCTCCCCCTCCTCATCATCCCTGGCTGGAAGGAGCAGCTTTGAAGTTACTCTTCAGCTCTCTCTCCCCCATGAGCAGGGGAGGAGCTGAGCCCCTTTTTTTGCCTTTTTCCGGGAGCCTCGGTGGGAAATGTTTCCAATTAAAATTCCAAAATGGCTCCTCGGCGCTGTCTGGCGGCAGGGGGGGGGGGGGGTGGGGGGGGGGGGTTAGGGGGGAGGAGGAGGAGGACGAGCCTTTTTCATGAATGGATGTGGCAGGAGCTGTCTGTCCTGCTCAGTGACCCTGCCACAACCGCCGAACCCACTAACAAAGTTTCCAGGAGGCCTTTCTAATTAAACCATTTGTCAGTGTCAGATAGTGATTGCTGAGCTCTGGTTTAATATTGCCTGGAAAACAGGGAGATTGGTGGGGTTTTTTGCTTCCCTGCTTCTGCCTTCCCTCCCAAACTGTTGAGCCAAGGAGCTGGAGAAAGAACTTGGGGGCAGATGTGAGGGGTCCCGTCCCACCTCAAGCCTGCTGGAGTCTGGGTGAAGAGCAAACCCATGACACTGCCCTGCCACAAAACATGTTAGTAGTGATGAAGTAGGTGTGAGGATTGTCACTTGGCAGAATTTGTGGGCTTTTTCCTGCTTGAAGATGAATTATCTTATTGGGGTTCAGTGCCAGGGCTGGGTATGTTGCTTTATCTTTTCAGACACTGATAGTTTTGTGCTTTTCTGTCTGGCATAATAGCTCTTGCCTAAACTGCCCCAGCCCCATATTTCGGAGAAGCTAAATGAGGCGAGACTGTCTCTTGCCATTGATTTTATTTTTGGATGTTTGTTTCTTCTGTGATTGACATTTGGACCTACCTATCACAAGCAACACCAGACTTTGTAAGAAATACTCTTTGGGGACCTGTTTGCTCAGTAACAGTCTGCCCAGGGAAGATGAGGGAGCAGGGAGATGCCTCTCTTGGGGTGAAGTTGAAGGTGTACCAACTTTTTGTTGGCAAAGACTTGTTAAGTAACGTGCATGTATGTCCAGGTAGAAGGATTTCCCCTTCTGAGGAATAAAACATCTCTTTCTCTCTGCCTCTCCCCTTCCCTCTCTCCTTTCCCCCTTCCCAGGTGGCTTTAACAAGTTTCAGACTGAATATTCAGAGCACTGCGAGACAAACCTTGACAGCTCCTCGCCCAGCAACTCTCCCCCGGCGTCAGTGCTTGGCCTGGGAGGGCTGCGGATAAGCTCCGACTGCTCCGATGGTGAATCCGACAGGGAACCCAGCAGTGCCACGGAGTCGGACGGGAGTCCCATCCCTAGCAATCAGCCTGCCTTTCCGGTCCAGATCCTACCTTATCTGTACCTGGGCTGTGCCAAAGATTCGACCAACTTGGACATCCTGGGCAAATATGGCATTAAATACATCCTGAATGTGACTCCCAACCTGCCAAACATGTTTGAGCACGATGGAGAGTTCAAGTACAAGCAGATCCCCATCTCAGATCACTGGAGCCAGAACCTCTCGCAGTTCTTTCCCGAGGCCATTGCTTTCATTGGTAGGTAGTTGGCAGAACATCTCTTTTCTTACTCACTGCTTGGGAATGTGGCAAGTGTCTTCCCAGGGCTGTCGCTCGTCCCTGGCCTCACCTCTCTGGGGCACAGCATCAGTGCTAGCTTAGCAGCTGAGCATCACCAGAGGTGACAGTTCTAGTGCTGGGTCACACCCTGGTAGGGTTCAGGGAGGTCTCCCCTTCCAAAACGCAGCCCTCTTACAGCACCTCAGCTGGATTACCTGCAAGTGGTAGGACTGGCCCCGCTGGACCCAGCTGTCTCTTGCCCTTGTGTGGGCATTTGTGCTTATGTGAAATGGCAGAACCGAGGTGGTGGGAGCTCCTTTGCCAGCTTTGCTGGGAGGAATGAGTGTTGATGGGAGCTGCGTTAACGTGACTGGTGCCAGCAATTCCTTAGCTCCAAGTGTGGATGAGACTGGGGGTGTGTGTGTGGTGTGCGTGTGGTGCTTTCTTCTCCTGAGGGGATTCACTAGTATAGTTATGATCCTGCTGTAAGTCGCCCCAGCATAACTAACTCCTTGTATGGATACTTCTCCTAAGGTAAGTGTCAACACAATGAGCTAGTGATCGTAATCGCCGTGCAGAGCTCAGCTGGAAAGCTGCTGTGCAGACAGCCTGAGACAGCCCTGGCTGCCTGTGGGGAGGGGTGCGGGGGGGCGCAGATCTCTTCTCCCAGCATTGACTTTGGAAATGGCTCCTTATTCTGCGAGTAGTGTCTGTTGGACTGAATGGGGATGTACCCTTCCAGTGTGACCTGGACCGTCTGCTGGTGATGGTCATTAGCCTAATCAGTTCTGATCCATGGGAGGTGAATGGCACAGGTAGTTGTTACCACCATTAACCCTTAAAAGCCTTATGGCTTCATATCCGGTTTAAAAATACCGGTGTAGGGAAAGGCGAGGGGGACCTTTATGTTCAGACTGAAATCTGTGCAGCCCATTTCCATACTACCTTGTTGTCATCCCATTGTGTGCGCGCGCGCACACCACACCCCCCCACATCCCTGTCCCATTTTGGGTTCTGCTGTGTGTGCTGGCTTGCTGTGCTGAGGCCTGCAATGGGGCAGAGCAGTGGTAGGTCCTCTTCTGTCCTTCAGCCATTGGAACTCCTGGTTCCTGCGCGCTCTCCTCTGTCCCCAGCTTCTGTCCTCTGGTAACACAGTTGTGGCCAGAAGTGGCTGCTCCAGTGTGGCAGCAGGGACCTGTCTGATGTCCTGTCTGTACTTCCCGCATGGAGCATGGTATTAGATGTTGGGGGTGAAGTATGGGGTCCCTGCTGGCGTGTGGCATTTGGGATCCGTCTGCTCCAGTCAGACGATGTCTCTGAACACCACACTTGTGCTTTCCAGTTAATGACAGGACATGGAGGATTACCTCACTCTAAAACCAACCACCAAGAAATGCAGCAGCAGGTCAGATGAAAGGCAGAAACATCTCAGGAATATGTTTGAATGGAGCGAGACCGGGGGAGGGCTGGGTACGCTGGGGGGCAATTGCCCACTGTACTGGAAATGCCCAGTTTTGCTAGCTGGGGCAGAAAACCTGTTGTGGCTTGGGTCTGGATTTTCTTTTCCCTGCATCTGCTTCTCCTTTCCCTGCTCTGGTGGTGCCAGTGTCTCTTACCTCCGGCTTTGCCTGAGGATCCTCTTCCTCCTGCCACCTTCTCCATCCCCACCAAGCTCTGTCAAATGACTGCCTTCAGATGGGGCTGCCCAGAAGGAAGCGGTGCTGGGTGCTTGCGTGCCTTCAGCGCTCTCAGCAGCGTGTCCCTCTTTCAGCACTAAGATGTCAATTCATAAAGGGATCACGCTGTTCCGGCTGTGCAAGAGACAATGAGTGTGTGTGTGCTTTTCAGTCGGTGGCAAGGGAGGGGAAATTTCCTCGCTGTTCTCTCGCCATTTTTTTGGTCCAGCCTGCATTCCTGCTCCCTGCTACCATTCATCCTGAGAGTCTCCTCCAACACAAGCGCTTGTTTGTGCTGAAGTGTGTTTCTGTCGACCCTAAAGAACAATTTCACAATAAGGGAAGTTCCTGCACTTCAGACTCTGGCTTAAATTGGCTCTGACTACATTCAGATGTCCTCCTTCTACTACAAAGTTAAGAGCAGTGGAAGAGAGTAGTTTGTGTGGTGCTGGGTTGTGGCCTTACATTAAGTGTGCAGCCTTCTCTGGTTATTGGTGTTGAGGTGGGCATGCTGTGCCTGACCACCAGCATCTCTCTGGGGCTGTTGTCTCCAGCTCCACCTGCCTTTGTGGGTTACTCCATGTCTTTGCTTGAATGGAGGGAGTATGGATGTACCCTAGGCAAGGGATTCGCTGCCAGGCTTGGGTAGTACTTCTCAAGCACCTGAGATGCTTGGCCTTGCTGTATGAAATGGGATGTGCAGCTTCGCTGTGCGGTGGGATGCCTCAGGACCCTGCTGGGGAGAGACTTGGGTGTCAAAGGGACACGAGACGGTGTTCCTAGGAGCAAGGGATCCAGTTCTGGCAGTCGTCCTGGTCCCGGGAGCTTGCAGCTGCCACCTGGCCCTGCTCCAAAGCCATGCGTTCTTGGTGCAGAATAATAGACTCCCCCTTCCCCTTGTCTTGTTTCAGATGAGGCCCGTTCCAAGAAGTGTGGGATCCTTGTTCACTGCCTCGCTGGCATCAGCCGGTCCGTAACAGTCACTGTCGCCTACTTGATGCAAAAACTCAACTTGTCCCTGAACGATGCCTATGACTTTGTGAAAAGGAAAAAATCCAACATTTCCCCAAACTTTAACTTCATGGGCCAGCTCCTGGACTTTGAGAGGACTCTGGGACTCAACAGCCCTTGTGACAACCGCTCGCCCAGCGAACAGCTCTACTTCACCACCCCCACCAACCACAACCTGTTCCAGCTGAACACTCTGGAGTCCACATGAAGGGGATGCCACCTGGTCGGGAACTTGAGCATCGAATCGCTTCTCTTGAGCATTTCAACTCTTACAAAAAATAATCTGTCTTGCCAGGCAGCTCTGAAAAGGACTCGCTTCTCCGGGCAGAGGTGCCTGATCGCTGCTTTAAGAAGGCTAATGCCGTTCATTAGTATCCTGATCGAAGTGGTTGGAAGAGGTAGCCTTTTTGCAGGGGGTTGTTCAATACGGGCGACGTTACAGTGTTTTGAACGCAGCTGTTACGGCAATAACCGCTTTCCCGAGTGCACTGGGACTGTCAGAGCACGCACACGTGTGAAGAGCTACCATGGGTTAGCTTGCTGTGGAAAGTGAGGAGATTTATGCACTTGGAAACCTTGAACAAAAGGTGTTGGGCCAAGACTGTTTTAAAACCCAAGTTTACTTTTTTTTTTTTCATTTAAAAAAAAAAAAAAGTTAGATCTTACTCGAGCTTTGGGTTCAAACTCTTTTTAAATATGTAAGTTCCTGACTGTTTGTACAGACAAGGTTGCAAAACCAGTATTTTATTCTGTTTCTTGTTTGATCATTTATTTTTTTTTTAATCAAATGTTTATATTGACCAAATGCATTTTGCACACTTTGTGAAGCCTTGGTATGTCCTGGCATATTACTGGGTACTCCAGAGAGAGATACATGCTGCTGCTGTTGTCATTAGCATCTGGTAGGAAGCTTTGTTATGTGTGAAGGCCAGTTGGGCTTAAAACGCAACCCCTTCACCACTCCTGCACTCACAATCACAAACTCTGCACTGATTCAGCCAAGGTGACTAAGCCGCAAGCTTTTTTTGGTTGGTTCTGGGTTTTTTTTGGTTGTGTTTTTTTTTTTTAAATGCCACCCCTGCCAAAAAAAAAAAGAACCAGTTTGCTGTTGCCAGAGGTAAAACTCTTGTAGCCTCCAGAGTTGGTAGAAGCATGTCTGAGCCCGGCTTCGTTCTCTGCTGCCCGTTGACTTGACTTCACGTTGTCCGGTTGGCCTGACACCGTTCCAGGTCCCCTCGTGGGGAAGGTGGCAGTGATGCCGGCGTGGCTGGCACGCTCAGCCCTTCTCCATGTGAGCGGGGGCGGAGGGGGGAGCACGGCGAGCGCCTGGAGCAGAGCGAGGATTGCGGAGCGGGACAGGACTCGGTCATCACGCACAGAGCGCGTGAGGAGAGTGAAGAGATGTGGAAACGATGACAAGAGCGTTGTAACAGAGAAATTTTTTTATATATATATATATGAATATATATATTAACTGGCAAATTCTGAGATAATTGGAGCTTTCAACAGAGGTTCTGATTTTTTTTTTTTTCTTCATCTTTCAAATAACTTTATGCCGTGCCTTCTATTCTGAGAAGACTTGTTTATATTTCTGGCTAGTGTTTGGCAAACACCTTCTACCCAGCCGGGAGGGGGAGGAAGTGGTAATAATTTCTGGGAGGAGGGCAGAACGGATTTGGAGATTTCTTTATTGGCTGCAATGTAGTCCCTCCTTTCTCCCCCCTCCCTGTCCACTTTAACTCTCATGTAACTGAAAAAAAAAAAAAAAAGCAACGGATTTTTTCTAAATATCCAGTTTTTTGTACTTTTTTCAAGAAAAAGAAAAAGAAAAAAAAAAATCTCCATCCGGAGGAATGTTTGACGCTGTCACATCCTGAAACTGTTCTTTTTGTTCAAGATGTTACCAGAATGTTGGAATGAGCTTCTCTTTCTTGTTTTCTGGTTGTTTTTTTTGTTTGTTTGTTCGTTGGGTTTTGTTTGCAGCGACGTTGGAATCGTGGGTCATTGGAAGGGAGCGTGAGCGCAAGTACGGTTGCGAGTGAGAAAACTGAGAAATATCCTAATTGCATCTTACCTCATGGAGGAATTTATTTTTTCAGGGATTTTTTGACAGTGCATCTGTATTGCATTACAGCTAAGCTGGTTTGTAAAGGCTTCCTGTGCTGTTAGTGGTCTTTCTTCTTTAAAGGAAAAAAAAAAAAAAAAAGGAAAAAAGATGCATCTTCTGAATAGTACAAAATGAGAGCTTGTTAGTGAGGAATGGTTCTGCTTTCTGAGTTATGAAGGAAAATTAGTGACCCTATATATACTGATCCAATATTGGGACTTTGTTTGTATTGCAAATAAATATTATTTTTTCTTTAAAAGTGATGTATGTGTCAGATGCTTGTCTAGCCTCTGCCCATATAAGGGCACGCTGCTCTTATCCCTTGGTTTTTTATGGCCGATTAGTACTCTTCTGTGAGCATGAAGAGCGTTTGCTGGGCAGTGTTCAAGTGTGGTGTTTGGTTTCATGCACAGCTTAATTTTTAAGACCTGTGGTAAAATGGAGAGGGGGTGGTGGGAGGGCGAGGAGAGGGATATGGGGTATTGGATAAACCGCAGAACAAAGAGCAGCTTGAGAATGGGACCGGCTATGACCCCAGCCATTCCTCTGTGCCAAAAATAAATAGATAAACTAAAGACACTTTTGTTCACTGTTTAAGCGTGGCCTACAAAGGCACAGTGAGGCCTTGCCCACAACTGTTGTGATAGCAGGCTTTATTTCAGTAGGAAAGCAAGAAGTCATGGCCTCACAGGTGGCCACCCCATGACTTCTCATGAAGAGTGGGAGCTCCCTCTTGCATCCTCAGATGGGGGTCCAAGCCCCCACCTATGGTCTATGCTGTTTCCTGCTCTCCCTGGCTGTGGGTGCAAGTGGTTTGTGGGGAAACCAGGAGGGGCTGATGAGGCTGCTTTAGGGTGAAATGTGGCTCTTGAGTGCAGCTGTGGCTCCCCACATCTCTGCTTGTAGCTGGGCAGGACTGAGTAGGAGTGGGGTGTGTGTCCCTCCATTCCTTCTTTTAACCTAAATGTCAAGCAACTGAAGTACTATCTATGTCTATGCAATTGTTCAGTTCCTCCAAGCGTACAAGCGTGTCTCTGGGCCTGAGCACCACAGATAGCTAGTTTTATCCTGGAAGGAGCTCAGGCTGATGGCTGCGGAGTCTGTCACAGCAGAGTAGGTGGTCAGAGGCTGGAGCAGGAGCCAGGGGAGCGTGTGTGTGAGAATTTGCTCCTTGACTTGCATGATGGGATTCTATATATTGATTTAGAGGCCTGTTTATGGTTCAACAAATGAAAATCTACCTGGTATGCAGGGAAAAGAAGGCTTTTAGGTTTTCCCCTGTAACTTCATGGTAGAGTATCTTGAGGGAGATATGGTACCAAGCTGGAGGCTAGCTGTGCACCGGAGGAGTGCAGAATGGCTTGTCGGGTGTATGGCTATATTTGCTTCCATCTAATTGCCTTTTCTGATTTTCAGCTAAGGTGTGCAATAGGATGTTAGCAGTGAGCATTAGCTCTGTAAGCATGTTTGTGTGGTAGCTGCTGTTTGCGACGGCCTAGGTGGAAGAGCTGTTTTGCAGGCAGCTCCCTTGGGGTACCAGACCTGGGGAGATGCAAATCTGTGATAAGTGTCCTACCACTGCTGTGCTCAAAAGCCCTGTTGCCAAAGGAAGGGGATGACTTGTCTGAAAACCATCCTGCCACCTGCAAGTGCTCCAGGACCTAAAGAAGTCTTTTCCAAGCTTCTTGGCTAAAACAGGGAGCAGCCAGCCTGGTGCTTTATGAATGTCTTGTACCATGCTTCTTGGCTCAAAGGGGTTTCCTTGGAGACCTGGTGTCCTGTAATTTAGTGAAGAGACAAGAACTGACATCAGGAAAGGGGCAACACTGGAGAAATAGTTAGAAGAGGGAGCATGGGGTCTGTCTACACTCCCTTGCAGAGGCGGGCACGAGCACTAGCTGAGCGTAGGAGCATGGGCTGAGTGAGAAAGCTGGTTATGTTCAGATTGGTGGAATTTGGCAAGGAGATACTGCTTCCTACACGACACAAGGAGAAGTTCCTTGGTTAACCCATTGATTCCAGACAAGCCATGGGCACAATACTTTGTGGTGTTCTGATCTGCAAAACCAGGTAATCTGCATAAGCAGAGAGATTTGCTGTCCCTGTGTTTTCACTTCTGATGCCACAAACCCTCAGGCGATAAGAGTGGGAATTTTTTTGTTGTTGTTGGTTTGTTTTTAATGGATAACTTTGTCTTACCTCTCTGATTTGACTAGTTAGAGGGACCACAGGTCTCAGGCGCTTTCAAAAAGCTTCTTGCTGTTTCAAGCCATGACAAAACCACATGGCTCTGAACAAAGGTAGAGCTAAGCTTCTGCAGTTCCCCACCAGGAAGCCCAGGTAACTGACTTTGGATACATCCAGCAGCCTGCTGCACAGCAGACCATATCCTACCTCCCTCTGGGCAGCTCACCCCAGCCAGAGAGGGGAGCGCAAGGGACAGGAGATGTGGCCTGAGACGGAGGGATGACTGTTTGGCACCTTGTGAAATGGGAGAGCGAGGAGTAGGTTCCCAGAGCAGTGCAGTGGGGATCATTGGTTGTCACAGACAATGCAAAGGCAAGGGACATGGGCCCCAAACAACTGCAGAAGGGTGGTAAGAGGTGATGGAGGCAGCATCAGGAGCCCAATGGGCTGTACGTGAGCTCATGGAAGGGACTTTGTGATTACTTGTAGCTTTCTTTTCCTCGCTTGTGTCTACCCTTACCCCTCTTCTAGGTTCTTATTTCTTGATGTGGCATCAAACGTGCTCCGAACATGATGCAAGTCAACCTCTGCAGCTCTAAACATGCCGGCTGTTGCATCACCCAGAGACACAAGTGGGAAAGCAGACTCTTCCTGTCACCACCTGAATCTGTGTGCTCACATTTCCAAGGTAACCAGGTTATTTGTGGGCTGTTATTTTCCTTTTTTATCCTTTATGTGAGCAAATCGGGCTATTTGCAGTGTTGCAAAGGCATGTAAATAGTTCAGCTAATCAACACATGCCTGTACTTAGAGCTGACTGGCACTGGCTGTGATAGTCATGCTCTGGGCTGCTTGGAAAGCATGTGAAAGTGGTCTTTCTTCTGGGCTTTGTGCCATTTGCTCCTTTGCTCCCTTCAGTCTTTTTCTTAATAATAAGTACTTGAAGAGTGGCATTTAGGATGAGAGGGTGGGTAGAGCAGTTCACGGGAGGGAGTCCCATCCAGCCTCCATGTCCTCTTCCTACGAGTTCCTCTGATGTTGTCCCATCTGCTGGCTTTGTCTTTTGACTTTCCAGTTGTGTAGCCCAGCCATGCTGGCCCAAAAGACTGGCTGCAGTGAGGCTGCCCAGAACTGCCACAAGGTCACTGCTGGATCCCTGGCCCAGGCAGTGCCTGGGATTTGGGTGGGAGACACCACCACAGGAGCGTGGCATGAGGGAAAGGGCTGTGCTGTGTGCTGGAGAGGTTATATTGCATTGAGGAGGCTTGCTATGCCAGGAAGGGGCAAGCAGGTGCTGAGGGCTGCCATGTCTGCCCGGGATGTGTGGGGTCTGGGCTGCAATACATGGTTTGGCCAGTGACACAATGTCAAAGCAGCAAATGTGGCTGTTTCTTGGGAGTCATACTCAAGTTTAAACGGCTTTTTGTAAGGTATCTGCCTTAACTTGGGGAAACTGTGAGGCTGGGAGCAATATCGTGTGTGACCTCAGGGCAGCGCTCTCCTCAGGTGGGCAGTGGTAGCGATTTTGTGCCCCTCCTCTCCACAGCACGCCCCTTCCTGTCACGGCCGCCGTGGCCCCGAGGTGGGTACCTTGCCCCCCTTCTTGGGACAGCAGGCCTTGTGTTGGGGGGGAAGAATTATCTTGGTGAGCACCACCTACTTTTTCTAGCCTGGCTGTGTCTCTGCTTTACCCTTTTACCTCTCCAAAACAGCTGAGGAGCTCCTGTGCCACCTGAGGGGGGCCCAGCTCGTGGCCTGATGAAGGTCTGAGAGACTCGTGGCCATCACGATGGTACAGAAGCGCGGCTGGGTCCTGCGAAGGAGGCGTGGGAGGACGAACAGCCAGGGGAAGGCCCTGTGTGGTTGGTGGTAGCTGAACCCCTCAGCCTGCGGTGGCATTGGCAGTTCTCAGCAGCTGTGATGGTGCTGGCATAAGCGGTCCGAGAGGGTGAGCTGGTTGCAATGGTATTGTAAGTTTGTGGTGCCTCCGGGCTCCTCCCTGGCACCTCCATGCTGCCCTGCTCAGCTGTGTCACGATCGTGTTTGTAGGTTGGGAGGTGGGTCAGAGCGGAAGCTGTGGTTCAGCTTTGATGGCTCAGTCAAGGGCTGGGGATTAATTATGGTTTGGGAATTAATCATGCGGCAGGCGCAGACACCCAGGCTGGCTGTACAGCCCCAGACTGCTGCTGCCTAGCCACTGTGGGATGTGTGGACCCCTCAGTGCTGGGGCAGTATGGACCCCCTTCCCCTGCCTGGTACAGAGAGACCACCAGTGCTCTCTAGCCTTTCTTGCTTGCTTTTGGTTGGTTGTGCTCACAGCTGAACCTGCATTTATTCTGCATTGTCCTTATTTGGTTTCTCCACTGCTGTCTGTTTCTTTGGATCACTGGGACTTGAGGTACCGTCACCTGGTGGCTGCTCCTGTGAAGCTGTGGTCCTTCTGGAGGAGGCTGGAGCCCTGGCTTTCTCTCAGAGACATTAGGACATGTTGGAGATGAAGACCAGTTGTGCTATGGGAGGTTTTGGGTGGGCTATGTGTCACTTCTGTGCCGTTCAGTGGTGCGAGTGATCCAAGAGCATGTAAGGCCTTAAGAAGTATCTGGTGAGGGAACTAAGTATGAGTGGAGGAAGGGGAATCCAGACAGATTTATTTATCTTCCTACTTTCTTTCCCTGGGGAAACATCTGGCTTATGTAAAGCCATTTGCTGGGTTTCTCCCTGCTTCATTTTGAAAGTCTCCACATTCAGGCACTCTGTTCTCATCTCCCATTGCTGCCTCAAGGGCAGATTCTTCATGATTTGGGGTTTTGCGTTTATGAAGTTTATTCTTTGTTTCTGGTCTGTGTTGTCTTTTTCTTTTCTTTACTTTCCTTTTCTTGTAAGGACTGTTCTGGTTTGCCTTGTGGTTTTGCCTTGTTTTCTTCAGAGAGGTGAATTTTTGTGATAAACCCTGCAGAGAATGGGAGGGAGCAGACTGGTGCATTCATTGGTGAGACCCTGGTCACTGATACAGCATTAGTCAAAGCCCTGTGCCAGTGAGAAGCTGACCCCTGAGGTTTGGTCATGATGAGACCCCGCAGGAACACAGCATGTTTCAGCATGGAAGATTTTTGAATTGAAATGTGTATGGGGGGTGCAGTTAGAGAGGCTGTCACTTTGAATTTGGTGTAAATACTCCTCTTTTCGTCAGTGTGGTTCTGAATTGGGTCTGTCATTTACCATGCAGTCCTGCAGTTCGGTGGTCAGTACCTGGTAGAAGATTTACAGCTCTGCTCCAGTGCTGCAGCTTGGTTCTTACTCTAAAATTGCCCCTTCCTCTCCCTGGATGGCTGATTCCCCACTGCTTGGGGCAGACAGCCGTCTGGGCAGCGTTCTGTCAGACCTGTGCAAAGCAGGACGCTGAATGTGAGTTTGAGGGAATTCAGGGTGCTGAGCCCACAGACAGCTGTCCTCTCCTCCAAAAGAACAAGGGTCAGCTCTGCAGGAAGTTCCAGCTCTGTGTCCTCTCTACCATTCATCACCTTCCCTCTGCCTCCATTCAGGCTGTTGCCTTCGAATGATCCTGTGTTAGAGGTCCAAGCAGGCTCCTGCATGTAGTGGCCTTGCATCCAAGTTGGCAGAAAGCTGAGAGAGAGAGATGTTTGGGAAAACATTGTGGGGTTTTTTTTGGTGTTTTTTAACAAGAAGCTTCACTATTCATTCATTCTCCAAATAGCTTTCCCTCTCATTGGACAGCATCTTCCTGCTAGGACAGTCCAAGCCTGTTCTGACAGGCAGCTTATCTGCCTTGCAGCCCTGACTGCTTCCTCTGTCTCTCCTTTGTGTGGGAGGTGTTTTGTCTTTCCAAACTTCTGCTGACTTCAGTGGGCGATAGCTTGTGCCCAAACATGCACTGATAGTGCAGTTCAGTGCTGAAATTCACCACTGATTTTTGTGTCCCTGCAGCATGTTTTCCTTTGCAAGGGGAAGGACTTCAGTGGTTTGGGGATGGGCAGGAGGGCTGCTATTGAAAGGTAGTGAAGTAGAGGTTCTGACCCTGTCTGCCTCTGTCCAGGGAGTCTTGCAGCAGAACACTGTGAAGGCACTGATGGTGAAGGGTGCCATGCTGGTGGGGGTCAAATAGGGGACTGAATTGCACAAAACCTGTATCTGAAAAAGCCCAGAGCAGCCAGCTTGTTTCCTGTGTTGCCAGCTACTCAGGCAGTTTTAGCGAAATTCCTAGTTTTAAACCTGGTAAAAGTGGAGAGAAGAGTGTGTGTGTGTGTATGAAGCAAGATTTACAGATGTCAGTATTTTTAATAAAACAAATCTAGTCGTGTTTTTAGCTGGTATCTTTTAGCGTGCTTTCCTGATACAGAATCAGTGCTTTCACTGAGATGCAGTTTCCAGCCAAGGTGATGGGACTGCCACTTCCTATCTGTGGCTCAAACCAGCAGTAGCCAGGAAAGCACCGTCTTGTCCCCTGACCGTGCTATGTTTAGTGTCTGTATCAGTCTGGTGCCTGCCATTTCATCCTCTGGACTGGGCTAGCCAGGACCCTTTTGGATGGAAAGGGAGAGGACAGATCCTCTTAGGAGAGGTGTGTCTACCTTGAGAAGAGCACTTCTGGATCATATGTGGTGGCTCCGCTAGAAAAAGGTGGTGTGTTGATTGGCCACCAGGAAATGAAGCGCTTGACCTTTGAGATGGGACTAGTGGTGGATTACACGCAGAAGCATTTTCCCTCCTCTGTGTTAAAATCAAACTCTGATCTCTGACAGTCCAGAATACCTCCCAGATGTCACAGTCCTGAAATAACTATGAATGAGACTCTGGATGATGGTTAATTTTCTTGACTTTCCAAAATTTCTGTGAACCCATTCCTTGTGGAGCTCTGTCTGGTTTTATCTATGGAGCTCTCCACTTGTCTTCCTGAGCGGTGGGATCCTTCTGGCCATGCGATGCCACCACGTGTCCAGTGCTACTGTGTGTTCAGCGTAGGCTCAGGGATGTTTGTAGGTCAGGCATGACAGACACTCAGCAGGACTCACAGGTGCTGTTCTTGCATTCCAACAGCAGCGAAAGCAGTAGCAAGAGTAATAAACAAATTATAGCCTACATTATGAAGCTGACAAATGCCACCCACACATTACCTGTCTTTAACCACTCTCATTACTACTTAGTCTTTGTGGGAACTAATCTCGCTGCTCAGTGTCCGACTTGTTCACTTAATATCATTAAGTGAAGCAGTTGGCCACTCCTTGTGAAAGAGGAAGAAGGTGCTTTTCCTGAGGCTTGTTCTCTGGGCGCTGAGATGTGGGTAGCTCTGGGGTGGAGGAGGCTGAAGGGGGGCCACTTTGCAAAAGCGTGGTGTGGCAGGGAGGTGAAGACTGAACTTCACAGGTACAATCAGGGAGGGTGGCAAGATGGAAAATTGTCACTTGGAGGAGAAGGTTGCACTGTTTTTCTCCCTGGGATGGAGGAACAGTATCCAACACGGGGATGTTAGGGAGGGCCACGTTGTTTTTCTCTCTGGATGTTTTCCAGGGTTTGGGAGCAAGTTGGGTTGCTGAGTAATGACAGATCTCTTTGTGGCTGCTCCAGACCCAGGGCATTGCATGAGGGAGTCCCAGGAGTGTATCTTTGGGACCTGTTTGGGCACCCCCCAGGAAAGAAACTGATCTCCAGGAATTTCTTCTAGTGGTCTGGCATAGCTTGAGTTCAGTGGAGTGAGGGATGTTCAGGCTCCTTGATGCCTGGCTGCTGCCATTACATTGTGTCCATCTGCACTAAGTGTTAATAACTGCACTGTGCTTAGGGTGCAGCTTTCTCCTCTCCTTGCTGACACAACTGGGAGCCTTCTTGGGGGTGGTTACTGGGGCCTGCAAGCTGAGGAATTGGGCTGAAAAAGCAAATGGGAAAATAGGTCTTTTTCAAGATCCTACATGGGTGGCTGGACCCTGGCCAGACAGAGGTCCTGTTGTGCTCTCAAGGTTTTAGGATATCTCATGGGAGTCTCTAATGGGCATATAATGAGCTGAAAGATGGGAAGCAAAGACTGAGAAGTGAAGGACCATATTTCCAAGTGGTGAATTGACATCAGTCAAATGTGACAAGGGCCTGTCAAAAGCCAGAGCTTTTGAATGTGTCTAGTAATGATAAGGAGGAGCAAATGGCAGATGAAGTTTGTTGATGAGTATTTGGAGTACCAAAACCCCAAAGCTGCACTGAATGAATTGCTGCAGGAAGTCCTTGCAATGTGGAGTGGTGGGATTGCAGCGTATGATGCTGAGGAAAGCAAAGCAATTCAGAGGGAGGAGGGAGCAGTCTTAATCGAAAATGCAGTGCAGTCGGCTCAACACAGGACAATGCCACTTGTGAGAGACATCTCAGAAATGCAATGAACTGGGCTATAGGAGCAAGGCCTGATTCTGTGAATGGTCCAAAAACCTGAAAACGATTGACTTCTAGGCAAAGAGCTGAGAACCGAGTGTATAAATGCACTGTATGAATCTGTAGTGAACAAAAGCATTGATGTGGGTTTGGGGAGACTGGAATAACTTATGTGAAGAAAATCCATTGAGTGCTCTTAAATATCAATACATAGTCCCTCTCGTTGAGAAAGTCCTGCAGCTGCAAATAACTGGAGCCTGGGAAAGCATTTGTAATGAAACATAGCTACATGCTTGGCCTCTCTGCCTGGGGGGCACACACAACCCCAGGGGAGCCCAGAGAGGCTCCATGTAGCATGTTTTATACTCTTCCCTAGGTGCTGCTGTCAAGTATCGTTGAAGACAGGACACAGGCCGGGGTTAAGGTTGATCTGACCACAGTTAGTGGCTCTGATTGCTCTGCTTTTCCAAGAAGGTGCTGTCTTAGAGTAAGCCATGTGTGGCACACGACTGTGTGTGTATGAGGAGCTTTTATGGAGGTTGGAGATACTGCACTCTTTTTTTCTCTGTTCAGTGAAGAAAACTGCTGAAGTGCATGGCTGGAGGAGCAAATTCCCGAGGTTATTGTACATGTATTATCAAAGGGGCAGTGCAGTGCAGTGTAGGACAGCCAAAACAGGGAGAGGGGCTTTGTACCAACAGAAACATCTTTTGTTTCACCAGCACCAGTCACTTTGAGATGAACAGTTTCCTTAGGTGACGGAAAGGCATCACCTGGGTCAGCAAACCTGCCTCTTTGTCTCCTCCGTGGAGTGTTTGGGCAAGAAACCAACTCTGAAAGGAATTGCTTTCTTTGACCTGTCCTAAGCCATCACTTCTCTAGTAGTGTGCTGCTGGTTAGGGAGAGCTGGGTGACATAGAAGTAGCTGGGTGGGGAACTCAGGGAAACTCATCCTGCCCTCAAAGCCCCCGTGTGCTACTTTAACCCACACCACAGTGGGGCGAGACACTGTGTGGGAGTGTGAGACAAATTCTTAATATTCCTGTTGATCAAATGGCCCAGAGAGTCTCCTGATGTTCTGTGGTGATAACTCATAACAAGGACTCTCTCTTAATCCTCATTATCCTCTGTTGGCATTTCCTGCCCACATACACTAGATGTTTCCTATCAACAGGGAGTAACCTCTGTGGAAGATAGGATCAGATTCCCAGGAACCAGGCTGTAGTAAGAGTGAGGGAAGAATGAGGAAACTGTCCTAATTTGAGGCTAATCTTATAAGTACAGGGCTGGATACAGACAATAGGAAAAGAAATGCCAGGAGAGCTTTAGCATTTAGTTAGGGAAGGATCATCTTTTGCCAGGAGTAGCCTTAATTGTAATTTATGATGTGGTAAAGTTGATGTTTGATCTCAGCTTCAGCAGAGGAGAAGAGAAATTCTGCGTTGTGTCTCCAGAGGAGGATTAACCTGGGAAAAGAAGAGAGAAAGTGTTTTTAAAAGCAATTTTTTTGTCACTCGTGTACTGATTGAAGCTGCAGTGCATGGATGGAGTGCTTTTCTTCTCGGTTTTGATTTGGATAAAACAGTAAATAAGGAAGAAGAAAAAGGCTGTGTGATTTTTCCTGAAGCAGAAGTGCTATACATCCATTGGGTATTTAATGTTGCATGATGTTTCTGAAAATGCAGAAAACCACAAATCTTTTCTTCCAGTGTAAGTGGGTTGATGGGGTGGAGTGTTTCTTTCCCCTGCCTAGGCCCGTGGCTGGAGCCTGTACCAGTCAGAGACTTGCCCTGTGCTTTATGCTCACCTTTCATGTGGGCTGGGTGGAGTGTGCTGAAGCTGTTTGTGGTGGGGAGTTCTCTACAGACAGTTGCTTTTATGAACCTTTTTAGACAACCTGTTGAAATGAAGAGTTGCCTCCTACCTGTCCCTGTCCTATCCACATCACAGCACCATGCGCAGAGCCCGTGATGCCTCTGTGTGCTTCATTTGCCAGCTCCGTGAGGGCATGTGCATGTTTGTGAGGAAGGAGTTGCCATTACAGGGGTGTGTGAGGGTCCTTAACCACATATTCATGTGCAGCTGGTAGTCTAGCATGATCCCATAACCATACAAATGACTGCAACGCAACAAGGTGTGGACACTGGTTGCTCATCCCCACCCTGAAGGTGATGTTGCAAGTTCCTGGAAAATGCCATCATGTTCTTGCGGGTTTGGGCTCGTTTGGCTTTTTACTATCCATCCAGCTCACAGGTGCTTGTTGGTGTTTTAATTATTGCCCAGCTCTGGGCTGATCATTGCTGCTGCTTTTGGAAGCTTTACAGGTTTTGTCTTGGACCAAGTTTTTGAAGCTGTGCTGTTGTACAGAACCCCTGCTGCTTCCTAGAAACTGTCCCTTTTAGACAGGACGGGAGATCTCACCAGGCTTGGCCTGAGATGGGTGATACAGTAGCTCCCTGTCTCAGACTTCCTGGGATAAGTTAGGACAAGTCCTTTCAGCCATACATACCTTAGTTTCTCACTTCCCATCGTTTCTGGCCTTCTCAGAATAGCTGATTTTGGCATAAAAGTCAGCAGAAGAGTCATGCCGTGTGGACTTCCCCAGGTGGTTTTCTTTGTTGTTTTCTCTTCACTGTAGCAGGTTATGTGATCTAAGGGTTCTACTCTATAATAAACAGAGCACAGTTTGGCTCTGATGGCTGGGTTGTTTTTTTTTTATTATTTTTTTTGTGTGTGGGTTTTTGGTGTTGTGTTTCTTTTTTTTTTAATGACTGGTGCATTTGGGTTCTGTTTAAGATGAACTCTGTCAGGGAGCAGGGCTGGCTCAGAGGACATACGCAGTGGTGTGGCCACACCAGATCCTACTTTGTGCTAAGTCTACTTTGATAAAGGGTTGCTAAGTAGTGCCTACGGGTGGTTGATGCAGCTGGATAGTGAAGAGAGTGCTTGTAATTGCTTTTGCTATCTTCAGGGATGTGCTTCCAGCAAGTCACGACACCTGGTAACGTGCTTGTAACATCTATTAACCTTGTAATTTTATAAGTGGAGCTTTAATCCTGTTTGGTTGCCGGTCAGGTCTAGAAATATCGACTGTGGCACTCCATGATTGCTGCTAAAACGCTGCACCTGGTTGGTGTGCTCAGTGAATTTCTCTGCCTTTGCTGTCTTCTCCTCCTTGCCAGATCCTCCTCTCTTCTGCATAGGTCAAAGCCCTTGTCTATTAGTTTCCTCCCAAGACCTTCTGTAGCATGGATGTTTGAATGTTGATTCTTTCCTAGCCAGGTGTTGCTGTGTGGTATTAGATGACAGATACTCTGCAGTGGAGGAGCTGTGAGGCTGATCATGCCAGTGTTCCTGAGTGACCTGGTGAGGCACTGGAGTTTGGGAAAGTGGAAGGACTAGGGGGGAGACTTTAGGCTTGCTGCAGAAAGAAGACAAATTGAAAAACTCTTGTTTTGTGTGTGCTGTTGGGATCTGGTCTGCTGCAGGGAGTCCTTGTGCTGTGGGCTGGCTGTGTAAGCCTCATGCCAGTCATGATGGGTTCAGCCAGGCAGGAGGTAGAGGGAAAGGAATGTCTAATGCAGTCTGTGAGCAGACCCTGGACTGAGGCACCAACAGAAAGTCGGTAGCAAAGCAGGGATTGAGACTTGAGATTTTAAGAAACCAGCTTTCACCAGAACCTAATGGTCTGGCCATCTTCTCCAAGGCCTGCTCTGAGCATGGGTGTAAGGTATCATGCTGGAGGCCTGATCTGTAGCCATTCCCATCTGGGAAGGTCTCCTCTGGATAAATGCAGGCAAGCATCTTGCCATGTGGAAAGCCCTGGAAAAGAGATGCAGAGCACAGAGTAGGATCTTGGGGTGGAGTTTCAGGCTGGTGTCCAGATCTGTCTCTGGGTCAGCCTTGGTAAATGCACTTGACAGCACTGGGAGGGACTGGTGTTCAGTGAGCAGGGTGGGGTGGGTGTTCTGCCAAACTCTCACTTGTCTTTCTCCTTAGGGCATTCTTCATTCATTATACTTGCTACCAAGGCAGCTTTGGTGGAAGTAACCACTTTCCTGAAAGTGGAAGCCTTTTCTGAGTGAGCGCTTGGGCAAGGAAGAGTGGGGACAGGAAAGCTGGGAGTTTTGTTGAGTGCTCCATTACAAGTTGCTGTGAACAAGAATACGAAGCAACAACCACCACCAAAGAGCAGACAGCTGGTTTTAATTGCCTGCAGTCAGATACTCCTGGTTAGCAGAGAGCAAAGCGTTGAATGAAGGGCACAGCCTACCTCTAGTTTATATGTCTTCCTCCTTTCTGGCTCAAAACATGCCTTCAGGTGCGTGGCTCCAAAAATAAGCAGCAAGAGCCAGTTTAGGGTGGGTACAGTCTTTTGCCTTCCACTTTCTTTAGCACCCCAGTCAGCAGGACAGGATCCCAGGCAGCACCCCTGTGGCACGGCTGTCGTGCGAAGGAATAAGCTGGCAAGTCCTGACTCCTTATTTATATTTTGGTGAAGGTTTTTATCATGTTTCCTGCAGACACAGACTGAGAGGAACGGGTGGTTCTGCTATTGGCATGCCTTTCTGATAAAGGCTGGTGGCTTTTAGCAAGCCTCATGGCTTTTGAGTTGCTGTTGAGTCTCAATATATCCTCTTTTGGTGCTTCACCTGACTGGTGGTGCTGCGTCTGCTGGAAGACAGGTGTCTTCTATGCAAGGGATTTTAAGAAGCTGCTTAGCCTGTTTACTCTTCAGTTTTGTAATTCTGTGTTTTGTTGTGGGTTGTTTTTTTGTTTTTTAATTCATCCTCTGCCTCGGAAATTTCTCCTTTATCCTCTCCCAGTAGAGAATATTTACAGGAATCTTTAATTTGTTAATTGAAACTGCTTCTTGCTTTGCAGGGAAAAAAAAAAGGCAAACTATGACTGCAACACAATGGAAATGTAAACAGGATAATATAGAAACATACACTTCACTTTGGAGACATATTCCCTTAAGAATGCAAGACCTTCTAGGCCTGGAAGGTCTATGAGTCAAGTATCAATTGATGTGATTTACCAGAAAAGGAAATGTTTAACTTTTTTATTTATGTCCAGTAGAGCTCAATGAAGCTGTCAGAGAAAAAAAAACAGAGAAGAATTCAAAGGGAAACAGCACATAGGACTTCCGACTGTGTATGTAGCACTTTTTATGAGTTTCATGGGAAGGTTAATAGTTTATTCTCAGCAGTGTCTGTGGAATGTGATTCTGTAATTTGGAAACTTCTTGTATGACTTCCAAATTTAAAATAAAAGAGAAATCTGGCCTAGATTTGAAAAAGTGACTGTGGAAGTTCTCCCCAAACCAGTGACAGCCCATAAATAGTGTCTAGAAAATTGGGTCCCTTAAAGCTGTCTCCACTTGGAATCCAGATTTAATAGGCAATTTAGGTTATCTTATTTTTGAAAGTTACCGTATGATTTGGGCAACCAAAAGAATAATCTGTGATTTATCTGTTAGTTGAAATATGTTCACAAAACCCAGATGCTGAGTAATTGAACATGATGAGTAAAGTCATCAAAACTGAAGTCTGTTCATGGCTAATTTGTGACCTGAAGGAGCTAAATAATTTGATGAGTATTTGGTTCCAAGTTGCATACCTAGCTCTACTGTCCAGCTGTAAAAGAGCAAAATGTTTAGTTAAACTTAGTATTGATGGTTTATGAAGATCAGATCTATTTTTATTGCTTTATTTGCTTTATTTGGAAAAGACTGCAGAAGTCTTTGGAGTGTCTGTCTTTTCTCTTTTCCTTTTTTAACCCTTTCTGGCAGGATGCTAGCAGGTCAGAGCCAGACAGTTATGCCCTCTGCAGTTGGTCAGGCTGTTAACAAGCAGTTTATTTGGTCTGGAAATCCAGAGGGGTCCTGGTCTCTGCTGTACTGTGAGCCTGTCAGCCAGGGCAGCACTTCTCACCTTTGAGATTTGAATTAGGGCAAAGGAAGAACAAACTGTCACTATGAGCTGTTCCAGCCAACTCCCTTCTGTCAACTGCCAACCATGATTTTATGTTTAGTTATTTGCCTTACATCACTAGTCCTGTGCTAGGTGTTGTACGAGCCTAATGATGTCAAACCTTCACTAGGTTTAAACATTGTACAGGCTTCCCTGTAGGGCGTATGTGCTTAAGTGTTTGAAGTGCTGAAGGAGGAAGCTGCCAAAATCTCCCTTGTCCCCTTCCCTTGGAATAGTAAGATATTTAACATGTTCATTGAGCCTGCTTATTGAAACAGAATCTTCTTCTTCAGAAGTATATCCCTGTACCAGTTAGAATCTCCTTTATGATTTCTGTCCCATCCATCCGAGCGGGACATTTCTGAGGGATATCATGTCAGATGTCCACTGTGCTGTTCCCAGTCCACCAGAGTAAGCCCAGGCTGGGCACTGGGACAGGCAGTTCAGGGGTGCATCACACCATGTATTAAGAGACCTTGGGCAAAGTAGAATGCGTCAGCCTTGGCTCTCCAGAGCATAAAAATCAAAGTATCTCTTCTAAAGGTGCCTGGCAATTACAAGCAGATCTCCTCCCTTCCAGAGCCTGTGGTGAGGGTTGGCTACTTATTATTGCCCTAATGTTATTTCTACATCCTCACAGCCTGTGTGTACATGCATATTTCCACTTGCTCTTTTATCATGTTCTCCTTTCTGAGCTTCCCTTTAGACTGTTGATAAACTGTATTGCTTAATATGGGTGAGGGTGTTGTGTTTCAGAGGGTTTGGCAAGGGTTTCTCAGGGAGTACGTGGTGGCACAGGAACTGTTAAAGTGTAGTCTCATGGTCTACATGTCGGGCAGTGTAGGCTGCTGGTTCCCTCCTGGAGTGGGTGTGCTCGCTGCAGATGCTAGCTGGTACAGTGGGGATGAAACTGGGAAAGTAGGTTTTGTGTACTTGTAGAAAACGCCTGAGCGGAGTGGGCTAGGAAGGGAAATGGGCAGTGCTGGTGGCAGAGGAAGGACAGCCTGACTCGCAGAGCCCCTGTCCTACACTCACCAAGTCTGGTTTGAGAGGGTGGAGCGGGAAATCGCTTCTCTCACCTCTGTTGGTATCTCTACCCTCCTTCTCTGACACAGGGCTGTGTGTGTATTGTCTGTGGAAGGAGAGCAGGGCAGGCAGCAGGTGCCCAGTTCCACACTCTTTCTCAATCCTGTGGCCAGACTCGTTAAGCCCAGTTTTCTGTCACCTGAATCAAGCCTGCCTTAACCTGGTGGAAGTGAGGTCAGGGCCTGGAGCTGGAATGTATCCTCCTGTTCCCATGGCTAGCCATACACTGATAAATATAGGAGCTGATGGTGCTTCACTACTCTGGTAGGAGATGCTTGCCATTTACCCCTTTCTGGAGTGGTTGAGTCTGTCTGCACTGAACGTTCTCCCTCCGGAAGAGGAAACATGGGCCCTGCTTCTGTGAGATGTTCCAGGGCGGCCAAACATCCTCAGCAGATAGAGATCATGTAATTCAGGTGGACCACTAAACTTTTAGGCAGCAATTAGGACTTATTCAGTAATTCTGAGTCAACTAATACATCTGGGCGTTACCTTGGCATGCTTCTGATGGCAAGTCCTTCCTGTGCAGGCTTGATGTTCTTACATTCTCTGTTGGCCTCTCAAGTGCTCCACTTGGAAGCCTGATCAAAAGCTTGCAGTGATGCTAAATGGTGATGTCCCATTGAATTCACTGGCTTTCCTTTGGTCCTCTAAACCTGCAGATGATCCCAGACAGTTTCTTTGATGCCTTCTTTCCCCAGTGGATGAAGTA
Organism: Jacana jacana; assembly: GCA_013400555.1. Classification (NCBI taxonomy): domain Eukaryota; kingdom Metazoa; phylum Chordata; class Aves; order Charadriiformes; family Jacanidae; genus Jacana; species Jacana jacana. The sequence continues at coordinate 547,136 of VZTM01022438.1, forward strand.
ATTATGACTTCTGTGCAGCAAGCTAATAGCTCTGAAGGCTTTAGTCAGGCCGATTAACAACAACTGTGTTTTAATAAAAAATGTTCTGGTAAATCCTTTTGAATTGCAGCCCTAATTACTCTGCAGCCTGATGTGCAGCAATTGCAAAGCTAATAGGATCACCTGAATCCAGTTAATGAATCCTCTGTTATAGCTTGCTGTGACTCACAAGATGTGCGGTGTTTCTTCTGGTCTCCCCAGCCTTGCTCCATTCCCTGGTGAATATTTATGCTCTGTATTGCCAAAGGTAAGGGAGTGTGTGTCTAAACTTTGAATGAGTTAACTTAAATACATGTGCATCCCTCCTCTCATTACTTCAGGGGATTGTAAGGATCAAGAGCCTGGGCTTTTTTGCTTTGGTCTCAAAGTGAGTTCATTCAAGAAGTCACCCATAGCTGCTGCTGCCCAATAGCTCTTTTCAGACTTACAGGTTTTGGTGAGAAATCGGTTCAGCCCTGTTCTCTGCTTACCTGGTAGTTGTCTGCATCTGTGTTAGAGAACAGAGTTAGGAGAAACACACTTCCTCCTTGCTAACCTTTTAAGCTAGTTTGTCCTATATCAGGAAAGGAAAAAACATTAGTCTGAAAGTTGCTTCTGCTCCCTGCCCCCCTACCCCCCCAATCCTTTCAATGCAAGAAGGTGCATTAAGCCTGAATCCAAGTTCTTCCATTTTTGACAAGGTTGTATGGCAGTGATCAGGGTTTGGAAGGCTCAGGACTGCTCAGGAGTGGGACTCTAGGCAAGCTACAGGGATCTGGTGGTGCTTTTAGTTTTAAGATGCCTTTTTCTTTTACAGGTGGAGGGTCTAGATAGTTTGGGGCTTGTTGGCAAACTGTTGTGTTAAAAGCCTGTCAGGGGTAAGCAATGGATTGTTTGCAAGTGACCTTTCAAAACTTCCCTCCTTGTTGATTTCTAGTTCTTGTACTATGTTTCTTACATAGATTTATAGGATTAACTCCTTATTTAGGCACACTATAAAATGTGCCTCTAAGCATGTAACTTATAACTACTGTAATAGCAAGGAAGCCTGTCTGACGAATTTAGTGGCAGGAAGCAAAGTAAACATCTAAAGGATGTAATAAAGAGATTGAGGTTGGTAGGACCTAGCAACATACCATAGCAAAGACTTGACACCAGCCACATCTCTGGTTCTGTAGCTCCACTGCAGTCCTTTCCTGGACATAATGCCGTGAACCAGTTGTCTTAAGTACTCATGGAGTTGAGGATAAGAGCCTGGAGCATAAATCATATGAAAAGCGATTGAAGGAGCTGAGACTGTTTAGTTTGAGGAAGAGGAGGCTGAGGGGAGATCTCATCACTCTCTACAACTGCTTGAAAGGACATTGTAGAGAGGTTGGTGCTGGCCTCTTCTCACAGGAAAATAGTGATAGAATGAGAGGGAATGGCTTCAAGCTGCAGCAGGGTAGAGTTAGGCTGGACATTTAGGAAAGAATTCTTCCCATAAAGAGTGGTCAGACACTGGAATGGACTTCCCAGGGAGGTGGTGGAGTCCCCATCCCTGACTGTGTTCAAGAGTCGATTAGATGTGGTGTTGAGGGATCTGGTGTAGGGGAGAACTTGTAGAGTAGGGCTGATGGTTGGACTTGATGATCCCAAGGGTCAACTCCAACCTGAATGATTCTATGATTGTGTAAAAGCACACATCAGGCCTGGGACTGGCTGTGCCCCAGCTATGGAGATACTACTGTAGAGGGGAGGAGGCATGGATCAAAGCTTTCTCTTCCCCACTGCCCACACCACAGCTGAGTTCATATATGGGTCCAGCTCGCTGCGATGGTGTTAACTGTTTCTCTCTGTCTAGGAACTTGAATATCTTGGGTAAGTGAGATAAAAACGCTAAATATTTCAAGTGTTGCAGTAGATAGAGATGAATGAAGTTACAAAGGAACTGTACAAATATTTATCACATTCTGGTGACAGATTTCGGGCCAGTCCATTAAAGCTGGGAGGAGGGAATGGCACTTTTTTTTTTAAAGTAGAGTTTAGAGGAGGGAAGGAAAAAAAAAAAAGGATTTGGTGACGTTTGAAAAGTGCAACAAAACCAGGCCTAGCAAATCTGCTTGTAAATGATAAGACAAGGAGGGGGAGAGCAGCAGAGCTAATGCTGGAGGGTTTATATGCCTTTCCTGGGCATTAAAAGTGTAGTATCATGTCTGGCTGCTCCTGCATAGCTGGGACATGCAAAAAACCCTTTCTTGGGCAATGAGCTGAAGGTGGAAGGAAAGGAGTGCAGTTCATCTTGGATTTTTGAATATTATAATGTCAGACTTGGGCATGTCTGATTTTCCCCTAAAAGTTCAGGGCCTGTTCTTTGGAGACTCTAATATCTGGTGTTTACAGGCATTTATTCCTCCGCTCTCTCTGCTGGGCTTGGTTACTGGGAAAGGGTTAGGAACATAGGAGCTGTACCAGAGGTAGATACTAGTTTTGTATGCCTATTGTGGTTTTGGTTGTTGTTTTTGTTTGTTTTTCTTTATGGAAGAAGTGAGTATGTGTTCTGGGGCTGGAGCTAGCTTGGCTCTGACCTCTGAGACACCGGATGTTTTGGCAGTGACATTAGCTAGGTGGCTTGAGGAGAAAGGGGATGCTTGTGTTCCTTCACTGCCTCCCAGAGGGTCAGAAGGTTTTCTCATGGTAGGTAGGAGGAAGTAATTTCTCACTTCTTCCTCAGACAGAGCTGGGGTTGGCTGTCTCGCTTACATTTCCATTAGTTTTACTGATAAATATTTGTATTTTTGATGTTTTAGAAGCTGAGTGCAGGAAGATCAAAACTCAAGCTTGTCAGCTTTTGGGGAGAGTGAGAACTGGCCATTTCCCACATGTCATCTGTGGGATTGCTTTGCAGGGCTGCTCTGTGCTTGCCCTTCTGTAGAAGGTGCTCCAGGTCCTTGGGAGCTCTCTATACAGGTGCTGGGCATGAAGGAGCACGGCTGTCTGCTGGGCAGAAGACCTGGGTGCCAGGAGGGATGGAGTTTGTTCTTGGCTCCATCTAACTTTGGCCACCTGGCTTCAGTGTGATGGCCAGGCATGACAGAGCAGTGTGTGTTTGATGCTGTCGGTCAGCAGCAGACTGTGTCCTCACTTCACATCAAGATGGCAGAGCAGATCCTGCCTAACACCCGCTTTGCCAGTTGCTGGTGCTGAATTTATCCCACTTGACTCCTGCTTGCAGCAAGGCTGGAGGGGGAGCTGTCGCAGTGAAGCTTCAGTCTCCCTCTCTGAATCCACTGTGGGAGTTTTTGGCATGCCCCTGAGTGGGACAAAGATTTAAAATCCTTACCCTAACCTATGGGGAAAGTATTCAGGCAGCTTTCATCTTTGGAAAATGCACTGGGTTCTCTGGATGAAAGAGCTATTATTTACCTATCAACAACATAATCCCCCTCCCTCCTACAGATTGCAGGCAAGCTCCCGGGGCAAACGGCACTGTAATTAAGAACAAATATTTACTACGAAGGACTAGCTGGGGCCTGGCTGGGCAAGCAGCCATGAGCCTTGTCTGAACTTGCCTTCTGTTTTTTCCCCTTTGAAAGCAAGGAGTCAAAGTCTTTTGTCAGAGGAGTGTTTGTGAGGCACAAGATGGTGGGTTGGGCCTCTGAAGCAGCCAGGAGCCATCAGGCTGTTTATTCCAAGCCTAGGAAATCCCCCATGAGCAGAGTTACTTGCATCTAGAGGCACTTCACTTCTATGGATTGCTCTTAGGTAGACCTGCAGGTGAGGGTGGACACAGAGACAGACCCACATTCAGTGGCTGCAGCTGATGCCACGCTACAAGCAAGTCTGTGGAAATACTTGTCTGCTCTAAAATCATGAATTAATTTAGGCTTCATTTGTATATACTTTCCCTTTTGAAATCTGTTGCAATTCAAGATTTACTTCCCAGGACTCAAGCCCTGGTGTTTAGATGCAAGGAGCTTGGCTGCTGGAGAAAGCACATCCTTACAAAATTGCTGGGACTGTTTCACAGCTCAAACTCCCAGCCTACTCACCTGTCCTCTGCCACCCTGATCAACAGCAAGGAGGGGTGACAGGGATCTTGCTCATCCTCTGGCAAGGCTCGGCAAGCTGAAGTTTAATAAATAAGTCAATTGTGAGTAATAGAAACAATTGCAAGGATGTGGTGTGTGGTTCAACCAGCTATCACTGCTGTGGTAATGCAACAAGGCATGTGATTAGACTGGGAAATTGCTGTAGCAATACCAAGATTTACAGCATGAGTCCCACAGAAGGAGTAGACGTGGAAGATGTACACAGACACACAGAGCTTGCAAAAGGAGGGAGCAAAGTGTCTGAACAAGGCCAACACCAGCTTCCAGGCTGCTGAGGAAGCCATGGACGTAACTGGAAAGGTACCCTGCTGCAAGCTGGGGCGTGTGTGTGCTATAAAACTCATGGTTACAACTTGTCAGAGTTTTTGAGGAATATGTCACCAGCCAGTCTGATTTAAGTGGTTTTTTTTGGTTTGTTCCTCCTTGCTGTAGGGATAGTCATGTATCCTCAGCAGTGTAACAGCTGAAAATGGGGCTCATGGATGCTTTGTTGGGCTGAGCCTAACCTGACTGGAGCTCTGGTCTGTGAGAGCTGCTTTATATATTAGATACTTGGTTTAGGTTTTTAAAATAAACTTCTTTGCTCCCAGAGAGTTTGAGGCTTTATGTTGAATGATTAGATGCAACACCAGAGAGACCACAGGCATTATCTAATACACAGGGTCTGGGAGGGCTTCGAAGAGGAAAGTCTCTCAGCTGTGAGCTAGGAAGTCACAAAAGAACAAAGAAGTGAGCTAGAGAGGCTCTTCAGACTTGGTGTTAGAGTTCCTTAAGACGGCAAAACCAGCTTCAGCAGTGCCTCACACTGTGGCTTTATCAGTGCTCACCTCCTGCTTTGGCCTATTAGATGTGAGCAGGGAGGTCGCTAGAGCTGTGACCAGTACCTTAATGCTGGCAAACCCCAACTAAACCTGTAGCTCAATTGAAACAGAACTTGCTCATTGTTCTTTTGTGTTAAACCCACACCATCCTGGTTCATGAGTATGTGCAGGTTTTTTGCTCTGGTGTCCAAACTACATGCCAGAAAAGCTGTCAGGTCTTTAGTTTGGCTCCAGGGAAGTTGTCCATTCTGATGTGCCTCCTGCATATATGCTGTGGGATGGGACCTGCTTTTGTTGTCTTTGCCAGCAAGTCAGAAATCTAGTCTCCCTTTGCCCAGCCTGTGAGAATTTTGCTTGCCTTTTAAAGAGACAGTATTAGAAAAGCTGCCTGGAAAATATGCTGTGCTTTCTGAAAGAGAAGTGGGCGTAGAAATTCTGGTCAGAGAAAACATAGAGTGGTTCTCTGGGGGAATGATTCCTGCCTTGTTTTGTTGATTCCTGCTACTACTGCTCTTTCACTATGGTCACTTTTGCTCCTTGGCAGGTTGAGGGATGCATGTATTTGGAGTACTGTGTCTTGAAAAGATGAATTTGGGTAAAGAGCCTGAATTTCTTGGATGAGGCTTTGTGTGCCTTGTCTAGCGTAAGATCCTAAGGCCAGATAGGCTCCTAGATGGAGGCTGTGCAGAGACCTCCAACATCCAAGTGCAGCAAGCAGTAAACAGGGCTGGGGAGACCATCTTTTAAAGTTGTGTTTAGAGTAGTATAGCAAGGAAAAGTCTGTCCCTGGGATTTACATAACCTGGAGAATTTCCTCATTTTTTTTAAACTTACTGTGTTAAGGAGGTGGCCGCTGAAATGCTTCCTACCTCCACTTTTCCCTGGTAGTTTCAAGACAAGTTTAACAATTACCATTTGAAAAGGACCTAAGGAAAAAACTCAAGACGCTCTTTTCCATCTAACGTTATAGAGACTTTAATATCCCCTTCTCAAGGGACTACCGTTATTGTGGGTACCAGTCTTTTGTGATAAACAAATTGACTAGGTGCTTCCTAGCACTGCAGGTACACACACAAAACATTCCGAGATGGAGCACGTGAAAGGAACCAGAGGAGACTTGTGAATCCCTTGAAAGGCGAGCGAGAGAAGCAGGTTGCTGTGGCCAACACAGCCCTACAACAGTGCTGTTGAGGAAGAGTTAACTTGCTCTGAGCTGAGCCTGGAAGCAGAGGTTTATTGGCTGAACATTGGAAATTCATGCCAGGTGTAACAAGGATCATCTGGTAAAAACGTGTGTCTGCCTGAGACACCGATCTGCCTTAGACATGCATTGAGCACGAATGGAGTTTGCTGTCTGCTGGAGGAGCCAGGTCCCCAGTTGAGCAAAGCCTAACGGAAATTGGATCCAGTTCAGAATGTCTGGATGGCATATGATATTTACTGAAATATGGCATTGCTTGTGTAAGCAACACACCCTTCTCCCTCACTCTGGAAACCATCTGGGCTTCATGTGCGAGTGGTTAAAAGCCGGAGCAGGGGAGCATCTGATGCTGTATGGCTCTTGTGGCATATTTCCCATTCTGGCCTCCCTCTATGGGTGTCCCTGCATCTGCAGGCATGGGAGTCACAGTCATATTCCAATGTCCTCTTAGCGACACTCTGAGGATTTTCTTCCATTTTTCTGCAGTGGTTGTTAGCAGAGTAGGGTTGTATGAGGAGTTTGCACAAGACTTTACTGGTGATGAGGTTAGAGGTAACCAATCCTGCCTAGGCCAGAGTACAATCATTATGCTGACCAAACCTTCCCCCATTTCTAGCTGGGTCCACATCCAGTGTCTTTATTGACTCTACTGATGTTTATACCAGTTGGACACAAAGCTCCTGGGAATGAGGAGGGGATATTTGGCATGTCTGTGCACTTGAATGGGAAGTGTTTTTTCCAAAGGGAGCTGAGCACCTTTAGGAGAGACTTGGGACTGTGAAGGACTCCCTGTCCTTCACGTAGCCAGGCTGAGAGGATTTGTCCAATTGCTATGTTGAAAGGGCAGGAAGGTCCAGGGGAGTATAGAAAATTGTCCCCTGCCTGCCTAAAATAATGCAAGTGTGACTGTGCTTTTCATTAGCTTCTGGGTTGGGGTTTAGATAAAGGTAGCACCTCTGGGGTGGGGCTAGAGTTTCCTCTGCTGTTTTCAAGGCTTTCCTTGTAGCTTCCTCTGTGTCTGTGTGTGCGCACTCTGTGTTTTTTTTTTTCTTAAGGGGAACGTCATATAACAGCTCCAGCATCTCTGATGTTTTTGGCAGACCAATCCCTCTTCCTTCCTGAGCTTGATAAACAGTCCAAGAAACTACATCTGTGTGTGAGTGCATGTATCCCTGTCAGGGACCCACAGCTTGCTTCTCCAGTTTTTGGTGTGGTTTTTCTATCCTATTCTAGTTTCTGATACTGCTCTGCTTTGCCTTCTCATTTCCTCTCCTGCTGCAGCTTACCTGCTGCTGCTTGACATGATGTAGGTAATACAGAACAACCCATTTCTGAGAACCTTGACCTGTGCTCTCTGGCCCCGCACCCTGATGGCACAGGATTTCTGAGGTGGTTAGAGTTTAAGGCACCCCTGAAAAGACAGTGGAGTGATTTCTGAAATCATCCTGTTCTGTGAGCATCGGCATCTTTGCAGCGTGGATGCTGTGGCTTGCAGGTTACCCAGAGGACAAGAGCAGGCAGATTCTGGTAGGAGAGGAAAGACGGCTCTGTGTGTCTGTGCAAAGCACTGTAGCACAGCAGAGCTCTGGTTCAGAGCAGCAGGACTCTGATATAGTAGCACAATGTGAATCCTTCCCAGACTCCAGCTGTCTTTGGCCTAACGTGACTAAAATACAGAGAGGCACTAAAACAGCCTTTCTTGCTTCCAACCCCAGCAGCTTGTGCGTCTCAAGAATCTGAGTCCAGCTATGTTAATGCTGCTGGAAAGTGGAAATGCCTGTGTGGAGACACCTGTCAAGGCCCAGAGGTGTCTGAAGGCTCTGCAAGGTGGTGCTCTGAGAGAGTCTTGTGGGCTGGGACTGCCCAAAGCCCCTTGGAGCTGTGTAATCTCTTGGGCTGAGAGGGGTGTATTTTCCTCAGTTCCTGAAAGAATACACACGTTTGAGTGTCATTCTCCTCTCTAGATGATTGCCAGATCTGAGTTCCCAGAACCAGGCTGGACTAGCCTTGTACTGTGTCCTCAGCTCTTTGGCTGAGTTTGTCCCTTTCCTCAAGTGCAGCTGATGCTTGAGAAGTAACAAGTGTTTGTCCCCATCCTCTGGGGTAGGAGGAAGATTTCCACTTTTCTGTCTTCTTCCTCTGTCTCTTGGAGACTTGGAGAGATCCAGCAGGTCAGCATTCATCAGCAGCATTAAACAGGTCACTTAAATACCAAGGTACCTTCTCTCCCTCCCTCTCTTCCTTTTTGCTACTTTGGCAGATTGCCTCTCCTGATTGACTGCATTTCGATTCATCTCTGATATTTAATCTCTTCCCTGGAGGAAGGTGGGCAGGACAGATGGTGTTACTGCCCTGAGGTAGGAATCAAGAGCTGTAGAGTGTTATTTCATTCAGTCTGAAAAAGCCCTCTAATAACACAGAGGACGTGTTGTGCTGTAGTGAAAGGCGGCTTTGAGAGATCATGTAATCTGCCCTCGCCTGGCCTTGTGCTGTCCCTTGCTGTAGGACTGGAATCAAAATACCATCTCAGATACTGCAGCCCAATTGACTGGAGCTGCTTCAGCCAATTCCCTCTCTGTGTTCTGGAGGAAGACCTTTCTCCTCCTTCCCTGGTCTGGTCAGATGACATCCAGGATACTCAGTGTCCAGATGAGAGGTTCTTTCTTTTGTAGGAAGGAGACCCTGTGAGGGAAGCAGTCAGCTTTATAGCAAGTGGGAATAGGTGTGCTAAGGGTGTTGGAACAGGAGAGTGATGGGAGGGAGAAGATGAAATGATGGGGCCCATCCTTCTCAGTCAGAAGGGTTGTCTGGGTCAAAGGGTTGGAATACAGATGAACAGCTGTGAGGCAGAGGCTGGAAAGAGATTTTTTTGTTCATGCTGGATAACACTTGGTCTGTTGGCTCCCTGTACCTAACTCTGTGCTGTCCTACAGACATGAGAGCTGTGCCCAGTTGTCCTTACTCTTCCCTGGGATCTTCCGCTTGGTTGCTGCCTCTTAAGGCTGAGCTGCCTCTGTGGCCCCGCTCTTAAGAGACTGAGCACACTGACTGATGATGTGCTCTGAGCTTTAAGACAGTGGGTTTTCCCTCTTCTCTCACCTTTAGAGAGGTGTTTCTCTTTCTGGTTTGCCACTGTAAGAGTGAGGTGGCAGAGGAGGCCCAAGACTTCCTTGGGCCAGCCTTGAGTAAAAGAGCAGGGATCAGAGCCCTGATATGGGTTGAGTTCTGCCAAATGGGACTTTCCGTGCTTTTCCATGTTGCCTGTGTTCCATAGAAGAAAGGGAATAGGATGAGAGCACCCACTGGATGTGTTAATTTCTCCAGGGCTGTAACTCAAGGTCATTTGCTTGTGGTTGCATCCCTATGGGTGGTGCCTCTGCCTAGCTGAGCTCTTGGAAGCCCACCAGGAGATAAGCCTCATTTGACTATGAAATACAGAGGGTTTATATGGCCATCTGAAATGCGACTTTTTACTGGGACCCAGTCTCCTGGGGCAGATCTGTAAATGGAGCCAATCCTACTTAAGTTCTTCTGACCACTGCTGTCAGAGTCCAGCTTGCATATCAAAGGTTTTTTGAGAGCAGCATCCTGTCATCTTTTTTTTGCTCAAAGTACTTGTTCCAGTTTGTTGGAAGGGCCCAGTCTCTTCAGGAATGGTGGAAGGAGATAGTGCCCCCACTTTGACTGTGGCTGTGCTCCTGAAGCTCAGTACAATCTTCACTGCCCCAGTGCTTTGAGGGAAACTACCTTTAGCTTTATTTACATGACATGGGTGGGGATATAATAAAAGGAAATGAAGAAGCCCACACTAATAGCAATGGCTTTTGTTTGTCACCAACAATACTGTGAGTCTGGCCCCACTAAAAAGCAAATGCTGAATGGCCAGCTGCCATCCCATCTTGGGCTCTGGCTGTGTATGCTCTTGTCTGGAGAGCAGAGCAGAATCAGGCCCATTTGCTCGCTGCAGGTCCTGCCACATAAGGCTGTGGGAATGATATGATGCTCTTCCCCAGGAATTAATGTTGGAAGAGGCACGTGGTTAACTGTGGTAGGTCGGGCTTTCCAAGTGTTCTCAGAGTAAGACCCCTCTCCTCTTTCCAGATGGTGAAATGTCTCTTCAGAGTTCTCACTCGGCATAGAGTTTTTATTTAACTGCTTGGCCTCTGCCCAAGGGAGTCTGTGTGGCTTTATGGGAAAGGATTTTTAGTTGTGCAGTAATGGTGTTGTGCACATTCTAACATGTGTACCCAGTGGATCATTCAGCTAGGGGTGAAATTGCACTGTTGACCGCAAATGTTTGTGCATATGCATTGATTGCACTTATCTGTAAAGTTATTATCCTTACTCAGTCAAAGCTTCGGGTATTCTACGTCTGCTTGTTATTCTCTATCCATGCTCTGCAAGGCTCTGTTAAGCCTGCTATCACCTCCTTCCCTACTGCATACCTGTCTTTATCATCTTGTGCCTTCCACCCAGTTGGGGTGGCTGTGTCACTGGGCCTTGCTGCCCAGCTGTGCTTGTGGGAAATAAACAACTTCCTCAGGGTCTAGTGACTGATGGTGGTGGAACAGCAGGGTTAGGGAACCCAGAGCTTCCCTTTGGGGTCCAGAAAGGATCACGATCTTTCTATTGCTCCCTGAAAGGATGTTTATACTCTGTATCTGCAGGGAGATAGACTATATTTGACTTCTAGGAGAATAACTTTTTTACTCCCTTTTCTTCAGAACGGATGAGAGGAAGATGGGATGAGGAGAGGGGAAGAGCCATCAGAATTGAAAGGTGAGGGTGGTATACGACTGGTGAGGACCAGATAGTATTCTAGTCCTGAAATTAAAGATGTTTCCCATTTACTGCAGTGCTAGGACATGGGACATCTTCCTGTAGGGGCAGAATGAGATTAAGCTGCTTGGTGGAGAGAGTTTTACTGCTTTTTAAAGAGGGTTGGTTATGAAATGATGCTGCCTGTCCTCACAGGGTTTCACCTGGTGTCCTTGGAAGTCCTCCCTGGTGTGTGTGTCTACCTGTACACTGTGATTTGCAAGGTCTCATATCTTGAAAGCCCTTTGCCTCCGTAGGTAGAGGAAATGCTGTGTCAATACAAAAGGTTGCCTGGCACACCATGGGACTGATGGGTGGAAAGGGATCTGCAGAAGGGCTCTTCTGCAATCTCTGTATCTTTAAAAGAGATGTGTCCCAGGTAACTGACATGGCCATTTGTTAATCAGCTGCAGGGTAACAATGTTGAGGGATAGCATTAGAATTAGTGCTAGTGCTTGTGTCCTGCAGGTGAATTTGGCTAATGCTGAAGCACAACTTACCAAAAGTTAGTGTCTCTGACAGCTGCAACCCCAGCTAGCTGAAAGGCACAGATGCAGGATTTGCATCCTTCAGGGGCGAGGAGGGGAGGGGAGAACAGCAGGCTTGGCAATGCCAGACTTGGGGGACAAGCTTTCCTTTCTTTTGGTGAGGAAGGCAGAGGAAATTGGACCTTTTGGTACATGTACAAGCGGTGGTGAGGAGACCACTGGTGTGCCTTTCTCTCTCTCCCACTTCCTTACTGGTGTGGCTTCAGCTGCAACCAAACGTAATGCATAGAGTCATGAAGCCTGCTGGAAGTTCCAGTATGGAGACAGTTTGAGGAGAGACATGGTGTCTGCTTTTTTCCTTGCTTAGCCTAGGCTTCACGTAACTCCCAGTGGGCTTTTTCCTGAGTACCTATGGGAATTGAGGTTGGCAAGTCAAAAGGAAGGTTATCTACAGACCCTGTGCATTCACCAGGGTTAGAGTAGTTGCCACTTCTGCTCCAGCTGTTACAGATCCGTGTGCTCACACAAGGACCAAGAGGGTGATCGTAAGGTGCATCAGGGCTGTTTGCCCCAGAGATCTGTAATCAAAGATGGGAAACAGTTCCTTGGTAACACAGCATGGTATGGTGTTACCTGTCATGTGGGTACCCCTCTGTGTGCTTCAGCTCTTTTCCCATCTCTCCTTGGCTGGATCAGTTCTCTCCATGGCAGCATCCCCTCTTGTTCTGTGTCAGTGCTGTTGCCCTCAACCTAAGCCTGAGCACAGCTTTGGGTTTTTTGGTGATAGCTTCCACAAAGGCTTTGAGTTACTAAGCTTCCAAAGAGTCTGAGCTTCATCTCTTCTGCCCTGGGCAGGCACATCTGAGGGGGAAGGGGGAGATTTAAGGGAAAATCTGACTGCAAGATGGAGCAGCATGATTTTTTTGTTGTTGTTTAATTTTTTTTTTTTTGTTATTCAGCGCTTTGTTGTCCAAGCAAGTCCCCTGAGAACAGCTACCACTTCCCTGTGCTGCTTCCACTGGTAACTCCAGCACCCTTCTCTCCTCAACCTTGGATAAATAACTGCTGTCTAAAGACCTTCAGGAATGCCAGATGGAAAGCGTTCACCTCTTTTCAGACTCGTTGTATGCACAGGGCTGGTTTACAGCTAGTTGACAGGGCTGATCCCAAGCTGCAGGAAGACAATCTGCTCAGCCTTGTAACTATGCTGCTTTTGTCCAGGCCTCTCCAAACAATCAGCAGACACTCCTACATCAGAGTAGGCCTCAGAAGCAAATACCTCAGGGTGGAAAATTTAACCTGTAACAAGTTTGAGGCCACAAAGCAAATTAGTGGTATGGTTTGTGATACCACCAGAAGGTGTAATTTCTCCAGCCATGCTTGGGCATAGCTGGGTACCACTTATTTTCTGGGGACAGACATACCAGGGGAAAAAAAAATAGTCTCACATCCCATCCAGCACCAGCCTTTTCTCCTTGATACAGCCACTTAGGGTGGAAGGGCTTTCAGAAGGAATGGTGAGCTGGGAGTGGTGGGAATACCTACAAAAGAAATGGCAGGGTGTGGAAATAAAGAATTACAGGGGGAGTAATATGGATGGCAGCAAGGTACCCAGGAGATCAAACCTCTCATTTGAGACTCCATCAGCCTTTTGTATAATTTTGCTAGAACTGGAGAGATGAAGTGCAGAGTGGTCCCGATCTACAACCCTTGTGGAAGGAGCAGAAAGAGAATTTGTCTATCACTGAACTATTTTCAAGCAGCACAGCTCTTAGGTAAGTGTTCCTGGAAGCGTGATGGGTTTTCCTCTTGCTCTGCAGGATCCCCCTGCCTTGATGATGTGAATGAGTTAAGTGCTAAATGGCACTGTGGTTGCTGCCACAGTCAGCTTGGCTTCCTGCAGGGTAAGAGCCCTCTCAGCCTTCAGAGTGGTAGAGAGGTGCTTTGGGACATGGTGGAGAGGGCTTTGCAGTAAGACCTGATCTTTTGCTCAGCAGTCTTCTACCTATTGTGTTTGAGAGGCATATGCATGTGCTACAGCAGTGATTGAGGCCAGAAGGGTGCTCAGACCTGGTTCTCCTTCGCCTGCCTTGCCCTCGGGTGTTGGGGTGTGGGCTTGGGGCAGGTCTCTGGGGGTTGGTGAGTTGAGCTCAAGTTCAAACACGGGGGGAAACAAGCTCACTAGTTTCTGTCTCTTCATAGGGCCCTGTTCCAACAGGCAGTGTTGTTTTGTCCCAGCTCTGGAGTCCTGGTGCTGCTCCAAGGCCGCCAGCCTTGCAGAAGAGGAGATGGTTTTGTTTAGTTTGCTTATGTGAAGAAAAAAGTCTGTCAAAATAGGGATTTGGAAAGGGGAGGGGGAAGCAGGAAGTCTTCCTGTTGGCATTTATTAGAAAGGAAATGAATGTTTTATGTTCAGGGGCCCTGCTGGATGTACAGTGCTCGGGGACAGTGGTGTGGTGAAAGCCTCCTGACTTCTTGAGTGCAGGGTGCGAATGTGATCTGGAATAAGCAAGAAAGGGCTAAATATAGAAGGCTCTGGCTCCCATCCTGCAATGGCGGCTCTGCCCTCACTGCAGTCCTGGAGGCAGCAAGTTCTGCCTATTGTTCCGGTCACATTCTTGTGTCCCACGATGAGGCCTCTGTGATGGAATAAAATGAAGAGAAACAGATGGGAAAACAATAATGCAAGGAACAGGCCCTGAGCTTTGCTGGAAGCTTCCAAAAAGCCATAAATCCCCAAATGCATTTGTGCTGGATTAGGGAATTGAAGCAAAGCAAGGGCCAAGTACTTGCCTTCCTGTATCCCGTGTGCTCTTGTTGCACCGGGACTCTATGGGGCTCTACCTGGCAACAAACTATTGTAGTGGCAACTTTATTTCCTTACTTTTTTTATTAGAATTGTGGCAACTTCTCCCGCTGTCCTTCCTCCACACTCCCTGGCCTTTTTGTCTTGCAGGCCCCCGGATAAAGTAACTGCACAAGGAGCCAGCCCACCTTTCTATCCTTCTCGTGTACAACAGAGCGGGCTGCAAGCAAACCATGGTGGAGTCATTGCAAGGCAGTGGTGCTCTCCTGAGTTTCTGGTAAGTGCTCTATAGAAAGGAATAACCATTAGTGACTGTGAGCCTCTTGGAAGGAGCAAGGGACTGACTTGAGCACTGAGCAGGGAATATGGCCTGCCTTGAAGTATCATGTTTGGTGGCCATGAAGACATCAGAGTAGTTGGAAGTCCTAACCCAGTCACAATTTGCTTTCTGTTCACGTTTCAAGTCAGTGTGTGATGTTCTCCTGAGCAGATTGTTGTTATCTTTAGTATCCCTTCCTTGAGTCTGTGTGTACAAACCCCTTGGTGAGCAGCTGGGAGAGTGGATGACTCTGGAGGTGAACCACTGAAGCTTGGTGCTTTCTGCAGAACTCTGCCTTACCTTGCAAAGAGCAAACAACTTGTTTATTCACCTTCCTGCCTGTGAATTGGCCTTTCTCACACTCGGCCAAAAACTACAACTGTTTCATTCCCTAATAGCTTATTTGCTGCTGTCTTTGTGAGATGAAGCAGTTCCCCAGGGGATCAGCCCAATGTTCCAGCTGGCTCAGGGGAAGGGTGAGGCAGTGCTGTGAAGAGCAGGGGACAGGATTGGGGGTGAAATGAAATGAGGTCTTCCTTTGAACCAAACATCTTGCGAAACCTCATCTTTAGGATCTGGGACAGGAAGAACTGTGCACGCTGAAGCTGTGCTGCTGCAGCTGTGCTGTTACAGCCTTGGAGCTAAGTCATTTAAAGCTAGATAAGGATCTATACACCAGAGATCTTCATCCTTGTTAAAATTCCCCTTTTCTCCCCCTGTTCCTTTCCCCATGCATATATTCTTTCCCTCCCTCAGTCTCCCTCCTCCCTTATGTTTGCTCTTTCCAGCCACTGCTCCACGTTAACAGCTGTTGCTGCTCTGAATGGACAGATATATCCCTATGCAAGCAAAGGAATAGTGAAATTATTCCTGTGCTTAAGTGGCTTGGTCCAAAGCTACTGGAACCAGCAGCCAGGCTCACGTTTTGTTTAATGGCCTTTGGATTAGGCTCGATGTTACTCAGGCAGTTGCACTGGCAGAATACAGATTTTCTGTGTGGCTGGTCACAGTACTAGGGGGTATTTTGTACAGACAGATGTGCACTCTGGCATTGTAATTACATAGTTTATTAACTTTATTGTTCCTTGCATTTAAGTGGGAGATCTTTTTTCATTGAAATTATGGTGTTTATGCCCTTTTGTTCTTTGTGTATATGAAACCGCATAGGAACCACCAAGTTGCTGGTAGAAAGCAAACTTGAAATAGACAAAACCACTGTTGTGCACAGGGGAGTGCATTGCTTCCTTTGACCCAGTGTTATGCTGCCAAACACGTTTCATATCCTGCATCTCCTGCTGTGCTGCGGCAGTGTGATGCAGCTGATGTGCCCCTGTGTCACTGCTTCCACGGCTGGGTATAAGGAACACACCTAACAAAAAGTGTATTTGAAAGGCAAGGTCAATAAATTGCAGTTGACCACTACTCCAGTTCAGGTGTTTGGTTGTGCCACTTTGGAGGACTGTCCCCAGAAGGCGCGCGGAGGTCAGGGAACTGCTCCTGCCAGCCCTGTGGTGCTACAGGAAATGAATCTTCCTGTTTTGTTACCCACCTCGGTTCTATTTAGGGCAAGCCCTGCTTTCTGCTGAGACCTGAACAAGGGACTGATGGAGGTAGATTTCATGAGGAACATGAAATATGTCCATCTTTCTTTGGGCTCGGAGCCACTGAGAGCCTTTTCATGTCATTTGAATGGGATGTGGGAGGAAACAAGGGAGGAGGAAAAAGACTCCAGGCTGATTTTCTCTTTTAGGATCTGACTCCCATTCCTGTTGTCTCAGAGCAGAGTGGTTTACCCCACCAGTCAGTGACCTTTTCTCAAATGCAAAGTAAATATTTTCTCAGCAGACTAACCATTGTGAAAGAAACAGTAGGAAGGCAGGGAGATGGCAGGTAGCTTTGGATGGACCAGTATTACATAGCTAGGGTGGATAACACCAGTCAAGCCACCAGGAAGAGACCTCTCTACTTTCTACAGAGGCAACTGTGCAGAGCTGGGGAGAGCAGAGTCTGGCTCATATATGAGGAACTTGGAAAGAAAAGTCAGGGTATTCAGTAGATCTGAGCTCATCTAGCTCAGAGGTGAAGGAAGGAGATAATCCTCCCGTTTCCCTTGTCTCACTTCTGAGATAACAGTTAAAGTCTTTATATATGTAGGCAAGAGTCACTTTGATCAAATGCAGTGACTGTTAAGAGAAAAAAAAACAACAACCCAAACCAACCCCAAACCAGCACATAGGATGGCATAAACAGTTGAATCCTCAATTAATCAGCTGAACACATGGAAGAAAAATGTTTGGGCTTGAATGAAGTGTCGAATTCCATTTGGATGGGATGGTGTTCAGTAACGCCAGGCTGCAGTGTTTTGTTTTGGAAACAAACCGGAGTAGTTTAATCCTTTCTTAACATTGAAGCTATTCTGTAATTTGCAATTTGAAAGTGGAGCTTGGGGAAGCTGATTGCATTTCTCAGTGCCTGTTCCTCGTGCTACACACAACACTGGGGTTTTTTTGTGTTCACGCTGTGAGAGCTGGTGGGAAGGTCTGTCTTTTGGAGGCAAGCAAACTGATTGATTTCACAAAGAAAACTGAATGTGAGCAGAACTATCTGTTCAGTGCCCTACAGACCCCTTGGTCCTGAGGAGTACAGTGATTGGAGGGAGCTGTTAGCTCTCATCGCTGTTACAGACATGGGCTCTTGGCTAAGAGAGACTGGGAGTGACTGTGAAAGCAGGAGCCCACCTAAATAGGGATGCTTACATTATATTGCATGTATGGTCTGACTTGCAGGAAGAAGTAAAACTTCCTCCTTTTGTGATTTTTGATAGTATTAAAACTAGCTGTAGCTCAGCCCCTGGATGCCCACTCCATTTTTGAAATCACAGTGGTATTAAGTTCACTTCTATGCAGTTTTGAAGTAGTTCTCTAAGTGTGCTTTTGTCTTTAATAAGGGTAGTTCAGTCTGCTTTAGAGCTCTGCACCATCTGAAACTGGCTTATCTTGAATCGGGAAGGATTCTTGCTGCAGTCCCTCAAGGCCTTATTGTGCTTGTGCCTGTACAATCACGGTTTCTTAGCTGGAGGCCTTCGCTTTTTGGAAGGAGCAGTCAAAGGAGTGACTTGCCCAAGGGCACAGATGTCCTTGGGAAGGCAGTGTGAGAGCAGACTGTAGCTCTCCTGTTGCTGGAGCCAGAGGCTCCGCCATCGGCCAGTTTCTTCCCTGCTTCCGGTGGAGCCTAAGCCTGACCTAGTACTTGTGCTCTTCGTGACACTGATTTCTACTTACAGCCTGGGAATGACCAGCTTTCTTGTTCCTTTAGCAGTCGTTTAGCCTTCTGCAGCGGAGAGCAGATAGAAACAAGTTGAGGCTTGTTTTATTTAGAACTCTAAGCACCTAAAGTGCTCGTGGCTGTAACGCTGTAGTGGGTACAGCATCATTTCCACTTTGAGGGATGGGGATTCCACCTTCCAGTTACTGAACCACACTATAAGTAGAATGTGGTGTTGTAAGAAGATTCTCTACCAAAGAACCATTTTTTTCTTTTTCTTTTGACACTTAATTTTACCTACAATATCATATTGATGCATGTGTAGTTTTTAAAAAATAGTAGCTACTGTCCAGTCCATTCTGCCCCTTCCTGTGTAGCAAACAAATCTCTTGTATATGTGGCCAGAAAAGCAGTTGGGAATGACTTCACCAGATAGAGAGCAATGGCAAATCCAACTCATGATGTATGTGAGCAATATGAATAGCTTACCCCTTTCTCCTGCTCCTTGTCTCTCCTGAAAAGAGTAATGGAAAGTTAAAAGAATGATTTAACATAGAATAGGTATTTAAAGAAACATTTCTTCCTGTAAAGTGTATGCATGGTTATCGACATCATAAGGAAAAGCATTTTGTCTTCCTCTCCTGAATGATGGGAACTCATAACACGGTAAATTACACCAATATAAAAGTTAATGTACTCAGCTTTAACACGGATATTTTACTGTTATTATCACTACCGAAAGTGACATCCATCACAGTGACATGCACCCAAAAAGGAAAAAAAAGCCTGGTGTAGTTGTTTCTAATAACCCCAATTACAGAGCTCTTCTAATGCCTTTTTTATAACAGTTTTGCAGCTCTGTATTATCTCCTATTAATGTGATTTCTCTCCTAACTATAAATTCCTCAGGATTGCCTCTTCCCCTTCACTTTCCATAATCGCCATTTATTATCCACATGCTTCCCATAAAGCAAGGCTGTAGGTGGCAGAGATTGATGCTGACCTAGATACAGGCCCACCCCCAGCTTTTTTCTTTCTTTCCCCTTAGCAATAGTGTGCTCATTACAGTGTTGAGGAGGCTTTGTTAAAAGGTTCAGCTTCTCCTGGCAATTGGTGCTAAAAATAGTCTCATTAGCTGAAACTTTGCTTGATCAGCAAAGAAGCTTTTGGGGAAAAGGTACTGGGATGGACTCAAGACATAAATAAACAAGAGGAAACTCCATCCCACTGCCCTGTCAGCTCCAGGAGTAACTGGGACCTGCAAGGCAGCACAACAGTAATGCTTTCTGTCTGTGGCTCTTTGTGAAAGGAGGCTTCTCCATCCTCACTGGCTAGAGTAACCGTGTACCTGGTGATAGTTTTGCTCACATGGTTTTGGGCATTTATTTTAGTGTACCCACAGTGGGACTTTATCCATGGGCAGATGAATACTCTGCAGGTATTGCAAGGCTGCAGCACTTACAAGCACTCTGGGGGCTCGCTGTACTGTAAAGCAGCCCCCTCTCAGAGGGGACAGGTATGGAGCAGTCCCTGGCTCGCTGAAGCCAAAGGATTTAGGATAATCTGCTTGGGGCTGAAGGCCACTTTGTGTGGCTCTTTCCAAACAGCATTGTGCAATTCTATGCATTTCTCTGGAGTCTGCTGGGGCTTTCCAGCATGAGCAGCTCATTTCTACCTGCCGAGACTTCAAAAAGTGCAGCAGAAGGCACTTGTCACCTCTGCATCACTCCCTGGGCCAAGGGCCCTGCTGAGCAGGACACATCTGTGACCTCTGGAAACCTGGGGCAGCTGTGCAGGTTCGGGATCCTGAGGAGTGGCTGGGTAGTGCCTAAGTAGGAGGGAAAAGTACTTTCTTTCTCAGGAATCAGTTAATTTTGTTTTCTGTGCTCCTGCTGCTATGAAAGCTTGGCCCTGTTGGCCAACACGGTAAGGGGGTAGTGGGTTTCTACGCTACAACTTACTTGCCCTATGCCAGCCTTGCATTTGCTCTGCTCTGGGGCTCTTCTGCATAGCAAAGGATATCTCATCATCTCCTGTCCAAAAGGGAAATGCAACTCATCGAGTAATTATCTCTGCCGTTCTTGCTGCCTTATTTCTTACCATGTTAGCATACTCATAATTAGCCACAAAGTCTTTTTTTTTTTTTCCTTCCTTCATCCCAGTTCTTGCAGTTGTACTGCACTAAGCAACTGAGGCATGTTTGAAATAAAGCTCTGTCTTTTTCTACCTACCTTGAACTGAGTTTAACTCTGCCCTTTGTTGAAAACCAAAGGGAAAGGCCTAACTGCCCCAAAAAGAAGGAAGCATGTGTTTGAGCTGGTGGCAGGTTCTTCTCCTCTGCTGGTCCTCATCTCTCCTTTCCCAGTCAGACTGTGACATGGGCCCTCCACAAAGACCTGTTTTTTGGGGAAGACCTTTGCAAACCATCCATGATGAGGTTGTCCAGGCAGCTGGCATGGGCGGCCCATGTGATGCTGCTGGGGAACACATGTAGCCTTTGAATTACAGCGCTGTTTATCCTGCCAGATTTTTGTGGAGTATGATTTGTGGTTTCTGCAGGGAATTTTTATAGTTTACATGTGTTGATTTCTTAGTACCCTTATTTTGCTTTCATCATCATTAGTAATGAAAAAAAGAAAGAGGAGTAACTCTGGTGGTGCTTTCATTAGTGAGGGAAAAGCTTACACTGAATGCCATGTTATTAATGAACCATTGGTTTGATTGTCTCAGTATTGCCCTGGAACATTGTTTATCTGACCAATACATAAAGCTTTTGTATGTATGTGTGAATAATATCCAACAACATAAGGGATGCAGGAGCATTTCTGAAGGCCCCTCAGTAGCCATGAGATTGAACATTCTCCAAAACTTGTTGCTGATTCAGTTTAGCTGGGGCATTCCCAGAAAAGGCTTGTTTTCTCCAGTTCTTCCTGCTTCTCACCATAGCAGTGGTGGGAGAGCAGGGAGCAGCTGGAGTGATTACTGGTAACTATCTGTCTTTTTTTTTTTGGTGAGCCTGATCCTAGGGCTGCACCTCAGCTTGAGGATTGTACATGCTATGGCCATGCAGGAGTAAAGCCAAAGACTTGTGACAGCCATCCTAGGGCTATGAATGCTGCGGATGCTTCTGTCAAATTGTGGCTCTGTGGAGCAGGAAACTGCCTCTTCCTCCTCCCCAAGAGGCCAGGAAACCAGCAGAGGAAGAGAAGTCAGCGTTCACAGACAAGGATCAGCATGAGTAGGTGGGTTGGGAGGCAGCTGGTCTGTCCCTGTTCACTTCGGTGCTGTCAGCCATGGTCGCTTTGACCAGAGCTGTGTAAGCTTGCTACTAGCCTTCAGGCTGCAGCCAGAGGGGTGTGCTGAAAAAGGGGCTGCTCTAGCCTCCTTGCCAAAGAGACCCTGGTCTGGCTCAGACCACCATGGCTGTGAGGCCCCTTACTGCCAGGTGCATGTTTGGGCAAGGGAGAATGTCTCCATGCAGCAGGACACTAAGTCAAGGAAGGAAGTGTCTGCAGGCTGGGTGGCTGCCTGGACTTCCTGAGCAATTACTTGGGCTGTGTGACAGCAGCAAAGAGTATATCATTACCATACTTGCTCATTTGATATGGCCTCTCCACGATCTGCCATGTGGGTTTGCGAGCCCATGCAGGAAGAGTAATTACTGTACAGCCAGATGGTTTCATTTTTTTCAGGGAGATTAATTAGCTAGCATCGACTGGCCCAGCCCTGGCACCTGAGAAACAAGTACTTATGGCAACAAATGAGCTGTCACTTGTCCCCTCCTGAGCCTGCTGAAGGAGGACTTCAATGGACTTTTCCTCAGGCCCTTTGTACGTAGATGTTGTGTGCTGACATATGTTACCTGTCTTAGTTCTTGAAGTGTCTGTTGAAGCCTGTGTGATGGGCATGTAGGTGTGTTAAGGGAGGATCGAGCAGAGTTTGGGTATATTTTCAGGGTTCCCTGCATCTGTGAGGAACAGCTCTGCTCCTTCACACAAGGAAGACTTCTGAGCCTGCCAAGAGTCGCCCAGGCACGTGGGACAGTGGCAGGGATGTGACTATAGAGCAGTGTATATGCTTGTCTCCTGGGAGCCACCATAGCTCTGCAGAAGCGTTCTCAATAGTTACCAGTAAGTAAGTCTTTAGAGTATGAACTTCTGAGGTCATACACTGTACAGCTCATGCCTCGTTGGGCTTTAATGAGTGGGAAATGGCATCTGGAAAGGCTGTAAACTTGGCTGTACTAAGCAAATGGCACTGAAAGAAAAATATAGATGCAAAGATTATTCTTTCAAGCCATGGTTTGGTTTGGGGATGTCGAAGCTTGTGTAGTGGGCAAGTAGGTGTGTTAAAGGAGGTTTGACTTGAGTTTGGGTACAATTTCAGGATCCCCTCTCTGTAAGGAGCAGCCCTGCTGCCAACTTCACAATGCCCCCTCTTCCTGCCACAAAGGAAAGACACTAAATTAAGTGCTCCTGCCAAGCTGGAGATTTTATTGCAATTGCTGTATTGGGAAGAAGGACTACATAATGCTCTTGGAGCTTCAGAAACAAAAGGTTCAGTGGTGCCACAGCTTCCCATGTGTTTGTTCTGAAGTCTGCCCAGTGCTGGAGCACATGGACCTGTCTGCTCAGTTCCTCGCCCATAGGCAGTGAGGTTTAACTCCTTCCCTTTGTGCAAGTCTCCTCTTGTTTCCTGTACCCATTTGTGACCTTCATGGGAGGGCTGGAAGCCTCAGGGTTTTCCCTTGAGGGACAATTGCTCATCTTTGAATAAGATGTTTACTCTTGCCTGTAATTGCACAGGGCTTGAGCAGCACCAAACCCTAACTCTGCTTCCTTCCCATCTCATTGCTTTCATGTAGAGACATGGGTGTGTGAATTGCTTGGGGAGGTTCAAGCTGTGGCATGATAAGCTCCATCTCCAGGCACTTTCCCAATCTAGTTTGTCAGGAGTAGGTTCGTTGCAATCCCCACTGTACACCAGGGTCTCCTGCCCTTCCTCTGCTGCCCTACCCACCTCTGGCTCACAGTACACTGGGGGACCAGATACTGGGTTTAAAATCAGAGGACAAGTGTCCTTTATTCCTCTTTGAAAAATGGGGAGGTTTGGAGCAGTGGAAGGGAAAGGAGCATGGATCTGTTCCAGTATTTATTTTGCTTATTGGAAAACAAAAGCATTTACCAGGCTGCTTTCAGAAGCCAGCAATCCATAAGCTTGGTTTTCATTAAGAAGGCACTCATTGTTTTTCCCCTGAGGATTTAGTGACATTTTTCAAAATTTTCTGTGCACAATAATTGGGTTTTTTTTATCAAATTTTGTTCTGACTCGTGACCGCAATAAAGTTTAGGAAACTATTATTTATTATGGGTTAAAAAATATTCTGTGACTCTGACTGCTTTCCTTGATTACTGGATCATACTGTGATTCTTCTCCCAGTTGCAAAACAGCATTGTAAATGCCACTTTCAGACTCTGTGGGACATTCCCAAAGAGGCTTGTAGAGCTACTCTCTCTGTTATCCATTGCTCAGCTCTGTTGCTGGGACCCTTGCAGAGGAGTTTATGGATATATGCCACAGAGAGAGAGAGAAGGTAGTGTCTGAGCCCCCTGCTCCTTCCAGGTCTGTCTGTAACCTCTCTCTTCCCCACACTCCAGAAGTGGAAGTGTTCCTTTCTGGTGTTTCAGTGGTATGTTCATCAGAGCTCAGTGTTGGTCAGAATTTAGGGAGTAAACTTCTCTCTAGCCCTTCCTTATTGTTTTGGTGGTGGTGTGGTTTTTTTGTTTGGGTGGTTTTTTGTTTGTTTGGGGTTTTTTTGTGTTTGGGTTGTTTTTTTTTTGAGATGTCTCTTCTTGTAACACTTCAGAACTGAAAAATTAAGGTGTCCTGGTGATGATGTTAAAAGTCCTTCTGGAAAGTGAGCTCTGATACATCCATATTAGCAGACTCTAGAGGCTCTGTTCAGTGCTTCTTCAAGGATGGGGGTAGCGGGAGAGAGGCAGGTTTCCCCTTGAGAGAGGATTCTTGGAAAATCTGTGCTTGCTTTCAGGTTAGGGAGTTGACCTTTGGGGGCACCAGTGAAGATCTGGAGATGGGGAAGTGACCTACAGAGACACTAGATTTCTGGTGTTTGCTGTAGCCTGGTCTCCAGCTCCCTAGAAGCAAATGAGTAGGAAGTCAGAGGAATATCTAGAGGTCAGGCATCCAAAGGGTCCTGTGTCCCCTGAGGGGGGCTGTAGGCTACTATTTACTTCAACTAAATCCAAGCTCTGGCCTGTAAGTGCACAGTACCCATCTTGTTACCAGTCAGCTGAGCCCTGCAGTGTGACCCTGTCTTTAGCTAGAGGAGCTCCCAGGTATCCTCTAAGGCACCTGAGAGACGGTCAGGTTAGGTTAACAAAATAACCTCTACATAGATTTTTTTCTTCACCCTTCCCCAGAGGGGCTGTTGCTTTTCTATTCTCCTAGGACACGTGGTGGCATTTTATTCCTCTGAGGTCAACTGATTGTGGCCATAACCTGCCAGAGAACATGAATTCATCACTGCTTTACAGTGAGACTGGACAGTTTTTAAAGAGCATGTTATAATTCATCATCCATGGTTATGGATTATAAGGCGTAAGTGATCAAGGAAAATCTATGATGCATCCTACAGGAGGGAGCTGAGAGCTGCTGTTAATATTAGCAGAGCAGCAAATGACTGTGTAGGATGGAAGACCATAGCGAAAAAAGCTTAAATGTATTTATCTGTTTCCCATTTGTGCCTGCAACGGACATCTTAAGGCTCAAAATTACTCTAAAAATCCAGCTTCCTTTTCTGTTTATGGCCTGAACTTTTGGAACTAGATGTGTAAATAATACACAAAGTATCTTGACTACTCTCCTGCGTGTTAAACTGCTACCGCCAGTGTAATTGCTTGCAAATATTGTGTGCAACAGCAAGGGAAAAATGGGGTTTGCTCTGTCTTTATTGCATTTTACTCAGCTTAGCCACTGGAAGCAGCTTGAGTCAGCTTTGCTTCGTCTCTCTCACACCCTTAACCCAAAGCTCCATTGTTTAGGTTCCTAGCAAAACTGGTTAGGAATCTTTTGAGATGATTATTTGTTAGTAAATGCTGCATTATGTAGATGGTGACTTTTAATAGAGGAATGTAAATTTTGGTTAATTTTTTTGTGGCTACCTCTTGTCTAGAGAGACACCTGCTTGCTGTAGGACAGCCCAGATCAGACAAGGTGTGAAAGCTCCTTCCTCCAGGTCCAGCCCCACAGATCTTCAGCCTCTTTCCCTCTCGCCGTTGGACTATTGGCTCTTCTTGGATAGACATGTGGGGTTGGCTATACTCTGAGCTGTGGGAGCTCCTTTCTTTTTCCTTTGGTTTTGTTTTTTTAAAGGGTTTGAATTTATGCCACATCAAATAGTTAAATAATGAGTCTCTAAAATACATTGCAAAATGACTAATATTTTTCTCTGGTTGACTTTTAATTCATGATTGAGAGAGGGAATCCTTCCAAGAGAGTAAGCAGGAAAAATGGTATCTGTCACTGGGCTGCTGAGGGGGCTCTTTGAGACTTATCTCAAGAACTTCCCATTATTGCAGCTTGCACTGAGCCAAAATGCTTCTCACCGTGATTGTGTGGCTGTTTGAGGGAGCCAGGCCTGGACAACTGCACGAGAGCTTAGAACTGATTTAGCAATCGGTAACCAGTGCCCAAAATTATGGTGCAAATTGAAGCACCTAAGAAATCTGGGATTGGGACTGGTAGAGCTTGGTTCTGCTTGAAAGTTTGCCAACATATGGACATCTGGAAGCAGCAGTTTGCCTCAGTTCCTGTATCTACATTTGGGCAAGGCTTCTGGTTGACAGAAGTGAGCCCAGCTGGTCTCAAGAGTGAAATCTTGCCTGTTTCATTTGTAGGAGACAAGATCTGTATCTTCCATTTTTACTTTTTTATCTGTTGAGAAATAAGTCTTTCACCTCCAGAATAGAAAAGCTTGCCTGTGTTCGTGTGTGAACACCCACAAACTGGAAAGGCCAAATCTCTTGCTTTTCCTGTCCTCAGTGCAATTTGGAGAGAGCTGCCTTTGCTTGCCCACATCCCCAGCTTCACTGAAGGGCTGTGTTTGCGAAGCTCTTCGTGCCTGACCAGCCAGACTCCGATTTGGATTTATGCACAGATTGTTTGAAGTTCAGGCATAAAACCTAGAAGGGTTGGTTTTATTTTGTTTTTCCTTCTTAAGGGGGGCTGGGAGTCCAGGCTGCCAGAATCGATTGGACTGACTTGTATATCTTCTCTCCTGAAGCCAGCTGACAGTTTTAAACCATCTTTAAATCAAACCTTTGTGGTTAAGATTTACTGGGAGCTTTTTACAAATGAAATGCAAAATCTGGTGCTCTCCACATGGAAGACAAGTTCTTGAATCTGGCTTCCTGTGCATTGCCAGAAACGTGGGGCTTTCAGGTATAAATGTGTACATGCTGCTGAGCCCTGCAGTGGTGACAGACGCTTCCAAATGGCCCTGCTCAGGAAGGAGAGGTGTCTTGGTGTTTGAAGGCAGATCCTGTGAGCCTCACAGATTTATGGGAATGAGAACCCTGAAGTGGGTGAATGGGACAGGTACCTATAAATATAATGAGCTGGTCTTGCACGCAGAATAGCTTTATAAATAACAGCAGCCTTTTAGGTTTCCTAGGAGGTCTGGCAGTCTTACAAATGAATGTGCTGCTAGTTGTCTGAGACCAGACATCAGAAAGCTGTCCACGAGTGCTGTTGGCCACTGGCTCTTTTTCCCTGCCCCCATTCCCTCTCTCTTGGTGGGGTGATTTTGTGTTATTTTTGGCTGGTTTTGGTTACTGAAACACAGACCCTGCCTGCTTGTATGCCGAAGATGAATGATTCATCAAGCCCAACCTTGATAAAACTCTGCTAGCCCGTCACCAAAGTTAATCAGACCAAAAGGAAAGAGAGGAGGGAAGGGAAAAAACAAAAGGCCCCAGAGCTAGTTCTAATTTTTGAGCTTCCCTTGGGAATTCAGAAATGCATATATGATGTTCTCAGTCTGGGTTCTCCATCCCCCCCTCCAGCTTTCATTGGGAAATCGGAGAGCAACCCAGGCAATGGGTTTTCAAGTGCAACTTCCGATGTTGCAATGCAGAGGAGCGTGATTCAACAGGCCTCTGCCTGCCCCCCGACGGCTCCTTCATGGCGCCTTGTTTGTTAATAGCGCCGGGGAGCAGGCGGCTGCGGTTGCAACCTGCTAATCACTTCCACTCGGATTTGTTGTGTCACACCAACAAGGATTGAGGTGAGGGGGCTGAGGAGCTGCTGACATGAATCATGTGGTGCTCTGCTGTGTAATTAGGAAGGAGCCCTGTGGTTCTCGGTGCACTGGTGAGATTTCTCAGCCCTGAAACATAATGAAGACCGCCGCCCACTTCAGCAGTGAATTAGCATCATCCTTGCTGATCCTCAAAGAGGCTGAGCACTTGCTGGAGGCCTGAGTGATTGGGATCAGGGGTAATTAGGGTTTGGCTGGACAGGACGAGGCTGATAGCTTGGTCACTGCTGTGGTGGAGAGGACAGATCTAGGAGGAGGGAGAATGTCACATGGGAGGAGAGCACCTGAGGATGCTCTGCCTGAAGGCCATCACTCCTTGCTTGGTGTGTGGCTGCAATAGTCCTGCTCCTGTCCACCACCGTGGGACTAAATGAGATGGAGTTGCACAAGCAGTTGCAATGGGATGTGCCTCTCCCTTGCCTGTTTGCTGTTATGCTCAAGGGGTTCCCAGGGTGCTGCTTCCATGTTGGCAGCTGAAGAATATCCTTTAGTTTCTCTCAGCTGGTTGTAGCAGTTTAGTGCTGTGCAAGACTTGCTGGCTTCAAGCCCAGTTTGGCTGCAGGCCCCTCTTGGCCACCTGTGCTCTTGAGGGCTAGTGGGAGAAGATCACCGTTAGTCACCTTTCATGCCAGTTTGTCTAGCTGTTCTTTGCA
This sequence comes from Jacana jacana, assembly GCA_013400555.1. Taxonomy (NCBI): domain Eukaryota; kingdom Metazoa; phylum Chordata; class Aves; order Charadriiformes; family Jacanidae; genus Jacana; species Jacana jacana. The sequence goes on from VZTM01022438.1 coordinate 574,952, forward strand.
TCCTTGGTGCTTCTGGCTTCAGGAATTAGCCCAAGCTCTTAGTGAGCATCAGGAAATGTGTTAAACCCTGAAACCTTCACACAACCAATGGCCTTGTTCCGGAGTGAAGAGACTAATTAGTCAGTGAGAATGCTTCAAGGGATTTCATCAATTGTCCCGTGATTGTTTCCAGCTTCTGAGTCCACATTACAATGGAGAGGCATTCCCTTTACTCTCTCTCATTTTAGGTTAATTCTAGTTTAGTTCAGTTTTGGTATATTTGGTATTTAACAATATTGTATCAAAACAACATCTCTGCATGATTTTAATTTAGAATGAAATTACTGTGATACTGTCTGGAGAAAAACCACATGCCAGACCCTCAGCTGCTGTGAATCAGCAACAATCCATTGATTTCAGCAGGGCAGCACTGATTTATTCCAGCCAGAGATCTGGCCCACCCTTGCATAAAAGGAAAACCCATTTCCTCACTCTGGTTACTGAAACATTGCATATCAAGAAGGGATGTGTCTAAACCACCTCCTTTTACTTTCCACCACTTGTGTAATTTTGATTGTGTTTTCCGCTACTCCTTTTTTACTGGGACAGTGAAACTTTTCTGTTGGAGATAATTTTACTCTAAGCACAGAAGCCTTGGCACAGCCAGGTTTTGGGAGGGAAGGGTTTAATGTTGCTCTGAATATGAAAAGTGAGATTATCTTCAGCAAAATAAGGTTTGTGGATGTAATGTTTTAGTTCTTGTACGCAACCTTCATGCTATACAAGCCAACAGGGGGGATGTTTCCTGCTATTTTCTATTCTTTATAGGATGCTTGAAGAAGCCAAGGGTTGGTGTGTAATTACACTCTTCAAGTCAGAGAGCACCTGAAGAGCTGGGTGCCTTTTGAGACAAATTAGAGGATTTCGTACTGGCTCTTGCACAACTTCTCTGCATGAAATACCTTTCATGGGCTAGATGAGAGTCACTTCATTTTTGTGAAAAAGCATCTGCTTTCCGCAGCACAGTTGTATTTTTTCTGTTGGTGCTGTCAAACTGCCTTGAACACCACAGATGGCAGCTGTATTATCCACTGCATCCTTTCCAAATGAGCAGAGACATAGTGGCCCTTGAGAGAGGAAGTCCAGCTCTGATTTCTGATCCAGACAGTCCCAGGAGCTCTTATGCCTGGCTCAGGGTGACCCTGTCTGTGTCTCGATATGGTCCATGTGTTTGACAGAAATCCTGCTAAAGTTAGTGGCTTCTGCCTGGGTGACATTGCGACCTCAGCCCCCTTCCCACAGCAAAAGGGGGAGGTGTACCCCCTTTTTGACAGGTACCAGGAAAATCACTGACGTATAATGTTATAGGTTGGGTGTAACTGCCACCCTTCACTTACTGCAGTTGTAAGAAATTATTAATGCTCCTTTGTGGAATCAGGGAGCTGAAACAATGGTGGCCTCCACCCCAAGCACACGTCACTGCCCAAAACAAAGGCACAGCCCCAGCCTGCATAGGTGTGGACAGGTTTCCTTGGCTGGTGGCTTGGGAGAGCCTGGCAGGAAAGGCAGCCAGGGAGAGCCCTGAGCAGAGCAGCAGTCAGTGCTTTGTGGGCTGACTGATGGTGAAAAGGGAGCGGAAACAGGACCAAATAAACTGGCTCTGGCATGGTGAGGAGAGATTTTGTACATGCTTCCTACATGAGCAAGATTTCTGCAAAGAAAAAACTAGCACTGCTGAGAAGCAGAATCCACATGGAGTCAACCCAAGGCTCTGGTTATCCACTTGTCTGAAAGAAAGTCACTAAAGAAAATGAAGTGAGTTGGAAAACAGAAGGCATTGGCAGGAGTACAGCCTGTTACTGGAATACATTTGTTGTATAGCAGTAAATGGAGGAGCCTGATTTGCCTGGTCCTGTACAAATCCCACTAAGCGTTTACAAACCAAGAAGTGATGACTGACACAGAGCAGAGGGGCAGCAGGAGGAGAGTGAAGTGCTTTAAATCTCTCATTTTCATTTGACTCTGTTCCAGGATGACACAGTCCACCCTAGATTAAAAATAAATACAGAAAGGTGTAGAACACTTCTGCTTCAGGATATCTTTTGAGAGCATCACAGGTTTGATTCAGCCTCCTTATTTAGCTTTTATGCCAGCCTGGCAGTGGAATTGGGCTGTCATGGCTGAAGTAGTACTGCAGTGACTCGCAGCTGTGACGAGGACCTTGAGCTGCCTTCCTCATTTTGACATGAAACTGTAAGGAAGACTTAGCAGTATCCTTCTTGTTACCCAAAAATGCTTTTCTTCCAGAGATCGGGGACAGTAGAACCTGGTGGATCGATACTGGTTTGGGAGCCAAGAGGTGCGACCTCATCTCCCTGTGTAAGATTTTGTGAGGACTGTTGGGAACAGAGACTGCTGCTTTCTATGGCTGCTCATGACTTCTCTCAGCTGCCTTTGCAGGCACATCGGTTGAAACACCTACCCACTGTCCTTTTGAGTCTGCTCTGTGAAAAAATATGTCCCATATCATTGCTGCCACGTGCAGATTTCAGCCAAATTTGGTGAAGTGGAAAAGAACTCGAAGATATTAACTCCAGCTTTTTTTTTCTTTTTTTTTTTTCTTTTTAAATTTGTGGAAATAAGCAGTGGCTAGGAAATGAGATCAAATTATCTAATTACTTGTTCACACTAAGTTGCAGCAAAAGTCCAGATCTTGTTAGAAAAGTCCCCCCTGCAAGTCCCCTCCTCCAGCAGAGACAAAGTTCTGAGCGACTGGGACGGTGTCATTATTGTCAGGGTGCAGAGCTGCTGGATCCAAGGGAGCTCTGACACAGGAATCCCTGGGACACCCAGTAAGCGCACGGGACATCTGGACAGGTTTTCTGACCTGGCTGCTTGGAATGGATCTGTAACAAACTGCCTTGCTCTGCACCATAAGTGTGATCTACGGTCATCAGCTATGGGTGGCGTGAACTGGTGTAACCACGGGATGAACATACCTTTGCCTGTTTGTGCTACTAGAAGATCTGCCAGGATCAGCAGGGGAAAGTTGACTTTGACGCCTCCTCAGTAAGGTTAGAAGGCAGCTAATGACTCCTTTCCCCAGTGGCAAAGAGCTGATAAAAACTAGAGCAGACCCAGCCCTGTGAAAGCCACTTCCTGGGTTCCTCAGCCCCCTGGCTGAGCCAGGGAGGGCAGATGTGCAGGAGACAAACTGAAAAATAAGGCAGAAAGGGCAGGAATCCTCCTTTTAAGTGGTGGGAAATGAGGAAAAAGAGATTTATCCCCAAATTTTGCTTTTGTTCAACTGGCAATATGTTACCTCCAAGTAACATCATCAACAAAAACCATCAAGATAAATTAAAAAATGTCTGCTTCAAAAGAGTCGGGGGTTTGTAACCCTCAGACCTTTTATTGCCAGAATTATTTGGGGATTTGAATAGGCTTCATACGTTTTCCTGTTTTCTGTCAAACCAAACTAATTGCCCAGCTCTCTTACGGTGGGATAGGGCTGGTGGCACAGCAGCGGTGGGGTGAGAGGTGCTTTGCAGGAGCAAGCAGACAGGACTTACTCTGCTGGTTCTCTCCGGGTGCCATGAATTGTGCCGTAGGGTGTTAAAAATGCATCTGGTGTTTCGTGCTGCTGCAGACCAGAAACAAGAATATTTTCCAGGAACTCAAGCCTGAATAAGATAAAGAATCCATGTGTTCCTTGGGTTTTTGAGTTATCTCCTTGTGTTGCCTCACAGTGCTATCTCTCCCCCGCCCTTTAGGGTTGCTGCAGTTGTTCCCAGTACATGAGCAAGGAAGCGTTAGATGCTTCCTTGTAAGGAGTGTACACTGGCCTTACCTGCTGCTGCTTTGCCTTACAGGAGGTGTGACTTGCACAGGTCCTGCTGCTTGTCTTGTGTGGGAGGCAGGAAATGTCTTCATCCAGCAGTGAGGTAGGAGTGACCACTTTTATGTTGAGATGGGGCTTTTCTGTTGGAGGGCAGGGCTTTTGCTGCTGCTTTTTGTCACTATGTGCAACACCCTCCCATCAGAGATGGGATCCTCTTGGGCTGGGCATGCACAGATAGAAAGAGATTGTTCTAAAGCGCAAAAAGATGTTAAAATAGATAAGGAAAAAGCTGCAGGGAATCATTGCCTGTCCCGTGTCCTTGCGGTGGGTTAGTGGCATGCAGGCCCAGAAAGGTCAGTTCAGTGCATGCAAAATGAGTTTCTCAAGAGAGTAAGTGTCCAGTGCTCCTTGAGCTCAAAATAGTTGGTTTTGGCACGTTGTTGCACCAGTCTCACTCAGCGGATGCACCCAGACAAGACGGATGAGCCTATTGTTGCTGCAGTGGTTTTTTTGTTCTGTTATTTTTCTGCCAGTTCAGTGAACTGAACGGGCTCAGGGAAGCATCTCTGGTGCCAGAAACATCAGAGTACAGAGTAACAGTGGAATCGAGCCCAGCCCTTCTGACAGCTGTTAGATTAAGCCAGCCACTCTGGTTTACTCACTCCTGGTGCCTCCTCTTCCCTTCACAGGTGGGTCTCTGGGATCTCTGAATTTCTGCAGTTTGCAAGAGTCCTCCCTGGTGAATGAAGAAGTAGAGACCATGCTTTCCAGCACAATCCATGCCAGCTCCCTTTGCCACTGCTAAAACTGTCTATGTGAAAGCACACAGGCAGGTGGGTAGCTCACAGATGGAGGGGGACTCCTTGTTTTCCTCTTTCACTTCGGGAGTGTCTAGTGTGTGTTTATGAGAGCAGTTCACAGCAGCTGGCCCTGCAGTGAGACTTGGTGAAGACTTAATTTACAGTCCTTCACAGGTTTATTTTCCATCATGGACAAAGAGGGGGCTTCAGCCTGGATTTTTTTTGTTCTAGTTTGTGCTCTCTCCATCCTGGGGTTGAGATTGCAGCACCTCCTCAGCACAGTACCCGAGGGAGCCCTTAAATTGGTTGCCAGACTCCTGCAGTTCTCACTAAAGCTAGGGTTTCACCTCTTGGTCTTCAGGCTAACTGCATGAGGTGGATTGAAATTTCAGGGTTTCCTTGCACACATGCATTCTTTTTTTTCCTGACATTTCATCAAATTTCCCTGCTTTCACACAGGCTGATACAGTATGAAACTTCAGAAGAAGACAATGTAAAGCAGGTAAGGATTAGGAAGCAATGGGTAGGTTATCTGGGGAGCTTGTGATGCCTGTCCCTGGAAGCTTTTAGGAGGAGCCTGGCTATGCACTTCAGCTGTGCTACACAGCAGTGAGGCCTGTTTTAAGATGGGATGTGAACTGCTTGTCTTTGCACCACTCCTTTGCCTCTGCTTTGCAAACAGGGCTGGCTAAGATAATCGGCAATGACACATGCTCATGGAATATTGCAAGTGTGTGAATAACCACTAAAGAAATATTTGGAAATAGCTGCTCTTGGTATTCTGGGCTCAAGCTTCCAAACGAGCTCCAAATAAGTGAGCAAGATGACACGTTCCCTTAGCTGTGGGTATTCTTTGCTCAGTGGGTGTGGGCAGCAAACCCGTGCAGAAGCTGTTAATAATCCTCATGGCTCTGGTGTGGTCACACTGAACCAGAGGCTGAATGCTGTATGCGAGTGCAGTGACTTTTAATTTCTAATATTTATCTGGCTTTAGAAACCGTCTTCCTTTTCCCCTTTCTTGTTTTCTTTCCATGAAGCCAACATTTCTCATTGTTTTGGGATGCTTTAGTTACCAGAGAGGAGCGTAGGCCTCTCAGAAGCACACAGACCGTTTTGCTCTTCAGTAGTGTCCCTCTGCATATGGGCAGAGGAGACCTGGCTGGAGAGAATCAGAGTCATTAGGCTGAGGCATGAAAGCAAGCCTCTGAAACAGGACAGAGTGGCAGAAAGGCTGCATTTTCTCAAGAGATATGTGCATTGCATGAATTGAGATGATCCTGCTGCCTTTTCTGCTGCAGGTAATTGCATGTTTTGTGTGTGCTTCGCTTGTTCTTTGTGACCCAGAATGTGTTTCTCTTCCCAGCCCTTAGCTCTTTCTTTGCTCTGAGTCTTTTGATTTGTTCTTTCTTGTTCTCCTCTAGTCTTTGTGCGTGAAGCGCAAGCCAGAGGTGCCTGCTGCCCCTTTGACATCTTCTCAGCAGGACTGACGGTGGCCAGGCTTTGAAAGAGAAGCAGCTGCAACATGGGGCCTCCCCAGCAGGTCTCCCATCCTGCTTCCGCGCCCTCTCTCTGCACACATCCGGAGGAGCCAGTCTGCTCGCAATGCCATGGCTGCAGCTTCAGACAACCAGAAGTCATCTGCAGTTTGCCTCCTGTGACACTGAGTCACAGGAGCGAGGAAGGTCTTGATTCACTGTCTCACGGGAAATGCTCTGGCTCCAGGCTTCCCTTAGTGTTTCCTCACTTAGACACCAGTTCAGCAAAGTATTTGAATAGAGTCCATCAAGCTGCTGTCTACAGCCCATTGCCCCATCCCTACCCCCAGCGTGACAGAAAATGTCCTTGTGGCACTGATGGCTGTTTCCTGAAGAAGTGTCAACTGTATGAAGTAGAGTTGGTTGCTTTGATATTCCCTATTCCTGATGAATACTAAAAATACTTGTTAAAAATCATGACTCTGGTGGCAGAATTTTTTTTGGTTCTTTTCAGTTTTTGCAAGTTCTGTCACTTCAGTAGTGGGGAAATATGCATGTATTGTGGAGGGAAGGTTCTTATTTCCCAACTGCCAAAAGAAATGCAACATCTTGGGGAGAGAGGAAAACTTCCTATTGCTTTTATCAGTAACTGACCTTCAGAAGAAGTGTTTATTTTTTTCTACTGTTTTGTGGGAGATTTTTCACTCAGCCATCATCTTGGAGATGCTGGCCAGCTCTGCTTTGGCTTTGGTCCAGCAGTATCTGATCTGCAGAACTGTCCTGGACGTGTCACTAGAATAGCCTTTCCTGTGAGGTTTCTGCTTCCTGCTGGGCTGACAGTGCAGCCCATTCAGTGGGATTTCCCCTGTGGTGGGGGGTACGTGGTGTGGCTGCACAATAACTGAAGTCTCAGGCTCCTCCTGAGCAGAGGAGGAAACTGGGAGTCCCATGCTCTACTTAAGCACCTGAGGTTTTCACACTTGAGGGTTTTACTACTAAGTATTATTTTAAATCCTTCATGGGTGGAAGGTAGCCTTTAAATTTGTCAGTCTTACAAAAGTAATTTAGTGTTTGGAGTATTGTGCTGGTACTCCAGAGAACTAGTTTGGGGAAACTAAAAACACCATCCATCTGGCCATGGCTGGGCAATATTGTTTCACTCCTTTATTCCTTCTTTAATCTGCTCGCCTCTGGCAGGTGGTGCAGCTGGAAGTACACTGGTAGCATCGCTCTGACATCAGTTGCTCTGGTGGTGTTAGGGGCTACTGGTTGCCTGTCTCCGATATAGAGGGAGAGGACAGTTCAGTCAGTCTAAATCCCTGGTGCCTCCTGTCTCTTCCTGAAACCTTCTGTGTTGCAGACCTTGCTTTTATGGAATCTGCCAGGCTGGAAGGTGCAGCCTGCTGTTCAGATCACATTTACAGAGGGCTCATGCTAGACTTAAGCCCATATTATGTTTGTTCCTCTGTGATGCTTATATTTGTCTTGTACTTTGTCTGGGAATTCGGAGTGTGTGTCTTGGCTAGGCTCTGTCGTGTATGTTTAATCCCAGTTTCTTTGCTCTCCTGCAGGGACTTGCTAGGGAGCAGGAAGTAAATGGAGTGTCTTGTAGAGGCGACTTGGAGGGAGAGCTGACTGCCAGCCAAAAACCTCATCCAGCTACAAAAGCAGCTGTTTCAGCCCAAAGAATTTGTAAGCAGAATTATTTTCTTAGCACCTCATCATACTTCCTGCAGGGGCTTGGGCGATCAGACAGGTTTTCCATCCTGGTAGGCTAGGAAACACGGGGTGCTTATTTAGAGAAGTCGGTGAATGCCACTTGGTGACCACATGGCTGAGAGCTCTGTGCAGGTGAGGGGGGAGAAAAAGTTTTGAGGCATGAAAAGGGGAACGCTTGGGCCAAATCAGTACAGGAGATTTGAAGTCAAGTTTCAGCTGCTTTCCTGTGCCTGCTAATTCCAAGCCCCAGCTAGAGCAGGTGTGTGTGTGTGTGTGCCTCAGGCACAGCAGAAAGCAGGAATTTTCCTAGGCTGTGACGCACAGTCTACCTGGAGGACTGGCTTTGTGCTGGCTCCAGGGCAAGGGGCAGGGGACTCCCAGCTGGTCGAGCATCAGTCCTGTCTGGAACCTCTTCTACACTGAGAAGTTCCTGGAGTTAAAAAGAGAGAGTGTTTTTTATGAGAGACTAATTGGCACAGGAAAGTAGAGAGACCTGCTCCCTATGTCTGACATACAGGTCCCACTGTTACTTCTCGTATGAAAAAGAAATCCTCCAGCTCTTGAAGACAGACACAAGGAAAACAGACCTGTTTGATCTACCAACACAATTGGGTGTAGTGGGCTGGTTCTTCTTTGCTCTTTGTTTCCTCACTGGCCCAGAGTGGGGAATTCTAATCTCAACACCTAGACATGCCCTCTTTCCCAAGTCTCATCTTGCCAGTGTGGCCTGTGTTGAGGCTGTAACTGGGAGAGTAAAGCAGCTGTTTTTCTAAGACTGTGGCAATCCTTTGCCAGTACCCGAAGGTTTGCTGTGGAGCTGCTCCTTCAGGATGCTGGTATGGAGCTGCAGGGGCCTTCTGGGCAGGTTCTGGCCAGGGCTGTCTGCCTTCCCCTGCCCCAGGCGCTCATGCCCTCATGGAAGGAGTCACCGAATCACTGAGAAAGCAGCTCTGACACAATTTACAGCCCAGTGTGTTAAGATAATGTGAACTGGTGCTGCTTTATTGTGCCATTGCTGTGAGGGGTAACAGCCTGCTCATGATGGTGGTATTACAAATAGGGTTTCCCACTGTGATTAACAGCATTGTTGTCCTGGAGATAGACCATGGTACCATAGTTCCCGTAGTTCTCTCTACTACAGAGAGATCTGGGTTCCCCTTTTCTACCTGTTCATGCCCTTGCAAGGCCCGTGGGACCCTAACTCACATTCTCAAAATTCTCAATTTACAGTTTGGTCCCAGCTGGCTGTGTTGTGCCTCCAGAAAGTCTGTGTCATGGGACAAGAGACCCTTCAGCTGAAGGAGGCAGTCACTTGTTCAAGTTTGGTCCAGATCCTTAGGTAAGGGGTAAATCTGCCTTTGTTTCTGAAACACAGCAGTAAACAGCAGGTTTAGGGTCATGTGTGGCAGCACAACCACGTAGTGCAGAGCTGCTGGGGGTAAGTGTCCTCACCCCTGCCCTTTGGGGAATGGTTACACAATTGTTTCTTTGCAACTTTGATGACAGTTGCTGTCTTTTATTGCCCTTCCTTTCATATTGATAACTTTGATTGGGGATGGCAGGAATTCAAAAGCATCGTTACAAGCAGTCTACTGCTACCAGCCTTGCTGCCTGGCTGCCTCAGGCCGCCTTTTCAGAAAGTTCCAGAAGCAGGGTGCTTGGGAGATGTTGCTTGCTGTGAGTTGAGGCTTTATTGCTGTGAGCAAGCCTTAATTACAAAGTAAATGTTACTTCTAGACCTGATTGTCTGAATTCTGTGGCAGCCTGACAAATGCAGCAGGACGCAGTATACTTTTTGTCCAGGCCCAAACAGTCGGGTGTCACTTGCTGTGACAAGCCTGGGTGCAGGGGTGAATTTCGTTGGGTAAAGGGATGCCTGGGTGTGGATGAAAAACAGATGAAAGCATCACGTGAGCCAGCAGCTAGAAATTAAAGTTAGATAGATGTAGGCTAGAAATAAGGTACACGGGCTTAACAGTGACTATTTAACTGTTGGTGTCAGTTACTGGGGGATACAGGGGTTCTTCTGCCACTTGAAGCCTCTGAAGAAACCACGTCTTACTATCTCAGCCAGAAGACATTTGGGACATCAGATGAAATTTCAGTACATTTTTATGCAGGAGACCAATATGAGCATTCCTGCTGCCCTCTTAAAATCTAGAAATCTAAAAATAGTTGTTTTAAAGGCAACTTGGCATTCTCTAGGATAAATATTGCTGTTCTAGGACAATTCTTCTTTCCCTCTCCCTAATGCTGTTTTCCTAACAAGTTGCTCTGAGCTGGTGGATCGTAATCCAAACCAGCGATGAGCTGTGTTCATTAAATGCTGCGGTATGTCTGTGTAACAGAGAGTGGCAGTTTATGCCCAGATGTGAAACAGAGGCTGGTCTGTGAAGAACCTTCATGCTGAGATCATGGCTTGCTGAGCGTTTCTTTGGGTGGCAGTGTGGTCAGAAGCTGCTCCTTCCAGTCCTGCTCCTTTTCATGTTTGCTTTTTCTTTCTTTTTTATTTTTTTTCTCCCAAACACCATCCTATATCAGAATGTGATTTTCTTCCAGCTGCAGAGATTTTCATCTTGAGAGCTTTCTCACTTTCTGCCTTGGCTGTTGTCTCAGGGCTGCTTGAATTTGTGTCTCCAGACCATTCTGGGAATGTAAGCACTGGTGGGTAAGCTGGCTGTTGCTGACAGAGGCCCCAGTTGAGAGCTGCTTTACCAGGTGGGAGAGAATGGTCAAGGCCAGAGATTAAGTAGGACCTCAGCCAAGGCCCTGGGCAGTGGTGACCTCGCTACAGTTACTACCTAGGCCAGGGATGACTGTGTGAGGGGTGCTGGTGTTTCTGAAGGAAGCAGAACAGTGATCTGGTGACTGGAAGGTCCAAACTCTTTCTGGATTTGATCTGAGACTTGGAAAAAATAGTGCTTTTTAATCTTTGCAATCCTGGAATGGCTTTAGGCTACAAAAGGAAGTCTGGGCCTCCTGAAACACCCCGTGCCACAAACACAGCCTTTCTGTGAAGGACCATATTAAAACTGGTTTCCTTAACGAGGTTTTGTTTGCTGGGTACTTTCCAAATGTGAGAAACCTTCAAAATTACTCTAGATACTCATTTGCTGTTGTTTAAAGTTTGGGTTTAATATGTCTCTAACCCTATTATGGGCTTGATAAATAAGAAAACCTTCAACTATTTCCTTTGACTTGCTGAACTTCAGGGTGATGTTAGTCTTGTTAATCTAATATCAAAGCGTCACAGCACTGTGGACCTGTCGATCCTCTCAACAACCACTGAACTGCTCCAGGCTAACCAGGGGGTGATAAAATTGGTCTCCATTTAATTGCATGCATCTATGTAGGAGAAGTATCTTCCCTTTTCTGACATTAGTCAGGAAACCTGCCCAGCCCGGCCTGAAGGGGTGGGGTGGCTGAAGTCTGTGGATTGCTGGGAAGGTTATGATGGATGCTTCTGTTAAGCTGTATTCTGTAAACACCACCTTCTTCTCTACCCAGTCGTTGCCCTGCCATCTCCTCCCCAGTCTTCCAAATCTGTTCTGTGAAAAAGAAAGTAACAATTGCAAGGTCAAACTTTCAAATTCCTAGGTGCTGCTTATGCGTGCAGTTGAGTTGATGGAATGGTATTTGAAAAGTGTAAAGGATCTCTGAGATCAGGTAGACCTCTGGCACCCTCACAGAGAAAGAGAGAAGTGTTGGAGGTCAAAGGTTTGAGTAATAGGATGAGGAAGTTACAGGCCCATGTCTGAGTCATGATCTTTCATTTTGCTTTTCTGAGAAGGGGATCTCTGTGCATTTAGAAGAGCATTAGTTTTGCTTTCTAAGTGTACCCTTCGATTTCAAAGGGAGGAAAGGTGGTTGTAAAAGAGGAATGTTTGTCTGTGTTTTCTTTCTCTGGGTAAAGGCCTATTGAAAGCACAAGTCAGCTTCACTTCTGGAGAAACAGGGCTGTATCAGAGGCAGGAGATACAGTGCTTTCCCACCCCAGCAATGAATTTTGGCCTGATATTGGCAAATGAACTCTAGCTCCCATTCTGCTGAGGATAACCTTCCAACAGACTTGGAAGCTTCTGTACAAGGAGCAATGGAGCAATCTGAGGTATTTCAGCTTGGAAAAGGGATGATTTTGGGGGCAATGTGACAGAGACCTACAAAATCTGGAGTCACATGAAGGGTGCATAGGGACTGACTGTTCCTACCTGTCAGATTGCAAACAAATGAAAAGAGATGGTTCTGGATGTACCAGGTAATAGACCTGGAGAACTTCTCATCAAAGGGTCTTGTGGGTGCAAGGTTCAAAGGAAGACAATAGTGTTTCAAAGCAAGATTTTTTTGGGATTACTAAATAGACAAACCGTTTAAGGCCGAAAAAAGTCTCTTCAGCTAAAAATAATCGAAGGCTAAGTAAATAATCTGGTTTGCAGAGGGAAGCACCATGCATTGTTGGCCTGTTCTTACTCTTTCCTCGGTGTCAATTCATAGATTGTTGGAGGCCGTAGTGGCATAGGTGGACCCTTGGTGTGGAACTGTACAGCTGATGGAGTTCTGAGACAATTAACTCTGGAGACAATATTCTTAAGATTTTTAGTTGCCCACAAAAACCATCAGTACAACTAGATCTATCTAGAACATCCCAAGGACAGCTGATCTCCTTAGAAATGGTTTCCAAGCTATTTCTAAATTGACTGCAGTCTCAGAGGTTATTTCCTGAATGCCCTTCCTGCCCCCATAAGCAGTAAATGAGAAGGCAGCCCTTGCACAGGGAAGTGTCCCCTGAGGTATGAGGACCTGCTCCTGAGGAGAGGTAAGGCTGCTGGGTACAAGAGGAAGCAGAAAAGAAAGGGGAGGTCTGGGTGAAGGTGCTACGCTGGGACTTTTGAAATGTAACATTTGGCACACTGTATTTTCTTGGAAAGTTTCACCTGGCTACAGACTGAGAGGTGGTTGGGAGAGCTGGGCAAGAGTCTGCACAAGCTGGACTGGGCTGAAATAGGAGCTGGTGGTGAAAAAGCAGCTCTGAGCTGAAAGGCCTGTCTCAGTGCTCCGTTTGCTCTTGAGCACAGTGAGCCCAAAGGAACGATGCTGGCTGTTGGTTTCCTCAGAGTGGGAAGCCAGGCTCTCTCCTTCCCAGGTGTTGGTATCCCTCAGAGGGATTTTTGAGGAACTGCTTAATGTCATGTCTACACAGACCTTGTGTCAGGGAAATGCCTATTCCCAAAACTCTTTTCTTTCCTTTGTTTCACTTTTAAAAGACTAACTCATAAATTTTGTACCTGGCAGAATCAGCCTCTCCCTTTTGCGATGGCTGGAGTATGCTTTTGCAGCCAGTTCTGTGTGCACAGGGAACTGGGGAGCAGGTGACTTCAACTTAACCTTCCCTCTGAGCTTGAAGAACAAGCCAAGGCAATACAAAAGGGACCTTCTAAGAGACTTGTGCAGCTGCATGGCCCTTTCCCTGGCCCCATGATGTGTTTATCTTTTGCCTTCAAGGAAGTGTCAGAGTTAGGGGAAGCTCCCCCAAGTGGGATGGCTTAAAAGACTGTATCCTCTGCTGGGAAATGCACATGCTTCTTTTTTTATATGCCATTTGATATATTTTTCCTCTATTTCTCTCTCTTCCCCTCCTCCCCTGGCAGCAGGATCTCTGGCCATTGCATGCTTTTCATTAAATCTTTGTGAATGTAAGCTTGTATGTTCTGACACAGGGTCAAAGAGTACCATGGCAGGGATAAAATTCAACAACAGAATGGGAAGGTTTTTCTGGTTTTGATTACTGGACATGGCCAGTTGTTGTGGAGTGTGTTCCTGCTGGGGTCTGAAGACTGAGTTAAGTATCACCCGGGAAGGAGCATTCCATGATGCTCCCGAAACACTGAACTTCTCCTAAAAGATGAAGGGGTGTGGGAGTTGTCTTGGCCAATTTCCAGCCTCTTTAACGCTCCTGTCACTCTTACCCATGTGTTCTGGTTTTGCAGTATCCATTGGAGGCGGTTATTTAGCTCCCCTCACTGATAGGAACAACTGCCGCTGTTGTGTTGCGGGGTTTAGATTGTTTGTCTCTAATGAAAGCCCCACACTTAGCAACAAACTCAAATAACCAATTGCTTACTCAGCTTTGCAGCTCTGTTATCTGAAGGTATAATCACTTCCTGCATCTGTGTTTGTCTTTGCCTCCATGCTCTTGTGTCGATGGTGATGATCAGGCAGGTACTGGGCTGCTGATGCAGCTGCTTCTCTGTGCCCCAGGGCATGTCAGCACGTGGGGAGGAAGAGCAGTTCCCAGTTATTGTTGCATCTTCTTTCAAAGCCTTGGACACAGGATGCTCTGTAACATGAAATATCATCCCTCTTATTTCTGAAGGAGGAGAACAAGGACCCTTTATGTCTGTTGTGAAGGCTGTGGAGTTTGCATCTAAGGGGCATGTTGGCAAAATCCTTCTGTAATATCTGAGCAAGTGCAGAGAGACAGAGGAAGTGGAAGTCAGAGGGTGCTGATCCCCAGTTACCTGATATGAGCTTTTGTACTTCGATGGCATGGGATCTGCAGGCATCTTTCTTGGTGGCTGGCGGTGATACTGGCCAAGGCTGCAGAGATGAAGTGTAGGGGTCCTGAATGTACCTAAATAGGACTCAATGGCCCTGATGAGCCTGCCATGGGGCCTCTATCTGCTCCGCTGCCCATGGGCTCCAGGGCTTCATTTAAGCTGAGTCCGTGACTTTCTGTTGCTCCCTGAGCTATAGTCTATGTGTACCTTTCTCCCACTCCATACAGCCATGCCCATGCCTGGCCATGGACCTCAGACTGGGACCCTGACCTGTGGACTGACCCCGATTTAACGTCGGACCTGCCTGGTTAGCACTGGACTCTATCTGGCCCTGGTTACTGTCATTGGCGCTGACTCTGTGCAGTTTGACTTCCTGGCTTGACCTGCCTTATCAGCAGGAATGATCTGGACTCCTGGTTGACCCTGGCTGCCATCCCCAGGCTTGGCTGCTGGTCTCACGTCCTGTGGGATGGGGCCCTGGCTGGCGAGCCCTGCCCCGCTGGCTGAGTTACACTTCTTGACTCCTCGTCCCTTAGAGAGAGAACTGCCAGCCCTTGCTGCTGCCTGACCCCTGAGGGGTCTCTATGGAGTGCTTATTATTTGGAAAGACTCATCTTGGTGTGAAATACTTCCTCAAATAGTAGCACAACCAAACAAGAACAAGTGGCTTTAGGGATATCCTGTCTGTCCACTGGGGAAGGTGACACTGTGCATCAAAGCTGTACCTTCCTTGAAATCTCCAGTCTGGTAAATAGGTTCTCACCAGCTTATTAGCTGTAAAATTAATTAGCATTCCAGATGTGGGATGTGATGTAGTTCTTAACCCAGCAGTCTGGCCAGGCAAGAGCTTCTCTCCAGCCTCGGGAAAGGATGTCTGGGGCTTTGGGGGTTTGTTTCTTGTTTGCTTTTTAACTCTTCGAGTCTTTTTTGCTGGGATCAGCAATCTGCCCTGTACTGTGGGGCTTGCAACCTCCCAGGACAAGAAGAGAAACCACTCTTTTGGGGAATCCTTGCTAAACATGTTCCCTGAAAAATATGAGGAACTCATGATTGCTAGCTCCTTGGAAACAAAGATCATGACAAATGCATTTACAGAGAAGAAACAATAACAATCAACAACAGACAGAAGGAAATGGCTCCTCTGAGAATAGAAGCCAGACTAAGGGAAGAAAACTGCTTGTGTTAGATAAGTTTTATGAGAAGGGGAGAGAAAACGCTAAGAAAGCAGGGGTGGTAAAGGAGGAACAGGGGCTGGGGAACAGCCCCCCGGAGAGGGGTCGCTCCATATCCAGAGGCCACATGTGAAGCACAGCCTCCTCACTGATAAGACTGCAGTGTGAGCTGAATTGCTGCAGCATTATCCCATGGGAGACCAGGCCCAGCTGAGCAGAGTGGTGCATTTTGCCTTAGGGGAGATTTCTCAAGGGAGGGAGCAGAGGTTTCCATGTGAGAGGCACTGCCAGGTCACCCCACTCACTCGGTGTTCCTGATGGCCGCTGCGCTTCTCCTCCCAAAGAGCAGGTAAATGCACAGAGGCAAGTCTGTGACAGGTCCCTGCTCCCATCTCAGGGGGATGGAAATAGCTGTACAGAGGGGCTAGTCCTCCCAAAGAGATCCGAATGGGCCTTGTGGTGCAAGAAATCTGTTCTCACCTGTGACACGTACTCTTTATTCAGAACTGTTTTGTACTAGATCCCTCCTGCTCCCATCTCTTTCCTTGTTAAGCTTGTCTCAAGCTGATGGCAAATAAACCAAGATTTTCCCCTTTCAGTGAGGTTCCTAACTTCACCTATGATTGTAGATATTGGAAGCTCTTGCTTATCTTTAGAGATTTACAGCAAAAACCTCCTGCGTACACTGTGCACCTCAGAGGGCAGAGTACAAGGCGTGTTTTGGGGATGGCTGGGAAATGTCTGTGACATTTTGGAGATCCCCTTGTATTACTGAAAGGTAAAGTGGGCTAACTGTGTTGTCATGGGGAGCCTCTGCTCTCTTGTTTCTTCCTAAATGGAGGGATTTGGGTGACCCAGCAGCCCCTGTTGTGTTTGCAGGCTGTAGCTCCAGAGGAGCTTTATTGGATACACGTGCAGCTCATGAGGCACAAGTCCTTGTCAAAGTGAAAATTCACACCGTGTTCCTCTGAAGTTTTTCTGACTGTTGGGGAGACAAATCAAGGTTGAAGAATCTCATTGTTGCAGAAAATAGAGACAACTGTGTTTTCCTCACACAAAGTCAGAGGCGAGTGCTGTTGTGTGGCTTGATTTGAGACGGGATTGAACTGGAACTGGGGAAATGCGAACAACTTGAATAAAAGCTGATGAAAATGTTCGTGTGATCCCTTGTGAAACATAATTCACTTACCCAGATAATGGGTGTTTTGTGACTCTTAATTATCATAAAAGCTGAGTGTGTTCCTGCTCCCAAACTCAGTTGTTTTTTTCTTGCCTATTATCAAGTAATTTCTTCATTTGGAGGAACACAAAACTCTGATCTGATTATCAATAAGGTCTTAAAATTATCCCCAGCTTATCTGAATTTGGGGTTCTGACATGGGGACAGTATTGGAGCTGACCTTGTGTTGGGTATTTCCAGCTGTTCAGGCACTGCAAAGATCCTCTGCCAAGGCTTGTTCCTACACCCTGGACTGTCCACAGTGTCATACATGGGTAAAAGATGGGTTCTTAGTAGTAACTTCCATATGTACTACTAGGTCAAGATGGTTCCTAAGCTCCCTGTCACTTCTAAATGGATATGCTAACATGTATACAGAGCTCTTGCATGTACAAGATGTCAGTTGTTACCTACTAATTGAAATCAAGAATATACATTTCTTTTCAAACCGTTAAGAACCACTTAGATACAGTGTTCTCCTTGGCCATCCCATGCCGCTATAGCAGGTGTTGGCCTTTTGAGGAAACTCTGCTCTGAAGTGGCTATTGCTCCAGGTGAACCCATTTCCCCTTGTTCCTCTTTACTGTACGGGTGGGGATGTGGTTCCCTCTGAAAAACATGAATCAGCTACAGATGAACAACGCTTCCTGGGGGAGCGCTGGCTGCAGTAGCAATCTCTTGCTTCCACTCACATTTTATTATTCTATTTTGAGGCAAATGTAGATTTACCACCCAGGAGTTGCATGTATTATCATGACTCAAAAACATCTTTAGGGTACATTTTCTTATGTAATGCTGATTTGCCAGATTTACTTACACACTAGTTAGCAGATCTTTCCATCCAAGACTGAGATGATTTGCTTTCAGACTGACTAAAGAGAGTATCGGCTCCCAAATGCCTCTATGCTGGGATCTCACAATGGGACAGATATTACCACTAGCTCCAGGGAAGAGCTGGATTTTCCATGTGTTGATTGGGAGTCATGGTAACCTCAAGCTGCCCATCACCTGCAACAGCTGGGAGGGATTCCCACATACCCTGGAAGATATACGGGATGAGAATGCTTTCCCTCAAACACTCATTCTGGCTTGTGTAAAGGGCAGGATTCAGATGCAAACAGGTTTTACATTCCCAGTGGATCTGATGTTGAATGACTGCTACTTTTATACTAGATACTCCTGACCAGAGATGTTTACCCTTCAGTATATCCACCCATTTAATAAATTAAAAGTAGCTACATGTTCAACTAATTGTCTCTTCAATATAGTTCTTATGGTGGATGCTTCCTTCCATCCATCATGGATGCATGATAGTATGTTAATTGGGAGGGCAGCTGGGAATTAGTAGCTCTGTGGTGGCCAAAAGCAGTTATTTTCTCCTGTATTTGATTCTGCCTGACGCTATTAATGTGATACCTGTTCCCTTCCTGGGATAAACTATAGTCAGCATATGAGGAGTAGGAATCTCTCTTACTGATCTTGTGTGAGCCTCAGCAGACTCTTCTGTCTCCTTTCTTGTAGTTGTGAAGTAGACAATTAGTAGAAGTAACTTGCTATTTGAGTCAGCATGCGTGGCTTGATGTTAAAAGCAACAGGTGAATGTCCTCCAAAATAAGCTGCAGGAAGTTATGTGTAGCCATCCTTTGCAGCTCTCCCTTTTGGAAAAGTATTGTCATCACTGGTTAAGGATTGCTTTGACTGTGAGGGTTTGCTTTAAGATGGCAACCATGTTTTTGAACACTGTGGAATGTTGGAGGTTTAAGAGAAAGGTGAATAAAGAAAAGGAATTTTACACCCCTGGGAAGTTTAACCACAGGAAGTATAGTAGGTATTGCAAAATGCTGCAGGTGAGAAGTGACAATCAGGGTTTTCCAAAGTGTGCTCCAGGTGAGTTTGCTCTCTAGCCAGAAGGTGCAACTGGAGGAATGATTCTGGTCTCTTAACTGAATGGATAGAGTCTTCCTTCCAATATTGCTGGCACTGGTGCTTTGCTGCTCCCCTTCCCCTGGTCAGTGATAGAAGGAGATGGCCAGTGGCTGATTCTCTTTACTGCATGACAGACAGTGAATTCTGCCAGTACTGCAGAGTGAAACACAGTAGTTAGCTTGGTGTGCCCCTGGTGGCTTTACAGATTCGTTGTGGTGCTCAGGAGTGATCAGCACTCATGTCAGGTACCTGGCTCCAGCCCATAATATGTTAAGGCTGGTGACTCCCTCAGAACATCAGTAGGAATAGGCTGTGAGGCAAATACCTCATAGTGTGGGAAAAAATTATCAGCAATAATACTAAGACTGATAAGGGGAATGAAGCTTTAGTCTTCATCACAGTGCGATAGGAACTGGGTTGGAAATCTGCTGCTCCACAGGAACAGAATGGTGGCTTGATCTCTGCTCTTATCTATGAGATAGGTTGTTGGCTTTTCCACTGACCTTCTCATGGCTTCTTCAGACAGCTGGATCAGCTTGTCTTCTGCTGCAGTGACCTTTTATTTATCAGTTCATTATCAAAGGATTTACTAAAAGCTTATGCCAAAGGCCAAAGGGTCAGTACCCAGAAACTTCTGCACTTCTTCCATTATCCCTAGGAGTGAATTGTATTGGGGCATTTGGCCCTTGACGTAACCTGAGCATGTGGGAGGCAAACGCATCTCATCAGTGAACTCGAGACACGAGTGAAGTGTGTAAATGGCTGTCTGCCATCATTTGGTTGATCCTGGGTAGGGAGTTGAGTGTTTCCTTGCTCCCACCTCCTGCTATCCAACCCCTGGAGGGAACATGAAGCTTGCAGTGGTATTGAGCTGGGAGAAGCAGGTAGCTGAGGCAGTGAGAAGAACCTGCTTACTGTGGTCTGTGTGCTTAATTTTCCTACCTCATCACCCAGAAATATCTGAGAAAAAACTCAGTGGCTCAGCCCTTCAAGGTGATTTCTGAGGCTCTTGCTCAGTTATACACAAAGTGCCTGTGGGGTGAATACCTTCAGAAACAGTCCTGACAAAATGGGTGGCTGAGGCCCATCCAATGTGCAGCAAGTGCTAGAACTGAACAGCCCAGGTGGTGGATGGAGAGAAGGAGCTGTGACTTGTTACCTAAGGGAAGGCAAATACTGGCTGGGCATTGCTGCTTTGAGACATTCATCTTCAATCAGACATGATCAGAAAATTGTATTTGTCTCTTTCTTTCTCATCAGTCATTTAATGAAAAATCATTACAATGGATAGATCCTCTTAAATGTTTTGAACTTATGATCCCAAAGCCAAAACCCACTGGGCACACTGCTGCTGTTTTTCTTCTGTAGAAAGGTCATATCTGAGTAGACAGTCCTTCAGAGGTGAGCGTTGGCAGAAATAGCCACTCACATCCCAGCCAGGGTCTCCTCGTGTGTGGGACAGTCTCGTTAACAATGTTAAGTAGCTTCTGTGTTTTTGGACATCTGGAAGCTGAGCAAAATCTTCAGCTGACACCTCAGGATGGTACTGATAAGAGATTGTGAAAAAAGGGGTCAAAGATTATGAATTTGACAGTTCTGTTGGTGTAAAAAGTTGTGTTTTTCAAAACCTTTGAATTTTGCAGAAAAAAACTTGAATCTTCAAAATTCCATTTTTGGGTGGGTTTTGTATTGTTTGTTTGTTTTTTCCTGAGAAAACTCACCTTTTATAAAACAGAAAGTGTATCATAGCAATTGATCTCTCTGGTTCCTTTTGGGTGGATGGGAGCTGGTACCTGTTGAAGAGCTGAGCAGACTACTGAAATGCTCCCTTTTGGGGACTTTTGTGTAAGTCCATAGGAGCTACAGGTTCCCAAACCATCACCCACAGGAAGAAGATTGATTATTTTTTGTTAAACAAGGAGAGAAAATGGGCTGAAGTTTTGGTGCAGGGGAAAAAGGGCAAAATGTCTTGAGGGTTACCCTTGGTGCCTGTGGTTGAGGAGTAGCACTCTCAGTTCTTTAGCAGCCCATGGAGTATTTTCCCCAACAAAACACCATTGCAGGGACATAGAAAACAGGGTCACAAAAAGACAAATAGGGATGAGACTCACCATTGGCAAGAAACCACGTTTCTGAGGGTTTATGGGGAAGGAGCAGAATTTGGTTATTGTGAAAGAGCAAAGCAGTCTTACCTGTGTACCAGCCTTCAAACAAATGATGCCCTGTCAAAATTCCCCTATGTTTTCTTTCAGTGCGTTTGTTTTCTTTTCAGCAAGAGTTTTGGGAAGTAAGATGTTGGAGGTTTCAACTCTTAAAGATGTACTGCCTGCTTGGATGTTTGCCCCACACGGACCAAAAACATTAGCAGGGAGACTGATGTCCTTCAGCCATTCTCAGGCAGTAATTTATTGTGCACGACTTGCCTCTGAAAACAACTGGTCTTTGTACCTTTCCAAAATTCTGGAGATCTCTGAGCTCTCAGCTTCCTCTTTAGAAAGGATGGTTTAGAATGGGAATTGTTTAGGTCAGGGTTTTTCCCCCTAGTAGCTTTTACTCTTGTATATCACTTTTTATCTTTACTTTTTTCTCTATTCTGAGATGTTCCACTGGCATCGTGCGCTCAGAAGCACCTCTGCCCAGTCCCAGAATAAACCAGCCCAGGACTACATGTTCAGTGAAATTGTCATTACTTGATCATGGCAGCAGCATAGATGTCTTTGGTCTCTGCCAAGGAGGTACTTGCTCTGAGAATCGAATCTATTTTCACCTCTGAAGCCCAAGTAACTCTGTCAGATTCAGTTAATCAGAAACACACACATGCATGTATTTTGGAGAGGCTTTTTGCTGTTTCTTAATAAATGTCTAGAAAGTAATTTTTATTGTAATGCTGACAGTTCAAACTGAAAACTAAAGTTGTCTTCTTGCCAGAGCTGGGCTTCTAGGTGATGGGAGGTGTTAAATACTCAAGGTGTTGCTGCATTGCATGTTACCCGAGCTCTAGCTCCAAAGACAAAGCCCTAGTTGCTAGATTTTTCTTTGCCTTAAGAAGGCTGCCTAGCCCTAGAACTGCAGGAGAGCTTGAAATTTGTAAATACACCCCAAATAACCCCAAAGTATTGAGTCCATCACTGATGATGACACACTCAGAGCTAATTGTGGTGTTGAATTAGGTCAACAGAGTTTCAGGGGAAGCTGATTAAACTACAGCTCCCATGAGCTGGGGACAATGGCTCTGGAAAACATCCACCATCTGGAGCCTTACTGTCTCTAGAGCCACTTTTCTATCCCTGGATCATCAGTAGGTGAATGATTATTTTTTTTTGTCCCCGAGATGCAAATGGAGAAAACCATCAGAACTTGTAAATCTTGATTTCCAACTTGTATTTTGCCAACTCCATTGAGCAAGGCCTTGCAGCGTACTCATGGTTGGATAGACTCTCAGTGAAATCAGCAGTTATAACAAAAGGGAAAGGTGAGCATGTAAGGGGGAGAAAATACTTCATTTTGAGCTCCTCTTAAGTTACCCCAATACCTTTGGATCAAAAAGTCTGAAAGAGCAGTCTGTCAGACAAAAGAGAGCAGGAGAAATGCAGAGCACCAGTAGCTGGGAGTGCCAGGGGAAAAATCCTTCCCACCATTTCAAAGCCCAGCATTTGAACCCTGCAGAGCAGTGGGTGAAGTGCAGCTGCCCTGAACAATGTCATCAGGGGAAAATTCCTTCTTTGCCTGAAGTTTGGTACCAGGAGACGGGCAAGATATTCCTCTATCAACCATTGAGGGAGGAAATTGAGAGCAGAGATAGGAACAACCTGTGGGCAATTTGAATTGCTTTAATTATTCAATTAACTTTGCACCAGTGTGGGTGATGAGAAGATGGAGAGTTCTGATAATGCAGTGAACTATTACTAGGGAATCCTCAGGACTTTCAGGACTTTTTGCTTACTTGCCTGCCAAAGAACTGCACTGAAAAGAAGACCAGCGTCATTGTAGGAGATCTTCAAGTGCTGCATTCAAGAGAGATGGCAACTAATGCTTGGGAAAGAGAAGTTTGCCTGAGCTCCTAGGGTAATCACACCTGGGCTCTTCTGCTTGCCAGGTTACTCTTTTAAGACATTTTACTCCCCAGTTGGTTGGGATGAACTTGGGGTTTCTTATAGGCTGCACCTGCACTCCAGTTTTCAAAGCCATTGCCCAAAGCACTGATAGCCTTTCAGAACAGTGACTGAGGAGTAGTGACAGCGGATGGCTTAGGAGATGTGAGCCTGAGCCATGACTGTGCCTGGCTTTGCCAGCCCAGCAGCCAGGAGGAAGGAGACAGGATGAGCCTAGCCATGGGTGAGTGGGCTAAGCTGTTTTGCAAAAGCTTGGGCAGGCATCATCACCTCCTGCCCAGGCAGGGATTGACTACCCATGTCCAGGTTTTGGTCTCGGCTGTAGGTGCCAGGAGAGATCTTTGGCTTTCAGTAATGGTAGGGAGGGTCAGGCTTCCCCTGCTCTCCTGTGTAGTGACTCTAGATCCCCCTACATCTTAATAGAGTTGTCTAAAATGCGTATGAATGGGGTACTTGGAGCCCTTAGCTTTGTAAAGGTTTTGTTTTATAAAGGTTTTTGAAATTCAGTGATTCTGTCGGCATCATTGTATTCAGACTTTTCACCCTTCTCGTTGTTTCTGTTCTCTTGGAGAACAGCATAGAAGTAGCCATAAAGTTGTGCTTGAAACAAAGGCTGGCATACCAGGTACAGGATTTTGTGGCCTCAGCTATCCAGAGTCAGACAGGGTCACCAGGATCATGGTCGGTTGACTCATCTATGCCAGCTGTGGCACAGCTAAAGGCAGTGGCAAGTGGTAACCATTACCTTTGATTGGGTGGCTTGGGGAGCAGAGGAAGAACCTGGATCAAGCCAGAGTGGGGAAGGAGGGGTCTCTGAAATAAACTTAGAGCTGCACTGGGAACAGGTTTGGAGTTTCTTTGCCCTGGAGAACTTTGTCACTTAAGTCAGTGTGAGAAGAGGAGAGAAGAGAGAACATCCTTGACTTCTCATACTTGTGGTAGGTTTCTACTATTTTTATTTTCCTTCAGTTGCAGAATGATAGGCTCTAAACATTGTGAATCTGTGGGTCTGCACATGTGTTTAAAGGCTGGGGTCAATCTGTGAAGGCTTCTTTCAAGGAAGAGTATTTTTCCTGAGAACTCTGAGTAAGGAGTTGAGATCTGCCTCGGGGCATGTGATGTTTTTGGATGCTGTCTGGAAGCAGCATTGCCCTTCCAAATTAAAGGTGACTGTGAGTAAAGAAGTGATCTGAGTTCTATTGACTGTTATCTTATCTGTATCTGGGGAAAAAGCTCTCCTTCCCATCCAGTTCTTGGTCCTTCCTCACATGTAATTCCATCTCCTTGGTGCTTGCCTTGAGAATTCTTGCCCTGGTTGTTAAAATAACAGGTCTGCTGTATCCCAGGTTAATGGAAGGTCAGAGCTTCTCCAACTGTGAGTTTGTTTGAAGTGCTTCAGGAAACTCTACAATTTCAGCTCGTGTACGTAGGCTTGAAGAGAGCAGAGTTGGATGCTGCTGCTGGACAGGCAGGCTGTGTGGTATCAGGGAATACAGTGTAAGCCCTTGCCCAAACACATCACTAGTGGCCAGATCCTTACCTGTGAGTTATTTGGGTTGCTGTTTGCTCATGGGATGCACAGGTCTGTAGGATGGTGAAGAGCCCTGGAGACACAGGGTCAGCTGGATAAGCTGTAAGGGAGCTGGAGTCTTCAAAATGCAAGAATTCAGAGCTGAGAAACCAGTTGTCCTCTGAGGAAGTTTTGAGAAAGGGAAATGAGTTATTTCTGCAGGTGGTCTCTGGTCCCCTCCACTGTAAAGTGCTGGCTACAATGAAACCAAGATGTTAAGAGGTGGTTGCTCAGGTCAGAAGTATTGAGTCCCACAGTACTATAATCAAGGAGCACTAGAGCAGGGGTAAGTAGGAGAGAAGCACAGGCTGTTACTTGGATCTGGTTGTAGCATGGAGGTCTGTTACACCAGTGCATAAACCCTGCAGCTAGAGAAGGTGTTGGTCAGGAAGCTCAGCAGCACAAGGACAGTTTGTAGTCTGCTTTTTGCTTGCTTGGGAACAATCTCCAACACAAGTTGACTCTGCTGAGGGGTGACTTGACTCTGTGTCCATGGGCAGGAGGTGGGATCTGACTACTTTTAATTGACCTTCCTTGGTTTGTTTGACTTGCTCAGCTGGCTTAGTTCAATGACAAATTACAGTGCTGATACTGTTATATAGGTTTAAGTGTTGGTGGGTCAGTTGTCATAAAATGTCCCCAAACTACTGGTGAGATGATGATTAAGCAGTAGCTTGTAACTAAGCTGCTTTTGCTGTAAGTAATGGATCAACAACAAAAAGAAGCAGCAGGAGAAGGGAAGGACAGGAAAAGAAATGTTTCTGGTGTTCCTGCACAAAGAGCAGCAGAGAAAGCAGAGATGCAGAGGAGGGCTACCGTGTGCCCTAGGGAGACACAAGGTCTCCCTGCTTCTCAGCTACTTCTGCACTATGCAAGGACCACCCTGCTTGGCCCGCACCACTCCTTGGGGGAGGTTACTGGTGTTTAACAAGTTCCTCAGGAGCAGCTTTCTACACTTGAGCAGCCCAGCATGAGCGATTTCCATCCTCCTCTGCGATGTAGCAGACGTCTCTGGCATGACTCTGAGTCAAACTGTGTCGGTCAGCTGTCTCAGGAGCACATGCAGATCTCAGTTACAGAAAAAACGCACGATTCTCTTAGCACTTGTATAGATTTTCCAGAGTGTGGTATTTGGCTGCTTAGTCACAGCCTTATCTGTGTGTTTTAAGAATAGATTTGACTAAGGTCTCCTTGACTGTGCTGCAAAAGAATGACTTTATTTGCCTTAGCACAAACACCTTGGTCCGAGTGTCAAAAGTGCCAGTGAGCTTAATTAAACAGGCTCCTTAATAGGCTTTGTTATCATTTTAGTGCTCTGCACTTGAATCGTGTCTCTTAAAGGAATTTTTAATGAATTTCTGAGGCTACCTGACAAGTAATGTTCTTTGGTTGCTTGTTACATACAATTCATTAATGCCTCCCTCTGCATACATTGTTGAATTACAAATATTATGACTTAATTAGCTTATTGCAGTTTATGGGATGGTGGAGGTAGCTTTTTACTTACTGATCTTATGCAGAAATAAGCTGTTTAAATCAGGCCAACAAATAGAAACTTGAGTTGTTTTGATGTTCCTGGTGAGAAATACCTCCCCTTGACCCTCACCATCTGGGGACTTTTCCATGGCTTGCTAACCTGTATTATTTCCATAAAAAAGGGGAAAATCTGTTAGCTGTAAGCAACACTTCCTTTCTTGGGGCTTGGCAGGACGCAGTCACCCTTGTTGCTTTTGAGCACAGAATTTTGTGTATTTTCTTCTTAAAAGGAGGTCTGTCTGGTACTTTTCTTCTTCTTTTTGAGCTTAACTCAAATATTTGGGGGTAATTCCTTAGCTGGTATAAATTGAAGTATTTCAATCAGCAGCTCTGAGAAAGGGCCAGAAACATATCCCAGTTGTCATTCCTGTGCTTCCTCAGGAGTTCATATTATTCACACTTGTAGAAGCAACCGCCTCCCCTGGGCAGGTACAAATCTGCCAGGCTGTCTCTGAAACACCCGTGCTTCTGGGGGTGAAGGAGCCTCAGTATATGGCAGCTGTGGGCCAGAAGTGCCACAGTGCCCCTTGAAGACTCTACCTGGTGGAGGTAGCTCTTGATAACCATCACACTGAAGTATCATGTTCCAGTTGTACCTTCCAGCCCAGCTGTTGATGTTTAATTTCCTGTATCTTCACACTTGGCAATTGTAAACTTACCATCCATCCAGATTTCCTTTCTCAGTTTTGCTGGATGGGAAAAATGTGTACTGGGTCAGAAATCAGAGTCAAGCGGTTTCAGCAGGGTGACATTAACTGCAGTGTGTCTTGGATGTGTTGGGTGTCTTAGTACCTGCTCCCTTGCAATGCCACAGCCTCTCTGCATTGAGATGGAGATGGGGTAGTCTCAGCCCAGCAAGACAGGGGCATAACTAGAATATTCATGTAGGAAGCAGAGGTGAAAGTAATAACAACAGCTTGCCCACAGCATATAGGGAATCTGTGGCAGAGAGACAGGACTCTGCCCTAGATCTTAATAGCAGAAAGAAGCATTCTTTATTCCATTTCTATTGTATTGTTTCCATTTTCAGATTCCTTCATGCTCAATTTCTGAGTTTTACCTTCATTATAACCTGTGAAAAGTTGAGGTGCTTCAGTGGTCTCTCTCTTTCCCTTCCAATCTCCTCCTCTTCCCAGAGCTCTTTGTTCTTCTATCGTACAGTGCAGTGCACTGTACTGTGCTCCTTTGGAAATCAGCTGCTGCTGGTGAGGGCAGGACCTGTTTGGAAATTGCAGCCACAAAAGCCAGACTCTCCAGTGTAACAAGGCCATTAAACCTCCCGTGGGAGTGTTTAAAGCTGGCTTTATCTGCCCTGCAGAGAGAAGTGTGGGGAGAGGCTGTTGCACTGTTGTTCCTCCTGCTGATGACACAGACTGGAGTTGCTTCTCCTTGAATGCTGCCTGTGTTGGGTTGAAGCTCGGTTTTGTGTTGTCCTAATCCCTCAGTCAAGACCACAGCAACCGCACTAAGTTAGAGCAGCCCCGAGGCTGTTCCCTTATTCTAACACGTGCCACCAGCAAATTGCTCAAAGAGATCCAATCTTTGGCTAGACTCACCCGGCATCTCTGCTTCAGCCCAAAATGTAACCGCTTGGTCTGGGAGCAGCCAAGTTGGGTTTGGACTTAAACAACATGTGCAACTGCAAAGCAAATTCCAAGCTGTATTTCCCTGCTTTGACACTCTTCCTTCTCTCCTCTGTCATTTCATCGTTCAGCACGTGACTGTAGGTACTTCTGAAACTTCTGGTCTTGCTGGAAAGAGCCAGTCTCCCTGGGAATGACAAATGTTCACGCAACCTCATCTTCATTTCTGGCCCAAGGGGATGGATTTGAAGGGAAGAGGAATCATTTTCTCATGCTGTAGGATTTTTTTCAAGTTTTGGGTTTGGGTTTTTTTCAGTATTTTCCTCCCACACTGAAATGAGTTTTACTGTAGACTTGTGTTGCCTGGTAATTGACAAAAACCCAACCTGGTTGGCCCCAGCATAAAAAGCACACAAGGTACCCAAACTTTCTAAACCAAGAATGTTTCTGGCCAGTTCCAAAATGCCTCCCCCTCTAAAATGTTTAACTGAGACATTGCTGGAACTGGTCGGTTCCCATAGCTGGGTTAGACCTCAGTGAATCAGCACTGAGAAACCTCCTTGAGGAAACTCCTGCCAGACTGCACCCCAGCATCACTTGCTGACTAAGTCAGGAGCTTTCTTGAGTAGTATGGCTGTCTGGGATGGTAGGTCAAAGCCTTGGTGCTCCAGTCCTGCAGCCCAGGACTAGACCTGCCTGCTGCCCAGTCCTGCCTCCTGTTGTTGCTACCTTGTAAAAAATAAAATGCTCCAGGACTGATGTAGACAGTGGGTCTGGCATGAAAACGTGCTTGTTGATGTGCTCCTGACCACCCTGAGCCTAGACTGCTGCTCACCAAGGAATATTGGTGGGTGCAGGGCTGCCCAAGAGAGTGTAGGAGCCAGAATATAAACCGACAGCCTTCTGAACACTGAACTCTTGGCTGTAGGGTGTAGACTGGCCACCAAGCTGCAGAAAGGACAGATGAAAAGTCCTTTCTGGAAAAGACTGTGAGGTTTGTGTATCTCAGTAGCTCACAGACCATTGCTGGAATAAACTGGAGAGCAGCGTTTATCCTGGGAGGGATCAGACAGTAGGAGAGAGATTTACTTTTGAGCTTTTCATTAATTTGTCTTGCATGGCATGCCTGCCTTTTCTCTATTTAGAGTTATCTTGTCCTGTTTGTACCCTTTTAGTGCTCTAATAAACTCAGCCGTAGGGCCAGAAGCCTTTGACTTCTTGCTTGGCTGCCTCTAAGATCAGATGTGGCAATTCTACCTCCCCAATCTCTCTGATTCGGCCCCATCCAGAACTGCTTTTAACTGGTGAAGGAACAGAGACCAAAGACTTGTCCAAGTTGCTCACTTGCAAGGAGCAGAGCTGGGTGAGCGTTTTGGTCACCAGGCTTTCAGCTCCCTGCTTGGCAGGGCTGTGTGCTGCCTGCAGCGCTCAGCAGCGTCTGCTTGTGTGGAGGCTGTTCTGCACGTCCTGATTGGAAGCTGTAGGGTTTCTTCCAGGAAATCTGTATTTGGCTTTGTAACTTCCTGGGAATAGTTTGTATATTAGACAACCTCACCTTACCATGTGGGAAGGAGTGTTCTCTGTTGTACCCTTTAAAATATATGTAAAGCTTTGAGGTGTTTTTAATGAACTTCTGATAAGTACACAAGCTTGGAGTTTTAAGGGTCCTTGATGCAGTGGCTGCATGGCTGTGTGGGTTTGACATTTGTGATGTGGGCTCTGAGATGAACCTGACAAAGGATGTGTGGATCTGTCCCTTGGTTGATCTGGGATCCAAGTCCAAGAGACCACCAAGTGTGGTTCAGTGACCAGAGCAGCTGGTGCAATGAAGTGGCACAAGGTCAATGTATTAGACAAGCCACAGATGCCTTAAACCAGCAGATGCCACTTTGAGAAGGCCATCTTCCTCCCATGTCTGGAGGCTGCGGGTGGCCTGTGCCACTGCCTTCGTCCTTTCGCT
Source organism: Jacana jacana (assembly GCA_013400555.1). NCBI lineage: Eukaryota > Metazoa > Chordata > Aves > Charadriiformes > Jacanidae > Jacana > Jacana jacana. Next base: position 604,398 of record VZTM01022438.1, read on the forward strand.
GCTTCCTGGTTTCCAAGACCAGTTGTGCTTGGTTGAGCAACGCATAACAAGGGAATGTCAAAGGTGATGCATCTGTTCTTTACGTTCATCTAATTGTCTCCCGGTTGTCCTCTGCCCGAAGGTGATTTTGTCCTTCATCCTGAATGCTCCTCACCCTGATTGCTGGGTGTCTTTTCAGTGCAGCAAAGCTAAATTCAACTGCATGGAACAAGTATTGGAGGAGAAGCAAGATCAGGAGGAGAAGTGACATCAATGGATGTCACTTTTTTCAGCTCCCCAGTGGTATCACCTTCTTGAATGGAGGCTCTTACCTACTCAGCCAGCAGTTTACACTGGCATTCCTTGATGTTGACAGAGGTCCCACGGGTAAAGCAGGCTTCAGGAAAAGGCTGTTATTGTCACAAAATCCCCGCCCCTTTAGAGGCTGTGCTGGTTTTACAAAGATGTTTGGATGTTGGCTGTGCAATAGTCTGGTGTTCTTTGTGTGTATGAGGGTCAAAGCAAAGCAGTTACATGATGTTTTGCATCTCAGAACTGGAAAACATCCTTTTCTTGCAGGAGCCTTCAGATGTGAAGTTGCAAAAATCCACGCCAATTACTTGCCTAGAATTCCTTCCAGGAAAGTGAGTTTGGCCAGGGAGGGAGAGGAAGACTGGATTATTCTTCTGTAGAATTAATAAAATTTAATTTTGCCGCAGACGTAACTCTCTTCTTGCATTCAAACAGTTTCCTTTCACCTTCCTTACCTGAGCGGGTGGGAGGGAAACATGGCACAGCAGCAGCAGCCAAAGGGGGCGAGTCTGAAGAGAAATAAATCAGCTCTATCTGCAGTCACTTTGTGCCAGGCAATTGGCTGCTACCACCTTACAAACACTAGTGTCCATCTGGCACAGGAGCAGCTGAGCGTCAGCCAAGCTGAGCAGGTCTCCAGGTGCCAGGTACTTTTGGGTGGCATCACATACTGAATGTTTCCCAGAAAGAGAGCATCTCTGTGTAAACACGATGAATAAACGTTGTCATTCCCTCCACCCAGCTCCGTCCTGTCAAGCTTAAGGTGCGGATGCAGGATCCAGGAGCTCTTCCAAATTAATTCTTTCCCCTTTTCATTTGATGCCTTCCCCTTCCACCTGTGGTTTGCTTGCAAACCAAGGCCAGTAATCTTGGCTAGAGCCAAGCAGTGTCAGGCTGGCACAGCTCTGCCCACTGTGTGGCCAGCATCCCCATGCTACAGACCTGCACACACCTCTGCCTCCTCAGGGACTTGCTGCACTCAGGAAAAGGGCTGCTCTTACCTTTGCTGAGGCAGAAACGTAATCCAGAACAGATAGTTTGGTTATAGGGGAAGAGGGATGTGAGGTCACCAGCTCTTGCTGCTACCTGTGCTCTATAGGTCTTTGAAAATAAGTATGTAAGGAAGAACAGGGACCGGGTAACTCTCATGCCCGTCTTCAAGACGGCTAGTAAAGGTTCAGGAGTGGTGGAACACCAGCATGTGACAGATCAGCTGTACAGCAGGGCCAGCCACAACTGGTTGTCACTGGTAGAAACATAGATTTTTGGAAATGGAGCTCTGGTCATCTTTCATATGTTCATATAGGTTTGGTTTTTTCTCTCCCCTAAATCCAACCTGCAGTTTAGATCAGGGTCACTGTTCTGCGCTGCTTAAAAGCCTGGAGTGTTAGAAGCATTCAAGAAACTGAAACTAAGGCTATAGATACGCATTTGCCATGTGTGGTTTTAGTTGAAAAATGCTTAAGCTGCTCTCCCTTCACTGGAAAACCCACTAAGTTGTTTGATTGCTTCTTCTGTACCTCTTACAAGGGTTTTTCCCTCTTGACTGCCAGGGGGCCTCTGAGGTCTCAGATGGAAAGGCAGGAAATATGCAGGGAGTATGTGAGCAGAAAAACCCTGAGTCTCTCAAGTGGGATTATGGCTCTGTGTCCCTTTTGGTCTCCAGCACAGTTTGGACCCAGATTTGAGAGACATGTGTCTCCTGAAGGAGGACTTGGAAACTTGAAAAAGCCCTAAGATGGGTTTTTCAAGTGCTAAAAGAATTGTGATTTTCCTGCAGTAACATTAAACACCTCGTCCCCCACTAGATGGTTGGTTCACTCAGTACCGTGAACCCTCTGTGAGACAACCTGTGCACTCAGTTCTGGTGTTTAGGGAACCCAAGGGACTTGTTTGAGTTTTTGTTGAGGGAAACAGAGGTGACTTTAGTGTTGTCCAGATTCTCCAGCTCCCATATGCTGCCCTGGGTCCTGTCATGCTGGGTTCCCACAAATGCTGGTTTTTATCATCTTTCCAGGTTAAAAGAAAAAAAAGTATGCTTGATTGCCTCTCCCTTGGAGCCAAGGCCACCGTGGTGGTACTATAATGGAGGGCACTGTGCCATGGCCCTTTTCAGCTTGCTGGCTGGAGCACTGCGAGGAGTCCAGCAGCATTTAGTTTGTGAGAGAAATCCGTCTGGCATTCTGTGCTGGAGCTGGATTTACTGGAAGCAGGTCCTCACTGAAAACCTTCCTTGCACAACACTTTCTCACCTCTACAGGCAGTGGTGAGTGGCACAGTCCGAAAGCCTTCAGCAGCCAGCTCTTTTGTAGATGTCTGGCAAGAAGGCTCCAGAGCTGGAGAACAAGACAACTCAATGCTTCTTTAATTGGGTGCGGTGCTGTGGGTCTGTGTATCAATGAGTAGGTGATGACCCTGCAAGTTCTGCTCGCTTGTAATAGCTCCTTGGGGCCGTATTTGTAAGAGTATTTTTGGAAAAAGCTTTCATTACAGAGTGATGGATTTAGAGAGTTGAGTTTGCAGACCCAGATCTTGAGAGTTTATGGAGAAGGAAGGGGGAGTGTTGCTTAGTTTCCATTAAGAAATGGAGGTGCTCCTTCAGTCCTGCTCTGATTTTCAAAATGGATAGGGTTGGGGAGAGACAGTGTATATAGAGAAAAGAACGTGGGATTTTTGTGGTCAGTTTTTAACAATCCTGCATAATCCTGTGGCTGTTGTTTGGTGAGATTCCTGCTTCTCATCCCAGCCAACACCAGCAGTGCAGGTGTACGTCTGCATTCCTGTTGACTCAGCCCCCCGTGAGTTCCTGGTGAAGGCTTCAGTCTCTTCTCCTTTAATTGATGTGGTTTGCTCCGCTCTGTTGGAGACTCTGTTTATGGACCAGATTGTGACTTTGGCCCCAACATGTTACTCATGTCTACGCAGATGAGCGTAGACAAACCTGAGCTTGTCTGCCTATGCAAAGATGAAGTTGAAATATTAGCCAGACACATCTTACATGGAGTCAGAGCAGAAGCAACTGCTTGCCAGGCTCTAAAAAGCTCTGCTTGCAACCCATGGAAGTGCCTTCTGTAGCTGAGAAGATGGTTGCATCCCTGTTGCACGTCATCTATACCTCCTGGAAAGTTCTTGCCGTGTAGCTTCCCTGTGTACAGTCATTTGTCATTAAATCCCATCCAAGAGTAAGCAGGTGTTGGGGATTTGGAGGTTTGTGGGCTTATGGTGTGTTCACAGGCAGCAGGAGCTCTGCTCCTCAGGACAGCTTTCAGGGCTTAGGTGCAGAATGAACATGCTCTCTTGGAGCATATCCTTACTCCAGAGTAAAACGTGGTGTTTCAAGAGGGCTAACCTTTCATAGGTGACACCCTTTGGATTTGCGATCTTCCAAAGAAGATGGAAAACACAGCTGTAGTTTTAGGTCAGAATGGTTGTTCCAGACAGATAATTCTACACAGGGGCTATTGGTGGGTATGGATTTGGATCTGAGCTAATGAAAAATGGGCTTTATGCTGCAGTAAGTAAAAGTATCTCAAAGCTAAGGAGAGACTTCTCCTTACCCCTTTGCTCCCTAACTGGTTGTTGGGGCAGGGGGATTGGACTAGATGATCTTTCAAGGTCCCTTCCAATCCCTGATATTCTGTGATTCTGTGAGGAAACTGAGATGCAAAATGCACAGATATAACATTGACAGGGGAGGTATGTAATGAGCCTTGGAGAAATGTGTACCCTGGCCTGATGTCTGTCTTCAATTGACTTGCTGGTCTGAACCGGGGCCTGGGTGACTTATCAAAGCCCAAAAGGACAGCACATGTTGCCAACCCAAAGAGGCTGGTTGGGTGAGAAAAGGGAAGGCTCAGCCCCTTGGGCTGTCAAGGAGATCCCTTGAGAAGCATCGTGCCTCAGAAAAATGCCAGTTGTCTGAGACAGTACAATTTTATGGGAAAATGTTGGTTTTGATGAATTTCATTTGCTGAAAAATATTGGACGAAAATGTTTTGAAAACTGTTTGACCTTTTCTAAATGGCAAAGTTTCAATGTTTTTAGGTCCAAATGCTGCTTCATTTTGATAGCTAGCATTAATTGAAGGTTAAAAAAAATGTTGGAACTGAAACAAGATTCCTGAAAATGACTAGAAACAAAACGTTCTCTTCCTCTTTTCCTCCCCCGGTGTTCTTATTTCTGGGGAGATTATGAGATTTTGGTTTTCTGACTTTTTTGTTTCTCTGAACTGGGATATTTTAAAACCTCACAAACTGTTGTGGGAGGGCATCCCATCCGGCTCGCTATCCACCTTCTCCAGTGCAGTTGCTGGTATAAAAGTGATTTTTATTTTATTTTGTGATGGAGCTAGAAGTGTTTTTTTCAGCCATCCCAAAGGGAGCGTCTGTGACTGCAGAGGGACCAGGGTGCAGCCTGTCCCTGCAGCTCCTGTCTGCCCAGCAGCATCTCTTGGTTTCTGGCGAGTCTTGTGTCTCCCTGTATGAAAGGAGAGAGTGTGAGCAGTGTGCTGTGATTTGTGCTGTGGCTAAGTGACAAGCACACCGTGTTTGCTAAGCTAACACACCGGGAAGGCATGAAACGATCACTTTAAATGCCCCATGGCTAAAAGGAGCCAGTTGTATGTACAAGTCGGGAGCTGGAGCTCTTGTCTAAACATACAGAATATAAGGTAAATAGGACTATGCAGCAGGGGATATCTTTAAAGCATCACCAGGCAAATACTGCTCGCTGGTCCAGAGCTACAGGCAACAGGGATGTCATCTGCCTAAGGTGACTGGGGCAAAAGCCTGCGCATATGTGACATTTGCCCTTACCAGACATCTTACAGTCAGGTGAAGAAACTAGGGTAGAGAGAGCAGGGGGGCCTGAAGCTTCAAGTTTCATCATCTTTAACTCTGCACTGGACTGAAAATGCACCTTTCCATCTACTTTCTTAAATGGAAAGGGTTAATATAATATCTGTTGTGATGTGAAAGAGGCTCTGCTTGGCTCCCCCAGCACCCCAAGTCTGTTGCCATCTTTTTGGCTGATGCAAAGAGCACCCATTGATCCTCTTTTAGTTTTGCTGTCGTTGCCTTGTCACATCACCATAGGTGAGTGGTGATTTCTGACTTACATGTGTTAACGTACTGGCTCTTTGGTTGGGGTATATTGTTTCTCCATTTGTGGTGATGTAGAACAGTTTTATTGCCTCTCTGGAAGTCTTCTCAGTAGTAACAAGAGTTTGCACTTCAATCACGTAGGTACCAGGTAGGATTTTAGCCGTGGGAAAAAGTTGTAGTCCAGCTTTGTCTCCCAGGGATGTTCCTGAACTGGAAAAGCAAAGGCATGTCCCCTCTGAGACCCTGTAAGCTCACAGAAAGACTCTAGTATCAGCAAGTGCAATGGGTTTACAGGTTTCAGAGTTGTAAGCCTCAGGGAGATAAATGTATAGTAAATGTAAAAGGAACTTAGTGCCAAGGGTGCTCCAGGAGCTCCCCACAAGAAGGGAGTGTGGGTAAGATGCAGTGTGCAAGCGGAGTGTGTGGGGACTGATGAATGGTGAGGTGTAACATCCCTATGGACAAATACTGATCAAAGTTTGCTGGCAATATTTGTTTTATCTTGGCCGTTGATCCATTTCTGAAACATGGAGCGTTTTTAAAATCCCCATCAAGCTGATATGCCCCAAAAAGGGCTCCTGTAGGATAGGCAGTAATTGACCTGCATCCTTGCCCTGTTCTCTAATAGCAAAGCCTTTTCTTCTTCATTTCCCTGTTGGTAGTGGCAGAAATGCCAAATATGAAAAGGCTGCGATGTAAGCAAACCATTTTAAGCAGGGTATTTAAAAATAAAGCAGTGGCAAAGAACAACAGAAGAACCCCAGGGGCAAATTGGAAGGATTTTTAAAGTGTTTTGCCTCACTCAGGTGGGTGCAATTACGTTGTGAGAATGAATGGATACAAATACAGAAGATCTGAGATGGAAAAATCGAATAGGTGATTTCTAGGGGAGACACAGAGCTAAATCCTCCATGCTATATATAGACTTTATTCAGTGCAATAATTCTGATGATTAATTGCAAACCCACTTTCTTTTAATTTGCCTAAGCCTTCTAACAGATCGCTCTGGTAAACTGCTGGTGAAATACTTCTTGCATCCAAACGTGTCTCTCGGTACCAGGTCTGCTTTCAAAAACGCGTCTTGCAGATAGTCTTATTTTGGGTACCCAGATAATTTGTGCCTTGGCAGCCATTCACTTTGTTCAAACACTCCTCTTGCTGAGCATTTGCTCCCTGAAACAGAATATAGGCGATGCTGTGTTCTGCTAGTGCCTTTTTGTGTGCTTCAAAAGAGCCTTGAGCTGGGAGGGTGAATCTGTCTCTTCGGTGAGTGGCCTACATTCCTCTGAGCGCCGCCTTCCATGAGTGGGATGTAAGGCTCGTACGAAGAACTTAGAACCCTTTCCCCTCTGCTGGTTTTCCCCAGTAGTTGACATTGCTTTCATTTCTGCTTTTTTGGTTCTAAAGACGCAAAATGGACTTTCAGAAATGACTGTTGTGGACACTTGCCACAGAATGTGGGGTTGGGCTGTGTCTGAACAGAGAGATGGAGTTCCCTCTTTTTCCAGTGTGCCATTCTCCCTTTCAGCAGCCTCACGAGCCCCATGTCCAGGCACTACATATTTAACTTTTTTTTTTTTTTTTTAAAGCAGCCTGATTTTGATGGAAATCAGACATCTGGATTGCAGTCTGCACCACTGGAGTCAGGAGGCTGCTTTCTGCTGCTGCTGCTATGTGTGACCAGCTCATAGTGGTGCCACAAAACATGTTGTGGCTGTGAATAGGCAGGCTGTGAAGTGCTGTGAGATGCTCCTGAAAGGTGGGCTGTTAAGGGGGTTGCTTAGAAGACATCCTAAGGCAGGGTGGCCAGAGATGGTGGTGTGGCTCTGAATTGTTCTGCTGTTGGCTTCTCCAGCACTTATGCGTATCCGTCAATTCACGGCTTGTTTTATTCATTCTGGGCATTGGCCTGAAGAACTGGAATTCACTTTACCTCAATTACTGTGCTCAGGACCTGACTGTTACCATCAGAAGGGGATAGCAGCTCGGCTTCTGAGAAACCCAAAGGCTTTGGCCTATAAGCAGCCTTCTTAAACATTTTATGGAATTTTGCAACTGTAGCATTTTTGCCTTCATTTTTGGAATCAGAGAAACAGACCTACAGATTAAAAACCTGCTCACCAATCTATTCTTGTATCAGCTCGTCATGTTCCATTAAAGCTACGCTCTTGGTCACATCTGTGTTAATTTTGAGCTGCTGTGCTACCTGGCCAGAAAATGTTGTCAAGGGTTTCAACTGGGTGAAATCCAGGAGGGTTTCACAGTACTGCTGAATTTGAGCTGTAATTTGAAAGGTGGCATGTGTTTGCGTGTAAAATAAGCAGGGCAATCACAAATCTGTGCTGTAACTTGATTTTTTTGTATTTTCCTGCTTCTTGAATAGGTTTACACTCAAGCAAAATAGTAGTTTTGTCACAAACACACAAGTCCTAGTGCCATCATCAATGTTGTCTGTATTATTTTCTGCAGATGTAACTCAGCATATGAGATTTCCATAGACAAATAATATACTCTCTTTTCTGGGACTTTGGAAAGCAAAAAAGGAAAACCAAGCCAGTCCTGTCCCCCTGTCAACGTATGCTTTGAAGCAGGATTGCTTTTTGGATTCTTCAGGGCACAGCTTCAAGTTTGGAAGCACATACAAAGAGGGCAGATTCTGGCCAGCAATCTCAGCTGCCAGCAGGGTGCCTTTCGTAGGTTATACTGCCCGAGTGCCCATAACTCTCCCTGCACAACACTAACGAAGCAATTAATGGAAAGGACTTGTAGGTGTCACCACAGGGAATAGTTCATCTCCTTTTCATGTAAAACTCGGCATCCAGAGTTATGCAGCTGGCCTTCTAAGGTGGCTCTTTCTAAGTCCCAAAGTGCATGGGCTTTGTGCAGTTCTCCTTCTCTGCCTGTTGTGAAATACGTCAAGTGTGCCCTGTTCGATAATGTTACTAATTACCACTGACTTAGTACTGTCAATGCTGCAAACAGCACTTACCAGGAGTATGGCAGCAGTGTTTAGAAGAGGAGCAGTTCCCTTGTAACGAGGGGAGTGTGCTAGTTTGGTTGCTCTAAGCAGCTTTCTTTACAATACTGTCTGCAAAATTCAAGACGAGAAGGGTGCCTGTAGCTGTGTTTGGAGATCCCCCTGACCCTCTGCAGTGGGGCACACCAGCTTTCAGGAGCCCTTGAGAAAGATTCACTCTGGCAAGTGATGAGAAGTAAGAACCATCCAGGACTATGGACTTTAACAAGTCCTTTCTGTGTTTGGAAGTTGACTTTTGGGTGTGAAGCAGTGGTGTGGTGGTTTGTATCTTGGACTGTTTCAAGGCAGAGGAAGGTACAGCTTTGCCACCTGAACAAGGGAATGTTGTGTTCTGGCTGCTTCAAGCTGTCTCTGGGTTAAGGAGAGGTAATATTTCAGTCTGACCAAAGTCCCAGTGCTGGTAGCACTCAGATCTGCAGGAGACATGCTCCTTGCTGTCTCAGCCTCTGTGTGTGGTGCTTCAGACTGGGAGTTGAAACACAGCACGTGGGATAAACCAGCATCACCAATTCTGGACAATGAACTAATTAACCTTGAAGTTTATCTGTCCCTGTCTGCGCCTCTGAATGGGGAACTGCCCCCAGTCTGTTGGCAGCTCTGGCTTTGGGTAGGAAAGCAGAGGTCACAGGCAACATCGTCCCATGAGGCATCAGAGCACCGGCAGTCCCTGTCTCAGGGTTTATTTAAGTAACTTAAGCTGCTGCCTGCAAGGGAAGGAAGTTGCCAGCTACAGGTGAGAGCAGAGCCTGCAGCTGCTGAAGTGCAATGTCAGCTGGGTGTCAGAGCTGGGGACTGGGGTGGGAACGCACTGTATCTGCATGTGGCTTTGCCCCAGCCCAAAAGCTGTGCCTGCACGTTGTCTGCCAGCAGGGTTGGAGTCTCCTGTGGCACCTCTGCTTGTGCCTGAGAGAGAAGTGCAGTCTGGTGAGAGGATGATTAGGAAGGGGTGACCTGGCACAAACACAATAGCATGCCACCTTCAGAATCTGCCCTGTGCTGATGCAAGCTTAAATCCAAAACTTGTCATCTAGGATTTTGCTCGTGTGTGTCCTTCCTAAACCTGGGCTGCAAAGGGTCCAGGAACACAAAATGATGGTTTCATAAGGAAAAACTGCAAGATGAAGGCATTGTTTATTTCTCATCTCTTACTGTATTGCCTCTTTGCTCCTCGTTCCAGACCAAATCACGCATTTAAGAACTCGTTGGTTATCGTAACAAAAATGAGAGATTGATAAATTACTTCAAAATCCTGGTGCTTTCCAAAGGGAAGATTATCTGAGGCATTAGTTGAGGTGCTTGAAAATGTGGCAATGATAGTTGTGCAATGGGAAGCAAAGGAAGTTCTCTCCCAGATGAGTTGCGGTATGTGTAAGAACGTCCTACCTGCCAAAGTCCTCCCCAGGGCTCTGGTGGGGTCTGGTACGTCTCCTTCCTCCCTGTCCAGATTTGCACCATGACTCTTGTGCATTATTTCACAGACCTCTGCCTGAAACTGGCTTATCGGCCCTTGGGGCACCTGTGCCTTCCCTGGGAGCTGTGGTCGCTGGGTTTGTGTGTCCTGGGTGGCACCAGGGCTTAAGATGGGTGCAGTGATGCTCTCTGAATGGTTTCTGAGGCCTGGAGGCTGCTGTGCTTGGTGCAGTCTCTGTACCTGGGGACTGTAGTGATGGTGGAAGATGTGTGTGAGGGGGAAAAAAACCCAAACCAAAGGATGGGAAGCGAGACAGGTTAACGTGCTGGTTCAACAGGCATGCACAGGGAGGGGGAGAGGAGGGAAAGGGTTTGCAGATGCAGCTCTTTTCTTCTTTTCTCTTATCTGCCATCCTGGCAGCAGGCTCAGTGCTGAGACATGACTCTTTGGGAATTGGCCCAAAGCTTTAATGAAGGCAGGCGGGGAGGTGCAGTGTGTTCCTGGCTCTAGGGGGGGACCCTTTGTCTCTCAAGGCTATCGTTTTTCTCTGAGGAGACACATCATCACCCAGCCCTGTGCTGGATAAGAGCTTTTGAAGTCTTCTGTTTGATATGCGTCACTGCCTCCGTCACACAACACAAGACCTTCTCTGTTTTTCTTCCTTTCCCAGCTGCAGTTTCACCCACCTGGTATCACAACCAGAGATGAAACAAAGCTCAACCATGTGCCTTGAAACAACTGGAGTTTGGGGAATGCAGTTTCCTAGAGCGGGCAATTAGCACCTTCAGAAGGTCTTAGCAGGAGTGAAGATGAATCCCTCGTTCCATGCACAGACTGAGCTTTATTCCATTTAACCAACTCCCTGGTGGTTACAGCTCTTCTGCTGTGATCTGCCCGCCAGGCTGTGCTTTCTGTGGCTGCTGCGACCGCGGCCTCTCGCCTGCCCTGGGGATCTCTCCTCTGGTAGGCATGTGCAAATACGCAGGAGCTGCCCTCTGAGCTCAAGCATTCTTCCAAGGTCAGGGTATGCTGCCTGTGAGTATCTCTGGAGGCCACCCAGCCCCAAGGGTGACAATAGTGCTGACTGTAGTGAGGTAGTTGCTGTTCAGCTCTTCTCACTAATGCCCAGTAAAGACCTACAAACAGAAACCAATCTGAGCTTTCAGGGGTAGTGTTAAATATTTGGGGAGGAGGATTCCTGATTTCTTCACCAGCAGCAGAAGGCTGCTTAGAGCTTGTGCATGGGAGTGGTGAGTATTTTATCTCTAAAGAAATGCTGCTAATGGAGTCGTAAGAGCAGTTAGCGGCATAGGACATGAATGTGGGAGGTGGGATGACCTGGCTTGGGTGACTCGTGTGTCAGTCAAGGTGTAGGAGCAGCTGGTGTCCTGGTGGAACCAGGGTTCTTGCAGAGTTAATGTTTGACACTGTGGTGTGTCAGGTGACCTCTGGCAGTTCAGAAGTCAAGTCACGCATGGAGTTAACCAAAGGAAGAAGTCACATGAAGGGGTGGAGTGAGGTACCTAACCAACAGGCAAAGCAAACAAATGGTGAATGGGTTAAAACAACACTTCAAGATATAACCAGAAGGGAAACTCTTCTGAGAAGCTATCTCCAATCTCTGATTATCTTGCTGCTTCTAAGTGAGGGAATTGCGAGCACAATGAACTGTGCAAGATCAATAATAAAACACATTCACCTTGGATCCTGCTATTTCTGCTGTGCAAGCAAACAGTATTTCACATGACTGCTGAGAAGGAAAAGCTAATTAAAGAACTGTTATTTAATTGGCCTAGGTTCATCTTTATCTAATAGTCAACAGCAGACAAGCGAGTCCGGAAAAAAAAAAGCTCTGGAGGGATGAAATGACTTGACCAAGATTAAAATAAACCCAGGCTTGAAATCAGCCCTTGTAATTCCCAGCAGAAGCAGTCGGCCCAGCTGAGCAAAAAAAAAATCTCTGCTTGTGTTGCTGGCAGAGATCCTCAGCTCGGAGCACAAGTGTCTAGTATTAAAGAAATGACTTCTGTAAAGCTTCTCTTACATACCTCCATGAGCAGTGGTGGCTTAGAGGGGAGTGAAGCAAACCAAACTGAGGGGAGATGCAAGTGGTGCACAGGACAGTCAAATTCCAGTGAGAGTACCTAACCAACAGGCAAAGCAAACAAATGGTGAATGAGTTAAAACAACACTTCAGGATATGTTGAGCTGCTGGGATGGCCCAGCAGCACCTTTGTTCATTACGAGGCAGGAGGTGTGAACCTGTACCTGGAGAGAATTCAGCTGCTGTAATGGCAGTGCATTCAAAGGGGCTGAGGGCAGTCTTCTCTATTTGTAGGTACCTCTGCTCAACACACCACGTTTATGCAGGCTTCTCCCCTAGCTTTTCTCTTTTGGGAAACTCGGTGTCTGAATGATATGATCCCCGCATGCCATGGTTTTAGGGCCGGGCCTTACAGATCCTTAAAGTGCAACAGGGATGTCATTCCTGAGCAGCGTTCGAGGCAAGGTAGGATAGAAGCAAGATAAAAATGGTTAGTGCTTTGATGGCAACTGTGTGTGTGTGAGTGAAGTGAGGGACCTAACCCATCCCTGTTACCCCTTTTTAAGGGATGGTACTGGCAAGATAAACTAGTGTCAGGAATGCAACTGGCAATTTCCCCTGCCCCTTAGAAGCTGCCTGCTGCTCAACACTAGAGAAGCTCAAGAGGCGAGGCACAACTTGCGGAGAAACCAGGCTGCTTCTTGAGTTCTGTTCTCTCTAGTGACTTTGCACTTGATATCCATGTCTCTTCAAGTCAGGCATGCTATAAATTATACCAGCCAGGCTCTGATCTGTATAGTCTGTAGCTTTGCTAAATGTGCATGTGTAGCTCTGTAGGGAGCTAGAGCTGTGTGTATTAGCAAAAGTGTTCTTTGAGCCAAGGTGAGATTGGCTCTGTGTCCTACAAGGGCATCTGTGATTGACTAGTACAGAATCACAGAATCTCAGGGATTGGATGGGACCTTGAAAGATCATCCAGTCCAATCCCCCTGCTGGAGCAGGAACACCTCAATCAGATCACTCAGGAACGCGTCCAGGCGAGTTTTGAATGTCTCCAGAGAAGGAGACTCCACAACCTCCCTGGGCAGCCCCTTCCACTGTTCAGTCACCCTCACTGTGAGGAAAAGTTTCCTCATATTTAACTGGAATCTCCTATGTTCCAGCTCACACCCATTACCCCTTGTCCTATCATTGGATGCCACTGAGAAGAGCCTGGCTCCATCCTCCTGACACTCACCCTTTACATATTTATAAACATTAATAAGGTCACCCCTCAGTGTACCTGGCACAGTCTCCTGGGATACCCACTTTTCATCTGAACCCCTCTTGCATGTGGCTGTGGGGTTGTGGTACCTCCAGAGCAGAGATTGTTTTCCTGTGGAGGAAGTTCCTGGGTCAGTAGACCTTGCCATGGGTGTATGTGGTGGGGCTGTGTTGACACTGCACACTTCCTGGGCTGACAGCGTCCTCTGACATAAACTTTTGACTGAGATTTAAGAGACAAGATACAGTGTTTGTTACAAATGATTGCCCCTGTCCTCTTCAGTCTATATAATTTCCAAATCTGACACGGTCATGTTATCAAATCAGTGCTCTTAGAGGCTGGATTCCTTTTATTTGTGACTGGGCAGTCCCAGAGATGCAAGCTGCCAAGTAGCTGTCAATAATCAACCAGAGGATAGCTTATCTTTTTTTTTTTTTTTTCTTCCCTTGGCTAAACACATTGTGAGGGCTAACACACCATGAATAATAGATAGTCATAAAAACAACACATCCCCTGTAAATCTGTCCCAGCTGTTATAGGCTAAATTTATGACAGCAATATATAATCAACTGTTTTCAAGAAGAGGGTTACAAAAGCAGTGTGCTAAAAGTTATGGGTCCAGCAAGAGATCTCTGCATTTTGGCCTACAAGAGTCCACCTGGAAATGCAAAAACGGGGGAGGTGGCATGGAGAGAGACTTAGGGGTTATGGTTTGTTGTGGTTTTTTGTTTGTGATTTGTGTTTTGTTTTGTTTTTAATTCACTGCTGTGCAATTGTGCGAGCTATCTAACCTGAGCCAACCAACAGGAAACGCATTTGCAATCTGTGTGTTTTGTGCAGTGCCTGCTTGGTAAAAGCAGTGCTCCAGAAGGGGGGGTCTGCTCTCGCTAATCTCTGTCTGTGGCTCTTCAGGGTATTTTTTCCCCTCTATTATGAGGTGTAGCTAACTCATTTGCTGCGGTACTTGAGAAGTTAACTGTTGTACCTCTTTCTGGGTATCTACCCCTGCATTAAGGGAACCTGAATTCCCATTAATTCCTTCCTCTAATTTGGATTTGAGTTCAGCTTTCTGGTCATCTCTGTGGTGTCAGGCCTTGTTCTGTTGGCTGCTGGCAATCCATAGGTCAGCACTTTTCTACCTTCAGAATATCTTTTGTAAAAATAATAGTTTGAATAATGGAATAGAAACTATTTCTGGTGTTTGAGACTTTAGGATCCATATTTTTTAAGTGACTCTCTGTGTAGCAGTCATAATCACTGGCAGCAGGGATTTTTTTATCAGCTCTGAGAAAAAGTTAATACTGCAAGGGTCCTGGTTTGAGACCCTGGCCTGAGCATCAGAACTGTCTCATTCAAAAATGTTTGCATGGAAAAGCGATCATGTCACATCACAGTAACGTATGCTGGGATTGAGGCTGACAAATGTTTCTTTGTGTTGCTAACAAACTTGGAGCAAGTGTCTGAAAAGACTTTTCAGAGTCTCAGGCCCGGTGGAATCCAGCATTACGGGAAGTCACCGAGGTGATTTCTGCATCCAAGCAACTCTTGATAAAAATAATATGCATGTTCAGATAAGGGTAATCAAACCCTACGCCTCGGGTAAGATGGTATCTGCAGGGGTTGGGAAAGCGGTGCTCCCCAGTGCTCACCACTGGGGTTGGCCGCCGGCCAGGCTTCGCCATTGATTGGCCTGGCAAACTATTAGGGAGGAAAAGTTTCATTCAGCATTAATAACAGTAAGGAAATCCACTGCTCAGCTGTTTTCTTTTGCTTTCTTAAAAATCTGGGTCTTGGAGGTGACCGAGAGCAGCAGGGGTTATAGAATGCAATCTGTTCTTCTGGGCTTTCTACTCTTAGTCCTTCAATGTTCTTTAAAGTCTGTTGAGGTGGGTTTAGGCATCCGAAAAGTGCAATTTCTATGAGCCCACAAGACTTTTCAATCTTTGACGCGATGCTCCTGGTTTTATGGGAGAGGACTTTTCCTGCCAGAGTGCTCCAGCTGGTGTGGTATTTGACTCACTGTGAAGATATATTAATACCATGCCCTGGAGAAATGGCTGCTGAAACAAACCGTCAGGCCAGGGTAAGACTTCCTGTCCTCTGAGGGGATCTGGGCAGAATCTGCAGCCACCAAAGAGCAGATTTATACACGGTGCTGTTGCAGCTGCAGTAAATCTAATGTCAGCTGTAACATGCCAAAGGCAAAGCTTTTCAGGCATGTGGCAAGAATGGCTTTCAGTGTGGTGGGGAAGCTTTTTCTGATCCCAGGCAAACCTTAGGAACTGTAGAAATGCATGGAAATTAAAAAAAAAAAAATGGTGGGGGCAAGTAGCACCAAAATATTTTATTGGGCTGGGATGCAGGAGGGAGATGGGTTTGTTACCATTTATTGCTGGTTTCTTTGGTGCTCTTGCTGTTCCCCCCCAACTCCCAAATGTGTTGTGCAGCATGGCTGCTTTCTGGGTGCTTTGCTTAGGTTTTTGACCAGAGGTAAAGGATTGGTACTGCTTCAGTTCCGCAGTGTTGGGTTAATGTAGGTTTCCTCCCTTTTCCGTGTCTGACAGCTCTCTTACAACCTAGCTAGAGCGTGTTGCAGTGCTGTGGTCCTCTGCACCTTGGCCTTCCAGGTGTAGTTTACTTGTGAACTTGAGCTATGAGATCCTGCTCCCCCTCAGAATGGGCTGTTTCATTTCAAGGGGCGGGAGAGACCCAGGTGTTCCTTATTGCAGGAGTTACAAGTGCCATGAGATTTGAGCCTCTCGCCTTCATGACTTTTTTTTTTTTTTTTTTATTGCTGGCTTCATGATTCACTGGTTCTGATCAAACCAATTTCCAGCAATAAACAGCAAGAATGGGAAGGGGAAAAAAAAAGTGTCATGTTGATAGTACGATAAGTGAAGGGAGCAATGAGCAATGACCCTCAGCTGAGAGTAGGGTGAGCCAGCCCTGTTGCAAAAGAAATGGTTCATCCTGTTATGTAGCATCACGCTGCCAGGAACTTGGGACAGGAGACAGCTGAGAGAAAGCGTAGAAGGAAGAGGAAAGGATGAGTGACCATAGGCCCTGATTCAGGCAAGCATGTCTTCCACTCCCTGCCGCTCCGCTGCAGGCCACCTGGCACTGACACATCTGAAAGCAGGAGGATGGACTTGTCCCACACCCAACCTAGTACATGTTGGCAGTGGATTGGAGCGTGGCTGCCGGTCACAGCTGTGACTTCAGCCTTGACTCTGGTTTTCCTCAGTGGCCTGGGCTACCAAATACATCCACTGGCTGCCGGATGAGAAAGGGCAGTAGATCAGCACTGAGGCCGGGTGTGACGACAGGGCTATTTCTGTGCATATTCAGCATATTTCTCTGACTCTTGAGCCCTCCCTTAGGAGAGAAGACTTTGGTCTGTACTGAAGTACAAGATATTTTGGATTGCAGCCTGTGAGGTGCCTGCCAGTTTCTCAATGCCTCTACCTTGCAATTTTGGGGCCAAGGTGGCTGTGCAGCAGCAGTGCAGCTGTCACATGCTTGTGTGCCTAATGAGCTTAAGCCTTCAGAAAGCAGCCAGGGAAAGTAACTGTGAAACTGAACTTTGACTTCACAGATTCAGCAGAATAGGACTGAGATCTAGATATGATAGAGTAGCGAAAGAAGCTTGGTTAAGCAGTACAGCTGCCTGGATTTGGGCTGGTGGGTGGATGTTCATGTTGTGATTAGAGGCTCTGTCTCCAGTTGGGTTGTTTTTGCCCCTTGTTCTTTATGGTACCTGTTTCATCTCCTTGCTGGAAGGTGGCCTCAGCTGAAAAGATGAAATGTCCAGCCTGGACGGTGCCTTCACCTCCCAGTGGCTCACGTAAGCTAGTTTCCCCAGGCAAAGCCTTTACAACAGTTCACAGATCCAGGGCAGCTCTTGGAGCTGGGCCCTGCTCCTTTTTACACGCAGGGTTCCACGTAGTCACTTGCTTTTCTCATCTTTCTTCGTGACGTGCTATCACTAGATATCTTATCAACATTAGCACTGCCTTGAAGAGAGCTAATTTATGTGATAAGGACTTATTGCTCATTTCTCAATCTGTACCCACACTTCTTGCTCAAAAATAAGATGAGAGCGATCAAAAACCTGTAGGACAGTCACCTCAGATAGTGGTCTACTCTTGAAAGTGGTGTATGGGACATAAATTGTTATCAGGGTGTCATTTAAGAGAGACAGAAGCTATTGTTTATCTACCAGCATATATTGAGTATTTAACATCATTACGTAGAGTTTATTATTTTAATGAATCACCACGATTATGAAGCTGCACTGTTCATCAGTAAAGAAAGGGATGTTGCCTGGATAAGTCCATTGGCCCTAGGTGATATCTCGGTGGTGGTTGAAACCACGCTGCTGAAGCAGCCCTGCTGTTGCTGTCTACTGTATAAGGGACAGAGCGTGACAGGAAAAGCTGGCAGGTTCTCCTGACAATAGCGAGTCTCAGAACTTTAATCGTAGCTGGTTTATTTTTATGAATATGCCAAATCGCTCTAGTTCCTACTTAAAAACAAGTGGTTTAATTAGGCAAGCTATTTCTGGTGAGATGTGTATCTAAAGTGAAGGGCATTTCTTTATCGTCTTCCACTTTGCTAATGAAAAGCACAGCTACAGTAAATTGCCTGCCTTGGGAGAAATCTTGTCTCTCCATAGATATGGAGGATGCCCTTAAACCTGACTTAACTTGACCTTGTGTTGTTAATAGTCCCCACCTGCAAAATGTCTTGGAGAAGGCCGAGACACACAAAAAGAGGGGGGAAAAGTCTAAAGTTAATTTCTTGGTTGCTGTGAACTGGAAAAAGCCTTAAAAAGACAATACATGTAATGTCTGTTTGGTTCATAGTAGTAGCAAGCAATTTATTTGGGGGCCTATTAACCTGGCACAGATATCTTTTGTCAGCTGCTGTTCTCTTTGCTGTGGATTTTGGGTTTTGGCAAGGGGCAATCACTGGAGGCTCCCAAGGAACAGATTAGGTAGTCATCTGTCTGGAAAGATGCAGCTGTAACTGAATCTAGCCTGGAGCAAGGAATTGGATGAGACTGAGTTTGAGAGCCATTTCTGTGCTCTTGTTCCAGGGACCTGGCTCCCATGTGCTGTTGACCAGGACAGGGAAGGGCAAACGGCGACATGACTACTTGGATCATTCCACCAGCATGTTTTATATATGGGGATGCTGAAAGGAGATGGGAATGCTGACAGGCTGACTGCATTTGTCACAACATGGAGCTTGCTTCTCCTTACCCCATTATCCACATGTGAGGCTTCTGAAAGAGCTTTCCACCTGCCATTGGATGGCATGAGTGATGGACCATGCTCTAGCAGAATGTACTCTGGGCCTTGTTGCCTCTTGTTCCCTTCCTAAAAACGGAAGCATGGCTAACTATGCTGATCCAGGTGGGAGACCCATCTAGTCTTGTATTGGCTCTTGACAGTGGCTAGAGAGCATAAACCATACATTGGTGTTGCTTCCTTATGGGATGTGCTCTCCTGCTCTGCAGTGGAGGTGTCTCCTGTGTTTAATAGCTTCTCATTGGCTTTTCTGTGAATTTGTCAAATTGTTTATGAACCCTTGGTAAGCTATCAATATCCTTGGCATCTGCTGGCAATTAGCTTTATAGGTTTGAAGCCATCTGTGATACTTATCCTGGTGTTGGGTCCTGTATGAAAGCTTTAATTGCCCTTGTTTTCTGGCAAAGCCTGTGCTCTTGAATCTCCTCAAAGGCAGCTCTCTCTCTTTCTCTTTTTCTGGTAGGAAAAGGTGAAGTCCGCGATGTCACCTAAGAGAGTGTTGTGTTTGCAAGTGGGGGTATGAGTTAGCAGCACAGGAACATTCAGATAAGGTTTTTCCATGCACAAGTATATTGCAGGGGGTTTGATAGTCACTGCTCTATTTGACCAGCTCTATTTATTTAAATATCCAATTTCTCATAAGCAAAATAAATTTCAAAGGCCTTCTTATCTCCTCAGTGACTGAAAGAGAGGTCTCTATGGGAGGCCTTTTGCACTGGAATAGATGTGGGGTGTAAGTAATGGCACTGCCGTGACCACATCATGAAGGAAGGATATAACAATGTGACTGTTCCTGCTCTGCCCTGGCTTCCCCCAAAAAACTCTTAATATGCCATTTTGTGTTAGTTTTGGATTTTTCTTTCCTTCTCCTACTTAAGGCATTGCCCTGAGAATTTATTCCTTCACAGAAGCTCAGATTATGACCAGAGGTGAGCCACCCTGAGTAAGACAATAGGACAGTTTCAGCCTGAAATGTCAGGAAAATGCTTATTTTTAGCTGCTTGGGGCCCATTGCCCTTGGCTGCATGACTGGGGTGACACAGTTCAGCTTGAGGCCTGGGGTGGGGGTCTGCAAGCAAGAAAAGGGGTTGCAATCATCTTTACCAGGGAAGATGCTGAGAGGTGACTGTTGTGTCTGAACGCAGCTGGTCTAGAATGTAACATGGTCTACTATTATTAATGATAATTTCTAAATGAGAAAAATGGCAGATTGTTTTAAAGGCCCAGTTCAGAAATACACATAAAAAATTACAGCAGCGTTTAAATTCTTCAGACTCCAAAGTTCCGGTTTCAAAGACTACTTAGGGCTCATGTATGCCTGATTACAGTTTGCCATTGGGGAACTAAATGCCTTGGAAAAACATAATTTTCTTGTTTCATCCTGCCATTTCTGAGAAATCTTGCCCCAAATCTCCAGTTGGGACAAATTGGAGTCTGTCCTGTGAAGGGAGCCAGAAGGAAACGGGGGTCCTCGAGCTTGGTCAAAGTCTGCCCAAGGGGCCTCTTGTTTCCCAAGCAGTGAATAGACACCTAAACAGTGGCCCTTTAAAGTAACCCAGAGAGTCACGACTCTTGCCTACACAGCACACACAGGGACAAAAGAACATTTCATAATTGTTTGCCCAGATAAACAAGTGTCAAGCCTGCGCTGTGAATTAGTCGTGGTGGCTTAAGTTAGCCTTTATTATCAGCAGAAGAACACTTGTTATTTAATCTCTCAGAAGAATGCCCGGGGTTCCTCCTTTGCTCACTTGGTTAAGTAACACATGATAAGGTTTTTCTTGTGTCAGGTATTTTGGTTTATAAATAAATAAATGAAAGAATTAAGATTCCTAAATTCCAGTGGAGGTCAGTCAGTGTAAGATAGCTCTGGTCCTGAAGCTGGAGAATGGCTGGATCTTCAGACAGGGTTACTTATTTTTGTAGTCAAAGTGATAAGATTTGTTGAAAGTTGAATAAGGCAAGCTCATAGGTCAGAGGTTTTCCAGGTATAAGGAAGAGGAAAAAAGGCAGGTGAACTATATTGTATGATGTTGATTAAGTATGTAAGAGTCACAGCTCTCAGGGGAAGAAGGAAAAAATATTAAAACCCGTATATCAGTCTGTCCTTGGTCATACCACTGTGGAGTGTATCAAGGTACTGGTGCCAAATGGGTGACTGCAAAAAAACCCAAACCAAACCCCAAGGTGGTGGCAGCCTTCCTCTTATCTTCAGTGAAAAAATAACTGTGTTCACAGCCCGTTACACGTAGTCATTTGAAGGTGGTTTGCAAAAGGATGAATGAGAAGAACAAGGGCATTTGAGTAGGTTTTTTGCACCACTCTGTTACCTCTGCTATTAAATTCTTGCAGTGTATAAATGGCAGTGACTGCTTTAGGCCACTCTTCTGGCTCAAATGTGGATGCTGATAAAGGTATTGGGATTTTTTGGAAGGAATAGGACATAAAATTGCAGCCTTATAAAGGGAGACCATCTTTTTAATGGTGTCAGTAGGGCTGCCTAGCTGAGTAAGTTCTTGCCAGATAGGTTATTGCTGTTGATGCAAACAGCTGTGTTTGCTTCAGAAGGGTAAGGATCAAACTCCAGATTGAAAGAAAAGGCTGCTAATCCTTACAGATGCGATTCATGCTTCTGCAAAACATCAGTTAACTTGCCTATTAAAAAAATCTCAGTCTTGAAGTATAGTCAGTCTAAATGTATGGACATAACTCCTTGTTGGCCAATATAACACTACTGGCCTCTCTGATACAGCTGGTGAATGGCCACTTATATAGACCAGTGTGGCTCCTGCACTGTATAATAACCCCAAATTGTCGTGTGGCACTTTTTATTCATAGATCTTCAGGCACTTTGCAGAAGTACATTTCATTGTGTTTTACAGAGGGCAGAAAGGGCCTACAAAGTGCTGTTACTCATCTGAAGCTGGCTAGTGGCAAGCTGTGGACTAGAAAACAGTTCTCCCTAGTTCTAGTCTAATGCTTCTCAATGGATCACACTGTTACTCCCAGGTAGGGAAAATTTCCAGGCCAATCTGATGGAGATCCCTGCTAAAAGCTAAGTGAGTGCAGCTGAGGAGGAGTTCTTAATGTATGGCATTGGGAATCAGCGTCATGGGTACTTAAGGGAATGCCTAGGCTCTGATTCAATCCTGTAGCTGGTCAGTGCATACTGTTTGGTGTGGGAATGAGGGGCCTTTTGCCCCAGTAAGAAAACCATCCAGAGGAGCAAGTGACTGCTAGGACCTGTCTTGCTGTTAGTGACTTTTGGGGTGAAGTAAGCTTTTACTTTCTTCTTTTACCTTTTATGGCAAACACAGGGACAGAGAATTCCTGAGAATTCCCCCTGCCTTGAGTGTGTTAATCCTTGGACTGCTGGGAAACCAGAGCTGTTGAACAGCCTGAACCTGCTGAGGACTGGTTCAAACTATTGCCTTGATGGGAAGCTGTGCAGTGGGAAGGTGTGAAACGCTGCTGATCTCTCTCCTGAGAGACAAGACAGATCTGGCACTTCTGTGCTGCTTGGGGGACATTCTAAATCTGTCAGTAAAGGAAATAGCAAGACCAAACAGCACACAAAAACCACAAGGCTTCCAGTTCAGCCTTGTGGGTTGTCCCAGGTTTTGGTACAGAGAGGTGGAAGATGCAGGAAGCTCAGATTTTGATTTATTTTTCCTTCTTTATGGCAAAGGGCAAATATTGGAAGGTCAGGAAAAACGAGGAGTCAGTTGTTAGCAGGAATATTACTGCAAGTTTCTGGGTGACAGCAACACTTCCGGCCAGAAGTACTTACTTACGTTTAAGAAACAACTTTCATTGTAAGAGTTTACCTACAAAAGATGGGGCACAAAGGGAAAATCACAGAACATCAGGGATTGGAAGGGACCTTTGAAAATGAGCAGTTTCAATTTACAGATGCAGAGTTGAGCACAGAGGGATAACTGGCCTGCTCCACACCACACAGGTGACATGCTGGAGGAGCCCTGGACCTGCTCCAGTGCCAGTGCTTGCAGACTTGAACCAGCTTTCGGTCTCTCCTCCCCTCCTCCCCCATGGCAGCACTGTAGTAACACGCTCTTGGAGCTGGTCCATCAGCTAGGGAGAGGCTCACAGCTTGCTGTACCAGGGCCTCTGCCAAGTGGCTCCATTAAGAATTGCTTTCATGATTACAGTGCTTATGCAAGCGGGGAGCAAGCTTTTGGGAGGATGTTTATATTGCACAGATCCTTTATCTGGCTTGGCTATCTCCTCATTACCTGCATCGAAGAATTGCCTTCCTTAGCGGCCAATAAAACTAAATTGCTAAATCCAGCTTTGTGTAACCCTATTTACCTTTTGTACCAGATTAACCTTTATCATATTTGCAAGTGTGTTGGGAAAGTAACATAAACAGAGAGGTAGGTGGTGGAGGCAAAGGCTAGCCTGAGAGCGCCAGCAGTGCCCTGTTTGCCAAGGGCCCACAGATAAGAGGAGGCTTGTGCCAGGCAGGGAGTTGCAGAGAAGCTGTTGCTGAGCTTGTGCTGATCAACATGATACTCGTAGGAGTCTTCCACACCTTCTCGGGGTTAGCAGAAATGGCTGGGCTTTAAAGTAAACAGTGAGGAGCCCAAACATTGTGGAAATTATTGGTGGGGAAATGAGTCCTTAGGGCTGGCTTCGGCAGGCAGCTGTCCTGGGTGACTTGGCAGTTGGGTTGGTGCCAGCCTAATGCTTGCATGCTCTTCCCAAAACACACCCAAAGCGCTGTCACCGTGCTGCCAAGCTCAGCCTGCATCTGGGGAATATACCAGGGTGTTTTGTGCTGAGGCACTCGGAGGATCTGCTTTATGTGAGCTATGAAAGGATTTGGGGTGGCAGGGATGTTGGCTGATTGCTGAGGAAGGCACGGCAGGGACCCAGGGAACCGTCTCTGGTGGAACGACATTGTGGCCTGTGTTTTTGCTGGTGTGTACCTGCTGCTAGGGACAGGAGGATTTCCAAAAGTTCGGATCAGGGGAGCTTCCTATTTTTCTGAGAGTCTCCTCAATGGGGCTTACCTGGTGCAGGTCTTGGTCTCTTGGTGAACTAGGTCACACAGTGCGATGGGAGCCGGAACAGTCCCTTTCATCTCTCTGGGAGGAAAAAAAAAATATATATGTTTGCCTTGAGACTATTTATAAATGAATGAAATGAGTACAACCTAGACAAATGTTCCCTTTCTCCCCCCGTGCAGAATGTGTTCCTGTGCCTTTTCCCTGCTTGTGTATTTGAAACAAATGTGTCTACAAAACTCCGACAGCACTTCTGAATAGAAGGATCTGGGGCTCCTGGTAAGCTATCCATGAACCAGCAATGTGCCCTTGTCACCAAGAGGGCCACTGGAATCCTGGGCTGCATAGGGAAGAGTGTGGCCAGTAGGTTGAGGGAGGCTGTTCTCCCCCTTTACTCTGCACTGGAGAGGCCACAACTGGAGTACTGTATCCAGTTCTGGGCTCCCTAGTTCAAGAGAGACAGGGAACTACTGGAGAATCCACCATAGGGCAACAAAGATGATGGAGGGAATGGAGCATCTCAGTGCAGTGTCACAGGCTGATGCTGAATCCCTTCTTATAACTTATGCTCTAGTATAGTCTTTTCTTAAAATCATCTACCTTTATCTATAAAATTAGACTGCTTTAATATGAAGTCTTCCCTGTATCCTGCTTCTGTCTGCTAACAGGATAGTGATAGTATTTAGCCACTTGCATCTGTTTTCTTACCTGAGATGTAATTTGTGTGGCTGCTTGCGTCACTACTGGTGTTATCCTGAAGGTGTACCTGGAAGCTGAATGTGGGCTGTATCTAGCCCAGCCTTCATCACATTAATAGTAAGCCTGTGTTGACAAACATCCATGTAATTTCCAAATGTGTTTTCTTTTTAACCTGTTTAAAGTATTAACTAGTGAGCTGACATAAACCAAAAGACGTGAGAGAAGTGAGCACGTAAGCATGTGAGCTCTTTTCGTTGGTGATTCTGTAGAAGGGACTTGGAATCAGGCCCAGCAAATTAAATGTATCAAAACCAGTGCCTTTCCCTTTTTGGTTTCAGCTCTAGTCTCAGCCTTACAGCCACGTTATGAGCTTGTCTGGGATAAACACTGTGCTCACTGAGGCAGTGATCAAACTCGCTGCATCCAGCATAGATGCACCCAGACTGAGAGGAACTGAGCTTCGCCCAGTTCCAAGCCTAGGATGCAGTTTGAATGTGGAAGAGGGGAAGCAGTGGGAATGTGGTACCCAGGAATATCTTCCACTTGAAAGAAGACCGGTTGTTTTGTAATCTTTCCATTCTAATGTGTTGTTAACAGTAGGAGTGTGACTTGCACACAGTTCCTGTTTGGACACAGCCCTGTACCAGGTGTAACATGGCTGATGCAATCAGGAGGAGAGAGGTAGAAAAACAAAGTCCATGCTACCCCTGTGTATCTGCATCTTAGCTGTGTGCTTGCCTTGCTGCATTTATTGCTGGTGGCCCTTTAGGGAGAAGCAATCACTCTCTTCTGTTTCTGGGACATCTGGAACCTAGAGAAGGTGAAGCTAGTGGGTGTGGTGGTCATGCAAAGGAAGAGTTGGGTCTTGGCACTTCTCCAAGGGGTGCTACCCCTTGCTTCATGCTGAGCTTGAAGCAGGCATGTGCTTAATCTGAACAAAAGCCTCCAGCTCCTCAACATGTTAGTGGTCTCTAACAGGCCTGATCACAAGTGACATGGGATTTTGTCAGCAGCAGGTTTGCAGTCTTAATTTTTTTATTTTTTTTTTTAATCATTTAAGAGAATTACATCCTAGAAAATGCAAGCTCAGTGGAATTTTTACTGTCCTGGACTTTGCAACTCTTTCAGAGCAAGCAGCAGCCAAGCAGATAATCCCATCTTCTCATATCTGTGACTTTGTCCTTCCTGTCCTGCATGAGTTTGATCATGATACCTGTGCCTGTACTGGCTCCTCTCAGATGCTGGTGGGAACAAAGACATTGGGAGGGTGTTGAAGAGCAAAAGAAGACTGCAGCTGTTATTAGCCTGCCTCACTTGGAAGGAAGGCCTACAGCAGTAGGGAATGGTTAGTGGCTCCAGAGACTGGATATTGGAATAGCAAGGCTTGGCTTTTGGTTTGTTTG
Organism: Jacana jacana; assembly: GCA_013400555.1. Taxonomy (NCBI): domain Eukaryota; kingdom Metazoa; phylum Chordata; class Aves; order Charadriiformes; family Jacanidae; genus Jacana; species Jacana jacana. Next base: position 629,988 of record VZTM01022438.1, read on the forward strand.
AGTAGTGAAATCACATGTAAGTGTCAAGGCTCAGTTCTGAACCTGGGGAGGCAGAGATACAGTCAAGAATCAGACTCAGTCTTTTTTCCACAAAGTTATGAATATCTTTGCCAGCAGAAATCAAATGTGAAATAAAACATTTCTAATTGGTGGGTGAGAGAAAGGTCCTTAAGCAAAACTGCTGCTTATTACAGTGAAAAACTTACCTGTCTCCCCTCCAAGTACCATCTTCTTTCCAGGGCCAAAAGGTGCATGCCCTAGGAATAGACTGAAATACAAGCTGGCCACAAATGTTTCCATGAAAGTGGTTTTGTTAGGAAAATTTTGTTAAAATTGACACCTTTGTGGGAAAGGATGAGATTTTATGGATTTCCTGTTCTGAAAGTAGTTACAAAAACATTTAGAGTTGTGGACATATGATTCCCTTTCTTATGGAGAAGGCCTTTTTCCCCCCCACACCCTGTCCCATCCTGGCCCGCCTCTAAGGGCAGTGATGGAAGTGCACCCCTGTCTTCCACAGCCTTCTGCTTGCTGTATGTTTATGTGTAACGCTGTGTTCCTACCAGCCTATCCATCATATGCCACGGAATCACTTGGTGTGGCTGCAGACCAGCAGAACGATGTTGTCCCTGATTCTTTTATGTCAGAATTTTACATATAGTATTGTTCTTTTTGTTCACTATATATTTTTTTCTGCTTCTCAGCGTGTGTGGGGACAGGGCAATCCAGTTTCCCAGCACTGCCATCGCAATGCCACGTTGTACAGTGTAGGCTTGCCCTGTATTTCCTCCTTTCCCTGTTATCCTTATCTGCCACATCCCCAGACGTGCCCACAGTTCCAACTGAGTCCTTGGAATTTGCACTGGAATAGGAGCTGGGAGGTGTGTGGCTTCAGCTGGGAGAAGCATTTCTGTAACCATACTGCAAATCGGAATTGTACTTTCTTGACATGGCTCAGTTTGTCCTTTGAGCCTTGATCTAACAAAGCTGGTGCTCAACTTCCAACCTGCTTTTAGTGACATTGTGTGTGAATTTAGGCAAGCAGTTAAATGGTGCTTGGTGTCCTGTGGAGAAGCTGTATTTCAGGATGAATGGCTCTCATGTTTCCCGCCCCCCCCCGGCTCTGTATCCAGCGTCCAGGACTGCAGTGTGTGAGACACAACAGGCCCTGTATGCTGGGGTGTTAGTGACAGTGTCCTGTGCTCTTCTGCATCTGGAGCATGGTTAGATCAAAGCTGCTCTAAACTGTGTGAATTCAAGAAGCTGGTGATCTCCTCTCCCTTTTCCTTAATTTTGGCCTGATGATCAGCCAGGGGAAGCCAGAAAAAAGACTCCCATTGAATGTAATGGGTCAATTGTGTAGGCTGGATTTACACTAGCATGTTTCAACCTTGTTCCCTCTAATATTTGGACTAAGCTTTTTTGCCAGTTTCCCAGGATATGAGGGCTTGAGAAAATTCAGAGCAGCACAGGCAGTGCATATGTGAGTCACTCAGTGTTTGAAACCTTGGCCCAGTCATCCCTGGATTTTCCACATGATTTTGAGCAGACAGGTTGTGTTACGGAACAGGAGCAGATGAGTAAGTTGCTTAGAGAAGCTGCTGTGCCCATCTGTCGTAGACACGTCTCCTATTGCTCCATGATGACAGCCCCATTCACATGGGGTCTGCAAACCTGGCTGGACCTCTCTGGCCCAGGCCACTCTGAATGGGTGTTTGGGACAAATGAATTGAAATGATAGGAAGAGTCTACTTGAGTCTTTCTTCATTGCAGACATACTGACAGGCCATAAACCATGGACAGCTGGGGAGCTGTGGCAGAATTCAGGTAGACTTTCACCTCATTATTGCTCATGCCCCTCATCTGCTTCCTTCACCCAATGGCTCAGTGGTTTCAGGTGCATCCTGAGAGAAGGTGTTTCTGGTTTGAGACTGCCACAAGTCTAAAGGATTCCCATCTGACTAGGCCTGACTCCCCTCTGGCACTGTTGTCTCAATGCCAGCCTGCTGGTAACATGTGGCTTAAATGACATTGTCACTGCCAGAACTGCTGCTGCTGTTGTGCAGGAGCTCTCCTGGAGTTCATTGCTGTATTTTCTGTCATTTAAATTCATCTGTCCCAAACACCCACTTGGAGTGTGTCCCGGGCCAAAGAGGTCCAGCCAGGTTTGCAGAGCCCATGTGAACGGGGCTGTCATCATGGACATCCTGGAGCTCATTGCTCCAGGATTGTAAGGGATGAATGATTTGGGATTGTATCCCTGCTCATGCTTAGCTGGTACCTGTATTCAACCCATGTGCCTATGGAATCAATAGGCAAAAGTCTTGTGAGTTGAGGATTTGGGAAGGAGAAGGTTTCAAATGCGTCTTGTCCATTCTCTGCTGGTACTTCTGATGGTCTTCCAGGTGGCCTGTCCTGAGTGCTGGCATCAGTAGAGAGGTTAGAAGGAATTGGTGATGCCATACGTGCATGGCTAATTGTTAAAGAACCTACAGGGAAGTAAGAGGGGCTCTGTCAGCGTTGTAACTCAACAGGATGTGGGAAACTCAGTTTTTATCGTCTCTTTTTGAGTATTTGAGAACAGGATGGGATGCTCTGAACTTCCTATGTTTTGTTTATCATTTTTCTCCCCTTTTCTTTGCATGCTCTCCAAGCTGTTGACATCTTCACTGTAGCTGGTCTACAGCAGGGAAATGGAATTTGTCCGTAACCTTCGTCTCCCTTTTATTACAGTCTACCAATCTTTCCTCTTCTGTCACACAGACGTAAATATTGGTTTCAGAGCTAAAAACCATGTCAGGATTAGACTCTCTAGTTTGTCTTAATAATTTCATACAGTTTGTTTCATGTGACGAAACTGATGAACATCTCATCTCAGTGCATCCTCTGTCCCATGTGGAGGAAACAAAGCCATTCTGACAGCCCCAGCTGTGCTGTGCTCCCCTCGGCCTAGGGAGCGTGTTGCTGAGCCCCATGGTGCTGGCCAGGGATGTCCTGCCTTCTCCAAGTGAAGTACCCTACTGTAGACCAGACAGACCTGACTGGTTCAGGAACTGAACTGTTTAACTCTGTCTCCTAAGGCACTGTTCTTTGATTAGAATCTTACACAATTTATCCATTTAAAGCAGCAGACCAATAAAAGTTCTGGCAGATTGAACCTGATTTCTGCTGCTTCTTGTTAGTGTCTTTATTGGAGTCTTTAGTCTTCCCTAGGTATCTTCTTTTCTCCTGCAATTTTGCTAGCACCTACTCCTACCCAGTATTTTATAATGAAAATGCCGCATAGCAGCTTTAGAACCACTGTGCTAAGCAGGAGGTCCCTGCAGTCAAATCATCCCATCACTGTCCATGCCCACTTCCACTGTCCCTCTCTGAGCAGGAAAGGAGTAGAAGAAGCCTGTTCTTGGAGGGATCCTATCACCTGACCATTCCTGGGGACTTGTTCTTCCTTTGCCCACAGTGCCTGCCATCTGCAATCAGCTGTGGCTTTTAGGGGGCTGAATCCACCTCTTCAAGTTCTTCAGCCTTTCTGCTGACCAGAGAGATCATAGGGAGTTAGAGGTCCTGAATAAGGAGAAAGATGAGGCCACTGACTATCTTGTCCCCTTGTTCATGAGGGAAACCTGCATCCCCTGTTTAATCCTAGAAGGTGATAGTTCCTCACTCAGACCAGGCAGCCTAGGATGATGCTTGAATTGTTTCTCTTGCTTCTCCCTGGCAGTTCCCAGGCAGTGTGCTGCCCCTCGCACTGTGGGCAGGGAGGGAGGAAGCAGAGCCTGAAACAAAGTGGGAGGCTGTGTTGCGTGAAGGGCTGCACTGAACCAACACTGAACCAAGCTGGTCATGGATGCTGCTTTTCCTGACGTCTAACTGGTCTCACTCCGCAGTCTTGATCTGCACAGAGTCCTTGTCTGTCTTCCCATTTCACAGCCAGGACGTGACCTTCTCTTCCAGTCCCACCTGGCCTAGGCTAGACCAGCTTCCTCTGTCGAGCATGTGCCCTGCTCCCCGTGAAGAGAAGTCTGTCTTGCTTCCAGTGAATTACATTCAACTTCAGTGGTTGGCATCATGTGCTCTGCTTCCTGCTGCATTGCTGCTCCATCAATATATTTTATCCAGTAGAGGTGCTGAGGGGTGGAAAGCATTTGAAATTTAAAGTAGTCCATGACCAGTGAGCCATCTCTGAGACACCCCATTGAGGCCTGTGAATCCTCTCTTCTCTCAGAGGAGTTCCAGTTCCATCTGTGATCTTTCACCCCCCAAACCCCTCTTTGCAGGAAGGAGAACAGTGCTTAGAATTAGCCTGAAACAGAATTAGCAGGGTCAGGGAGGGAGAGGGAAACTGTTTGGCTGTCTTGTCCTGTTTGATATGTTGCCATAAAGTTATTTACGCTTCCTGGCTGTTTATCTTAGGACTAAAAGAGATAATAAAGTGTATACAGAGATAGAACTCCATTCATCCGAGGTCCTCAGTATCTTGGAAATGGTGTTTTGGCTGCTTCACAGACAAGCCAATCTCTCTCCCTTGCTTTCCTTTAAGTGTTAGAATTCTGGCATGGGTCATATGGAGAGTTTTGCCTGACGTTAGCTGGAGACAGGAGTGGAGTATGTTGGCCAAGGCTCCAAGATGAATCCATGGCATGAGGAGAGTCCTCAGCTGTGTAATCCCTGCTCCTCAGCCCTCCCTCTCTCATTTTTGACCCTGGTGTCTTTTGTACCTTTTCAGACACAGCCCATTATCTTCCATTTCTTCTGCCTGATTTTCGGAGTGAGCCACAGGAGATGTACTGCTTGAGGTGCAGGGAGAGGAGAAAGCTGAGCGAGGTGTGCAGTTTTGGACAAGACACTGTCTCTAGTGTCTGCCCCACGAGATGGTGTTATACTTTGGAGGTTTGTGTCAAATCTGGATTTTTAGTGGTTTTCTTTTTGTAGTATCCATTGTAGAAAGCTCTTCTTGCAGAAAGACTGTTGTGGCAGAGTCGGGAGTAGAATCATAGAATCATTTTGGTTGGAAGAGACCCTTGGGAAGACAGGAACTCCTTTTCTGGTTGGAAGGAGCTGCAAAGCTGCCATAGTCTAGCTTTTTCTCTAGTGCAAAATTATTCTTCCTGAGCCATAGCTGTAGGAACTTGCCATGCAGACTGATATGGATGCCTGAAAGCGAGCACGGGCACCATGAGCCTGCAGTTGTGAGACAACACATAGCTTAAACTATGTGTTTCATAGTTCATGTTCATATTCAGTCTTTCTGGCAGCGCTGGGAAAGGGAGAACACGTTAAAATTTGTAAGAGATCAGAAGAACACATGCTTGTCTGATAAAGTCTCCCATCCCAGGCACAGCACTCCCTGCTGTGCAGAGCCCAGACCTGGTCAGGAGAAGGATGCAGTGACAATGCTACATGTATTCTATAGCGGTGCTGGTTGTTATTTCAAAAACCTGCTTCCTGGTCTGCAGAAGCAAAACCCTAAGTCCTTGACTCCTGAAATTCTTCATAAGTATGCTTCCGCCAAAAAAAGAGTTGGTTTTGATCTGTAGCTTGAAATATTTGACTAGAACATCAAAGTGAGTTTGGAGAGGAAGGGTTAGTTGGTAGAACTGATGTTGTAATTTACCTGACTCTTTTCCAGCTCTAGATATTTCTGACATGAATGTTGTAATCTAATTTCTAAATACCCCTATTTCCCAAGTGTTTGGCTTTGTTTTTCATTTGGAACCTTCTGAAAAGTCAGTACTTACAGAGGAATTTTGATATAAACAGTCACTGGAATCCTTGCACTGCTCTTCTGTATAGATTTATATATGCTTATAGGAAATAGGGCTGTGAGCCAAATGCTGTTCTGATCAGGATCAGTGTGCTGGAAACTTAGGTTAATATCTTTTTGATGTTTATTACAGTATAACTAAGCTGTTAACAGTAGTGCTCTTCCAAATCATTAAAAGTCTGCTTACAACTTGAGCAACAGTAATGACACCTTAGTATGTTCTGTTGGTGTCCTTTGCCTTGAGCTGCTGCTGTTTAATGGTCAACCACCATTGAAGTTGAAAGAGATCTTTGGTTGGATTTGACTGGCCTTTGCTGAAGCAAAGTTTTTGGGACACACTGTAGTATTTCTCCCTTGAACAGAACTTTGTAAAGTCTGAAGATATTGGTGAAAGCTATCACTGACAGAAGACTTCAAGGTCTTCTCTCCTGCAGGATGTCTTCTCACCAATGTCAGCACTCAGTCCTGTTTCACTCTGAGAAAGGCAAGTCATAGCTTGGGGTCAAGTAGTTGCAAGTTGTGCTTATGGTCTTTGTTCCTAAGACAACCAAGATGATGCTTTCCCATCCAAAAAGCAGCCAAATGACTCTCCATCCATCCACTTTGCTTGCTAATACACAGCTAAACTGGTCAGGACTTGCTTCTTGAGTAATCCCCTTGCTTTCTCTGAAGGATGTCATCTTAAAAATAGGTGATGACACATAGGTCTGATACAAATTTATGAAAATGTCCTTAAATAACCAGGGTAGTTGTTTAAATCTTACTCCATAGAACAGTAGTTGCCAAAATTTTGGATGGCATGCCCTTTTCCCTCAAAAGTTGCCATTAGGAAGAACATCTTCAGTGCGTGCATCATATAAGCATTATCCATCTTTTTGTCAGCAATGCTAAGAATCTAGAGCTTATCTGCTATGGAAAATCCTTAAATTGCTTGTGGACCATTTCTATGTCCGGTGAAAGAAAAACTCAATCTGGGCTTCCAGTGGACAGAAAGAACAGGCCAAGTGGAAAAGGTGTATTTTTCAAAGAGAATAATTTCTAATCTGTTAGGCCTTATTTCTTATAAAATCTATTAGGCTGGGTATGTTACTAACTATTAGACTATTTATTAGTAACTCTATTAGACCCTATTTATTTCCACCTCTGTTAGGCTCTATTCTCTCACTAGCAACTATCCCTAACTGGTATGTGCCACGCTGGGTCCAGCCCCATCACGTGCAGCCACAGTGCTGGTGGCACGAATGAGACACTGTGGGCCTGTTGGGCTTTGGCTGTGGGATGGTGCTGACACGGCCGTGGCAAGGGCTGCTGCCAGCACAGGTGATAGGACAAGAGGAAACGGCCTCAAGTTGTGCTGGGGAGGTTCAGATTGGATATTATGAAAAATTTTTACATCAAAAGGGTTATTAATCCTTGGAATGAGCTGCCCAGGGAAGTGGTTGAAGCACCATCCATGGAGGTATTTAAAAGAGGAGTTGACACAGTGCTCAGTGACGTGGTTTAGTGATTATTTTTCTTTTCAGAGTCATGCTGATAGTTGGACTAGATGATCTTAAAGGTCCCTTCCAACCTTGACAATTCTATGGTTCTCCACCCCAGCAGCTGTTCCCTACACAGGCCAAATATCTTGGTGGTTTCTGGGGCACTTTTCATTTATCTCTGCACCCAGACACAATGCAGCTGCAGCTCCCCTTTTGCATCCTACATTTGGCTTGCACCTTTCCAGCAGCTGTAGGTGATTCCTCTTAAAGTTAGATCTGTAATAGAGGTGTAAAAGCTAAAACTTCTAAAAGCGTAAGCTTGATTGTTAGGCTTGTTGCTTCTACTTTGATGGGTGAAAGTCTAGTGATTCTATAAACTCAGTCTGGGCTTCTGCTGTGCAAACAGGACAGGACAACTGAAAAAGATTTATTGACCAAACAGTTTATTTCGAACTCTGACAGGCTCTATTTCTTAACTCTATTATGCTCTCTCCAGTAATAATGTTGATAATAAGAAACTGTGAATTGCTTCTGACTCTGTGCTGTCTCTAGGACATGCCATGCTGGTGTCCATATGCAGGGCTGGGGGTGCAGGTGCCCAGGTGGGGCAGTGGGGTGGTCTTGGCCCCAGCAGAGCTGAGGCTGCTGCCAGCACAGGCGCTGGGAGGGCTGGGTTGCTGGGTGGTGGCAGGAAGAAGAGGGCCAGAGGGATGAGCCCCTGCCGACCCACTCCTCCATCTCGCTCTGGAAGGGTGGGAGTAGCTGCTGGTGGAGGTGGACGGATGCTACTGAGGCTGGGAGGTGCCTCAGCCCATCACTTGGTGGGTGCCTGCGTGTCCTCTACAGGCTGACCACCCAGGCCTCTGGCTGCCCTTCATCCCCTGCTGGGGCATCCTGGGCTCTCCGTTTGACACCAACCCTCCTCTTGCACTTCTCCAGCAGGAGGGGATGGTCTCTGTTAAAGCTGGGGCTGTAGTAGTAGAGTATCTGGGGAAGAAAGCAAAGAAGAGTTAGTTGCCACCATTGCAGGACTGGAAAACCTAAAACTGCAAGAACTAAGACTCTGAGTTTCAAAAGACGATCCTGGATACTGAAAAGGACTCTCAGGGGTGTTTGAACCCTTAAAGTCAGGCCAAAACATTGCGAGGCCGTTCTGTGCTGTCATTGCCACCCCTGGGATTTTTGACTCCTGGGAGCGGAGCAGCAGAGGCTTTTCATAACCATAAGAATTGTCCTAGAAATATACCAAATACCACTATTTTTCAGCAGCTTCAGTGTGGGATGAGCAGGGAGGGGATACTATGGTCCCTAGCTGTATCTTCTCGGCATTCAGCAGGTGCCACAAGAAGGTTTCAGATTTGCAAGACGGGTAGCAAAGACACTGGAGAACTCGGGTTATGCTGAGTCTGTCTTTCCATTTAACGGGTTCAAACTGAGGGGCTGTAACTGAACTCTGCTCTATCCACGGTTCTGCTCGTCAGAGAGACTGACTCAAACCCTCCCGAAAATGACCCCAGAAGGAAATTAAACCCAGAGCGCTCACTGCCCTCCCCACCTCCTCTATTGCGAGGCCTTAGTTGATGGGAAGGATCGTCTCTCCCCCAAGACCACCACGAGCATTCGTGGGAGTGCAGAGCAACAGCTGTACCTGGCTGTGGGCAGAAGCTGCTGCTCCTTCTGCCAGGAATTCGGGCAGGGAGGCAGACCTCTGGAATTCCTGCCTCAGTTTGGTGAACCCGTACAGGTTCATCTGACGCAGGAAGCACTTCATGGTGTTCATGCCGAAAATGCGCTGGGGGCCTCCCCTGCCCAGCACCTCCTCTTTGAAGAGTCCTTCATTGATGGCCACGCATTTTCCACCAGCACTCCACCAAGTGGACTAAAACTGGTCGCTTTCCACCACTTGCCACCACTTTTGTGGAAAGTAGGAGGCTGAGAATTCATTAGCTTCACTTGCCCTCTTGCTGGAAACAGGAGAGACATGTGGTCTCATGTCCCTCACTGCCAGGGTAGACATCCCGCTCCTCCTTTCTTGCTTGTACAGCAACATGACAGGATGCTCTTTCTGCCTGTCCTGGGATGCCAGGAGAAATGAACTGAGAAACCTCAGTTCCCTCAGTCACTCCTCAATAGGATTTGTTCTCTTCTTTGGATGTGCTATAGCACCTCAATATCTTCCAAAAGATAGGAGAAAAACTGCTATGCAAAGATGTGACAGGTTCAACATTATTTCATATGTTTTCACTGTGGCAATGAAGAAGCATCATCTACAGTACAAAGAAACCTTTTCCTGGTACCTTCTGCTCTACAGGTACCACTTCCAAGTGGCAATATCAGAGTCAGGGCAAACCTCCTGCTTCTAACTCAGTTCTGCGTGGAGATGGACAAGAAAGCAGTGCTCCCGTTGAACCAGCTCCATTTCCAACTGTTGTATGCTCCACAGGCCATTTGCTTGTCAAAGCAGTGCTGAAGGGAGCAAGTCTTAATCTCAGAGGAGAGAAACAGCCTGTTCTTGGTTGTGATTAAGAAACAGTCCAGTTGGACAGTCCAGGTTCCAAAGACTAATTTCTCCCAAGTGTCTGTAGTCCAAGAAAATCCACTAAATCTTTGAGTGAGGAAATACTGTACTGATACTGACTGGTTCATATTTTAAATAGCATAAATGGCTGACAGTAAAGGTACATTGCAAAAATTTGGTAATTAAGGCTGAATGATGATATTTATACCAGCTAAGTAACAGCTATAAAGTCTACAGCTAATGTTTCACACCCAGTACAAGTGGAAATGGTTTATTAACCAGCTGAGCAAACGGGAGAGGGGGTGGGGGTTGTTGCTCCAGAGGAATTAGAACATTAGAGTGGAAAAGCAACAAAAGCAATGCTAAGCTCCCAAACCAGTGGAAAACTTGAAATATTGACATAATAACCGAGAGAGCTAACTTAAAAATGTTGTCAGCTGTTAAACATTCTAGTGCCAAAGAACTCCATTCAATTCTTTCCTGAAAAGCCAAATACTCCAGTAGTGTCGATGGTTATGGCTGAATAGAAGCAGCAGTGAGGTCCTGTACGGAGACATACCCAAAACTTAGAGAAATTAAGTGTATATTGAGGACACAAGCACTTCACACAGAGTTTTTACCAAAAATATACTTCCAGGTAACGTATATACTGAACAGGACTAGACTTTTAAACAAGATCTGACATTGCTAAAATGTTCATCTAAGCACTGGGAAAGGCAAGTGTGAAACCAACCTTTTAGGAAGGTTCACATATTATACAGCTCTTATCTCTCTGCACAAGAAGTGCTGGAATGGTTAGAGCATCCATCAAGCCTGGGAAAGGAGAGCCAAATTTTAAGGAATGTTTTCCAGAACGTTTAGTTCATTGCAGGTCAAGTACTCTCAAACAAAGCTGTAACTTGGTCAAAAATGTGGTGTAGTAGGTCTGAGCTTTGCAGTTTTGTAATGGTGGTGAAAAGTACAGGTTAAAGACCATGGTCATTGCCGTGAAAAGGAGTGTGGCCTTTCAGAACTAGCAGTTCGATGAAAGAGTGATTTTAATAGATAATGCAAAGTTTTACGTCAGCAGAATTGAGAAAGCCTTGAAAAAAAATCTGCACTGTTAAAGTGCATTTGCTGTTTACAAAATATAGCTAATCTTTGTGAGTGGGAGCAGTCAATAATTGTACATAATGATGAAAAGTAAAAAGAGAAAATGTTTGTATTTCACAACTCTCCCCTCAGTGTGTTAGAAGGAAATACAAAGCTTACATAAGACAAAACAAAGATGAGTATATTCTTTTTTACTTGCTTCCTGGGGAGTATGGGATTTTGTACAAAATTATTTAAAATATTTTTATATAGTATGCATGCTGGGTACCTGGTGTGTACCATTTATATCTGTAGGATATTATCCACTGTAACATTTTCATTACAGTTCTGCATTTGTCTGAAATCTCTGAAGGCTGACAAAAAAAACCCAGCCTACGGCTTTTCTTTCTCTTTCTTTGAGGAACCTCCTCTTTCTTCTCTCTCCTTTTGCTTTTGATGGTGTAGTAACTGTGGGCTTTGTCAATTCCAGCAGAGTCCCAGGAAAAGTTTGTAATTCAGATCCATGAAAGCCAGACCTTTGTAAGACACTGTGTAAGTCACTTGTTGCTTACAAATCCACCAAAGAGCACATGATCATGGTAGTTATTTCTGCGGTGTTAGGAGTCCACAGGGATGCAAGAACGAGGCAAAAAGTTTGCAGACTCTTGTGATGAGTGGCTGGCACTGCTTGTAAGGAGCACCCTAAACTGTCATCAAGTAGTAAAAGCTGTGGAAAATGGTGAGGAAGCACGGATTAGCTAGTGGAGGTTAGGGTGGCACAGCACCATCTCTCTTGGAGGTCAGAATGGATCTCTGGAGGTAGATATGACCGGGGTGAATTTGTGAGCCATGCTGATGGATGGCCAGGAGAAAAGGCTAGTCCAGTGCTAGGCTCAGCCATAAGTTGCTTTAACTCCATTTTTATTTGGCAAATTCCTTTTTGTTGCAGGGGCCTAGTCTGTGTGTGGGCAGCATTACTTGTCTCTCCCCTCCTTAGGGCACACTGTAGGTATTGTCTCTTCTGTTTCAGGTGTTCAGCTCCCTGTGAGAGATGTAGAAGAGTCATGGTACAAATGCTTTGTGGGTACTAGTAGAGAAAAAGCTTTAGTATTAGGCTTCCTGCAGTTTGAGGAAAAGTGATGTTGGTAGCTTCCACATCTTCTCACCTTGTGTGTGCCAGTGTAGTTCTTTGGGATGAAGGCAAACTTGCAGAGCAAAAAGGAATGGGCAGCTGACTCAGCCATGTATGTGGCCTTCACTGGCCATGACTAGCTAGCTGGAATGGTGTGGGACTTCTGCCCAACTCCTGGGCTTGGGGACCCTCAGATGTACAGCTTAATGTCCATTCCTCTGTCCCACAGCAGGTTGGAAATAACGCATGATATAGAATTAATGAGCATATTCATTAGAGCATATCTGGGGAAAGTAGTACAGAACTCCTTTTCCTTTCAACCTCCTGGGCACAGCTGTGGAGCCCATCTCTGTGGCACAGAAAGACAAGTTCTCTTTCACTGGATGTTGCTGTAATTGTGTGTTACATTTTCTGTACCCATTACCACAGTACATGAACACCTGTGAGGAGGCGCTGCAGCAGGATGTGGTCAGGTTTAGAGACACAGACACACACACTGATGACTATCACATTCTACCTCTTTAATGGCTATCCCATGCAAATCTCCATTTTTTTTTTTTCTTTTTTGGCAAATAAATCAAGGAGGGAGGTTCATGTGTGATTCATCAAATAATGCTCAGTTCAAGGGAGGCAGGAGTGGGCAGGTGGAGACAGGACTTCCAAACACTGTGGGAGCAGCTCTCTTCACAGCAGCCTGGAGATGACCGAAGCTTTCTTTGAGGTTGCTGGTGGGTTTCCTGTTTTACTGAATGGTCTGAAACATCAAAGCCTCATGTTTCTGGCGTAGGTCTCACTGTCACCACCTTCCTCCCTACTCCAAGTCTACCCACCTGTGCTTCCTGTCCACCCCCCTACAACTGCTCCTGCCTGATCCCCACCTCCAGCTTCTGTTTTCTTACACAGCCCTTGTCCTGGGTGCAGCCAAGCAAAGGGGCAGCCCAAGTTGGTAGGCCTGTCGAATGTGGCAGCTTGAGCCCTGGTCCACATCACGTCTCACTTCTGGCTTTGGCTTCTGTGACCTTGGAGACTTGCCTGTTGAAAGAGAGAGGCTTCTTGCAGCTCCCAGCAAATTTCAGAGCTACCTGAAAATCACAAAGAGGACTTGTAAGATTTGCTGTTTGTAAGCAGTTACTTATCTTTGTAGGTTAGTAAGATGTCTCTGCACAATCAACGGGAACCTCACCAGGCCAGCCTTTCAGTTGAGTGTAGCTCAGTGGAGCAGCAGCGCTGCCTGTGAGACACCCTGCCCTTCCTTCCCTGTCCCTCTGTTCTCTGCACTGCAAAATGGGGGTGATGGGGTCTTGGCCACATGTGCATCAGCCAGCGAAGACGAAGGGATGAACAGTGGCTAGAAAACACGTGTGAAGCCTCCTAAACTCACTGATGCCATTCATACTGCTGCAAGCGTGTGTTTTTTCCAAAGGACATTTTCAGGCAGTCGTAAGCTGCTTGCAGCTTTTGTTTGTGTTTGGCAAATAACTGCAGCTAAACTAATAAACCAGAAATTGAATATTTCATCTGGAAATATCCAGAAAACTGATGTGTGGTGATGCTCTTCCCAATAGTTAGCTGGGGAGAGCACTGCTTAAGTGAAGTGCAAGACCCAGTTTTGAATCCCCTCTCTGTATTCAGGTGCAGAATCTGGATTTAAGTCTCCTGTGCCACAGAATGGCCCTGTCAATTGACTGAGGGCTGGTTTTGTGATGGGTTTTTCTGCCTTTCTAGTCAAGCTCCTTGTGGAGGTGGGTGTAGTTGCCAGGGGCCAATCTGTCACTAATCTGAAAAATGATGAGTCCATCTCTGGTGTGCCAGAACAGCTGTCACTGGGCAGTCATGCCATTGCAAAATACTCTGTTCGGCTGCGTATACCTTACTCATAAGAAGATGTTCCTTTTCTTCTAATTACCTCTGTGCTGCTGTTCCTCCCAAGCACCTTGGAGCACTATTAAATGGTAATAACTACTGGTACACGTGGGAGAAATCAATGTTAATACATGGCTTATTAAGAGAGCTCCAGGAGGAGCACAGCAAGGGAGTTTTGTCTTGTATCATGCATAAAGCTCCCATGGGTGTGCCTGAATGCAGGCTTAGGAGCACAAGAGGCTTGGTTCCTGAGTATTGGACTCCATCAGGTCAGCAAGTGGCAGAGTGGTACTTACAAGTTGAGCCTCTGTGGTTTGTTCTCGTTTGGTATTTATTTTGCTTTGCATTGCTTTTTATCTGGAGGGCTTTGAAACCAAACAGAAGCTCCAAACTGGTGTTGAGTCAAGCCTTTGGTCTGGTTGTAGGTACGTGGAAGTGTGTGTGCTGGAGTGGTCAAGGTGGACCATAATCACTCCATCCTGCTTTGGGGTCAGTACTAGACTCTGACCTGTGCTCTAAGGAGTCTTGTGTCTCCCCATTCCGCTGAAGCAGTGAAACAAAAAGCTGAATGAGCTGCACCTCTACACAACAGAGTTGTGTGGGGAAGGGTTTTTTGGTAGGAACACAGGGGGACACTTGCGTGTGCCAGGTGGAGCCCTTGATTTGCTGCGGCTCTTGCAGTGTCCCTGCAGTAACTCTCCCTGAGCTGGGACAGAACGTGCAGGTACCATGGTTTGTGCTGCAGGGTGAGAGACTGCTTTGGGGAGAAGCAGAGGCCCAAAAAATAGTATTTTGGCTCCTGGATTCCTATTCTAGGCCACATTCTGTCAGTGTTTTGTTGCCCTCTAGCTACTAGCATAGTGAATTTAACTGTACATGGGTCAAGAGTGGGGCAAAGAATGCCAAAGTTGTTTGGGTTGTGGTACTGGGTCCTATGCCTCAGAAGCCAGGCATCCAAACCTATCTGTAACTGATGTTCTGCAGCTCTAGCTACCCTGTGAAGCTGCTTGGAAAAGGACATGTAGAAGAAGTTTCTTTGCAAGAGCCTCTGGGATTGCTTAGTACATACTAGTTAGATTTGTCCCAGTGTTGTGGCTGACCATAAAAAGTGAGTGGAACAACATCAGAAAGCTCTTGTGGTTCTGTTTTAGTCATAGCAGTGCTGCTCACCACAGTTACCATCCTGTGCTTTCAGTGCTTCCTCTTCAAGGTGACCAGGACCCCAGCTGTCCTGCTCAGATCTGTCCTTCACTTGAACTGGCTGGTTTAGAGTGAAGTCCTCGAGTGGAGTGGGCTGTCTGTAGTTGTCTCGTGGGTCAACAGCTCAGCCATGAGGAGTTACTAGACTCCTGTAAAGGGCACAGGCATGAAAATGGGGGCTGAAACACAAAGCTGCTTGGCTTTGCAGCTGCAGTAGATATTGGGTCCCATAGGAAGCCTAGCACCTAAGTGGTGAATTAATGAACTCTGATACTACATTTGCTTTCTGTCTTGTTCTTGTAACTAAGCCTACATTGAGCTGATGTTTTTTGCACCAGCTGGGGTGGTCACTCATCCCTGGCAATTTTTATGTCTTTCTGCTTTTTCCTTACTGATGAGGAGGACCCTAGCTGCATGATCTTCTATGTCATGTGTGTTGCTTGGAGCCTGAGTCTTCAACACCACTTCTCAAGGTTGCTGTGCACGCCCAGTGCTTCCTCCTTCTGGAAAGTGAGTGTGTGTTGGCCTGTGTGGGTAGCACGGGTGATGCACAGTTAACCATAGCTTCATAAGGTGTAGTCTCTGGACTTCCTGGCTGCACAAGCAATTCTCCTTCTTAGGTCCTACTCTGAGAGGAACAGGCTTTGATGCTGTTCTGATGTTCTTGCTGGGGCTTGCTCTAGTCTGTGGCATTAAAAAATAGAAAGGACGTACCCTGTTATCACTGTGCCGTGGCAAGAACACAGTTGTATTCATGTAGAACTATTGCAGTCTGTTTGTAAGACATGATATAATTGAAAAGTCTGGCACATTTCCCACAGCAAACATTGTTAATCCCCACTAGCTAGGATTAGTCACTGCTTCTTACAAGCCTTGACACAAAGCTAGCAAGTTATTCGGTTAATCCGCACTTACAGGACAAATACTGCATCCTGTGGGAAATTAGGCAGCGTCTTCTTCCTCTCCTATTGTACAGTGATGCATTGTGTCTCCTACATCTGAAGGTGGAGGGGAAAATGCAATAACATGTGATTGATGTTAGCAGACACCTGCTATCACAATGCAGCTGGATCAGCAGGGAACTTTAGTACAAAATAGCTCACTGAATCCAGGCAGCCGATATAAACAGCATCTTTGTGCTCTTCATGGCACTGGAGAATTTTCCTCTTACACAAGAATATAAGTACTTGATGCCTCACAGCTGCAAGACTCTTCTTTTTTACTGGGGTTTTTTGCCTTGTGTGATCTCAAGCTGTATCTGCAAGTTGCGTCATTGGAATTGGTTGCTGTATTTCCCAAGAAACCGAGGTTGCCAAAATGAAGGTGTTTTGAGGCTCTGAACTTCTGTAGAGTTTTAAGGTCCCAGTCCGATTGGTCCAGTTTCTCACAAGACTCCAAAGTGCAGCTCCAAGTTTCTTCTTGGACAATCTCCAAAGCCGCAAGATCTCACTGAGCAGGTGACCCGAGATCCCATTTTCCTGGGTGAAATAGCTGAGTGGATCTGGAAACACCAGGTTTCCAGCTGTTGGGCAATTAACCAGGGAAGCTGGCACCAGGGAAGCTCAGAGACTTCAGCTCAGCAGCCCTTCCAGGGAGTGTCTTCCAAGCCGGCACATTACAAGTGTCCAGTGAAACCAAGACTGCCACCAGTGGGCACAAGTAGGGAAAGAAGGGCCCTTCTGACTGTGGAGCTCTTGAGTTGTGAAAATTTCTGATTTCAGTGTGGTTTGATCCAAAACACTTAAAGAAATAAAAAAAAAGTCAAGTTAAACAAGCATTCCCTTAGATGCTTAACTCTCCCTATGGTTTTGACCAACTTAAATTACATTTTATCTTAGGTCATGGGATAAATAATTACAGAAATGAATGGCCGTTTGTTCACCTCGTTGATTTATCATCTTATTGGACTGAGTCATGTTTTCAGGGATTTTAAGCTTAAATTTCACTCCCATTCAGTGAAGTGGAAGACTTTTTTGAATTTCCAGTCAAGTGGAATTCAGAAATAAGTCTTAAGCAAGATGCTTTCAGAAAGAGAGGACTCATGCTAAAAGCTTTTTTTTGTTTTGACAATCTTAGTCACTTTATCCACATTACTGTGTGACTAAGTTTCCTTCTATCTTGTAGGGAGTTATGTTCCCCTCTTGCCACATCCCCCCAAATTCTTCTGGTGACCTCGTGTGTGACCAGCTCTGACTTCCCAGGGCCTTGTCTCCGTGTAGGCTGGCTGCCAGGCTAAGGCTGGCATGGCTGTCATAGCAAGTGGAGAGGTTTTCAAATCTGGAGATGTTTGTGTCTTATCCTTGTCCTTTGCTTTGCAGTGTGGGTCGTCTGTCTAGGAAAACTTAGGCTTTATTTCCATCAGGAAAAAAATTAGCAGGCTGCAGTAGTTCTGCATCTGATGTTGGAGTTGCAGCAGGCTGAGCCGTACAATTGTGCTAAAACACGGTGGAAAAACAGTGTTTTAACTTCTTACATGTTTCTACTGATCCTGGATGCAGTAAGGGTGGTCACCATGCTCAGTGTCTGTTTAGAGACTCTCCTACCTGTAGTTTGGAGTTTTAAAAATACTACTTAGAATCATAGAATCATCTAGGTTGGAAGAGCTGATGTGGTGTTGAGGGATCTGGTGTAGGGGAGAACTTGTAGAGTAGGGCTGATGGTTGGACTTGGTGATCCCAGGGTCTCTTAGAATCTTAGAATCATAGAATCATTTAGGTTGGAAGAGACCCTTGGGATCATCAAGTCCAACCATCAGCCCTACTCTACAAGTTCTCCCCTACACCAGATCCCTCAACACCCCATCCAATCTACTCTTAAACACAGTCAGGGAGGGTGACTCCACCACCTCCCTGGGCAGCTGATTCCACTGACTGACCACTCTTTCTGTGAAAAACTTTTTCCTAATGTCCAGCCTAACCCTACCCTGCTGCAGCTTGCAGCCATTCCCTCTTGTTCTGTCGCTAATTGCCCATGAGAAGAGTCCAGCACCAACCTCTGTACAATGCCCTTTCAAGCAGTTGTAGAGAGTGATGAGGTCTACATACTTCACTATGTTTCCATCAAATTTTTGAAGACAGGTCAGTAACTGCAGGAAGAAAGCTCTCAGCTTGTCCTGCCTTTGCCAGGACTGGAACCAACTTGTCCCTGCAGTCCTTTCTGAGCAGCGTCCTGGCCCCACGTTCAGGGTGGCTGAGCAGAAAGGCATCCATCCCTGCTGGCACCTCGTCAGCTGCCTCCAAGAGTTGTTTTTGTGCTTTCCCCATGGTGTGTCTTTTGTGTCTCATAAACCATGGGGTAGGGCTCTTAGAGAAAATAGAGCGCTTGGGCTTCCTTTGTAAACTGAGCCAGCCCTGCACCTCCTGGAGGCAAGAGCTGGTGTTCTTTGGTGCCTGGAGATGACCATGGGGAAGGGGACACAGGGGAGGTTACAGGCTGGTTGAGATAAATCGCTGAGTCAATTGGAAATTGGCAGTGCTATTTTTCTCCCTTTCTGTCCCCATCTAGAATTTACACAAGAAGGTTGTGTTGCTGCTGTTTCCGCTTCTGCATTCACTGTCAGACAAGGTCATTTTTTGAAGGCAATGACCAGTTAAGCTATAATTCTGCAACCATGGAAAATTATTATCAAAGGGGACAAGCTTCAAAGTAGATGATTAACTGGCACATCCGATGACTGGTTACATTTTAACAGGCTTCTTTTGCACAACTCCCTTCAGCTGTAGCGAACTTGAACTCATGAAAATGAGTTTCCCGTGAGATGTAGTGCAGTGACTCTCCCTTACAATGTGGCTGAAGCATCCAGTCCTGGCTGAACAAACAGATGGCAAGAGAAAGGACACGGTCCCCTCAGGCTCCTATGAGCTTTCCCTGGAAGCCCAGATGTTGTCCCTGCTCCCAGTCCCTTGTGACTGCTGGTAGAATTTGCTTTATATTCTGTTTCCAGGATTATAAGAAGCGTAGTCTAAGTTGAAAGCATCAAGGTGGATTAAAGCCAACCCCATTCCCGTGTTGGCTCAGGGTTTGGCATAGCTAAGAGCCAGGCCAGGTTTCTGTGAGGTGTAATTCATCAAGGAGGAAAACACAAAGGAGTACAATGGAGTCAGGAGGAGAAAAGTAAGGGTGAGTTACAGCAGAGTGGCCTAAATTGATGTTTCTACTACTGTGTTTTGAAAATGTTGTTTTCCTAAAAGAAAATGTGAGACTGTACAGTGTTTTGGAGCACTTATGCAGTATTTATAGTCTTCTCATCTGAATTAGCTGCAGGCTTTGAGTGTTTTATTTTTAATAAAGGAAAAAGAAGATTGACAAAGCAAAGAGGACTACAGCTATCCAATGACCCACATGGAGAGAAAGACCCTGTTGCAAAGGGAGGTTTTTAGTAAATTAATTCATTGCTTCATGTGTATACTGTCTTTCCCTTACGGTTTGCCTTCACTGTGATTTGAAAGGGGCATTGAGGAACCTCAAGTCATCTTGCTCCAACCTGAAATGCAGCAGATGCTGATGTGGTTAAAGCCATTTGGAGCCAAACCATTAGCTGTGAGCCACTGGCAGAGGCATCAATATCTGTGAAGCTGCCTCCCTGTGTCAGCAGAGCATCTGAGGCAGGAGTGTACCCAAAACTCACCAAAGATAACTGTTTTCAGGTGACATTTTCTGCACTGGTCCCACCCCACTGCAGCTAGCCTGCTTATGGGTATCTAGTCTAGCTCCTGGACCACTGTCACGGATGTGTCTGACTGCAGCTGTCCCTGTTTGACTGCAGTCTAGGCCAGAGTCCATTTGGTTACAGAAGACAGAAGCAGAATTTTCCTTGCTGGTGGTGCCTGGGGAGCGTGAGGCACAGAGGCAGGTCTGCAGCCCTATGCTTGGCATCGTTCCCCAGACTCAATTATCTCGTCTCCCTTGAATGACCCCTTCCAGCTTGCATACAGCTCAGGGCAGAAATTGGCCTTTACTTTGGTTTATTTACAGCAGCTCCATTTTTGTTCTGATTCCCCTATTAGCAATAAGAGTGAATTCTGTTCTTGGCTTAATCAGGGTAACTGTGAGCAGGCTCATGCCTGTGCACTCAGAGGCTGTTTTTAAAAACTGGCTGATATCAGTGTTACGGTGTAAAGTTGATAAATCTTTAAAGAGAAGGTCACAGGGCTGCCTGCAGAGGCCTGACATTAGCTTCTATTGACAGTGATAGAAGCTGGTGGTTTATGTCTCTGCAGTATCAAAGAAGGACATCTAAAATGCACCTCTGCCTAAAGGGCTACTCTCCTAAAGTCTCTCTGAATGATTTCTGAGCAGGGCAGGCATTCCTGTTCGTCTCACAGGCTGTATCTGCCATCTCCTTCCCCGCAATCAGCTTTGAATGGCTTTGACAGCGCTGCATGCACAGCTCATTGAGGAAGCAGAGCAAACTGGTGCATCTCTGCTGAGCAGCTGTTAGTTGAGAACTGCAGTGCTGAAGGCCTCTGGCAATCAAAAACCTGGTTATAAGGGGTTTGGGGTTGTTTTTTCCTTTCTAACCACATAAACAAACTGGGTTTTCTCACATGGTGATGTGATCCCTGTTCCCAAACCTTATAATGAAGTCTGGAATGTTCAGACACAGGACCAAAGGAGGAACCAGCACTGGCA
Organism: Jacana jacana; assembly: GCA_013400555.1. Taxonomy (NCBI): domain Eukaryota; kingdom Metazoa; phylum Chordata; class Aves; order Charadriiformes; family Jacanidae; genus Jacana; species Jacana jacana. The sequence continues at coordinate 650,648 of VZTM01022438.1, forward strand.
AACACCTCGTTCCTGTTGGAGGTGATGTCCTTGTCCTGGTGGAGACAGGCTCAGGTGTGGGACCTGTGTAGTTACATTCCAGCTGGAAGTTCATCACCCTCGTTGGCTGCTGTTCCAGTTGTGTAACTGTTTGCAAGAAGTTGTCCAGGATGACAGATGCCAGGAGGCACAAAACCCAGTTTATCATAGTATTATATAATTCTGTGATAAACTGGGTCTTGCACCTTGTAACACTTGTAATGAAATGCAGGAAGTTGGAAATAGTGAATGAGATGCACGAGTCTATCACCAGCAAGAAAAGGTTTCTGGGAAGAGTATCTCAGAATAAACCAGGTACTACAGCTGACAAGAAGTGTCCCTGGAGACATTTTTCAGGTCTGAATGAGCAGCTGCTGAAGTTTAGGGAGATGTTAATTGCTTTAACCATCCTTAGCCCACTGTGGCTACAGCAACACTGCTGTGACAGCAACAGCACAGGCGTTGTAACCTCTTTCTCTGTAACTCCACTGGGACATTAGTCCTTTGCTGCCCTGCTCTCATCAGCCTTCTGCCTTTCAAGATGCAGAAGTTCATAGAAAGACATTTAAAAAAAATATATCCAGAACTGATTTCACATGACAGACATTAGTGTCAAACTCAGGAAGATGGCAAAAAGGCTAGCAGAACTGAAGAACAATTGAATGCAAGCATTTTTCAGTGCCAAGTGATCTGCTCTGACCTGGAGTGTTACTTTCACTACAACTTGTTCTACATCTGAATGAGAGACAGGATTTGTCAAGATATGCAGGGGAATGGCAGTGGGAACGGTGGTGGCTTCAAGCCCCAGGAGTCAGGCACTTGGGTGGTTTTGACCTGTGCTTTTCCATAATGATTATCTAGGTCCCTTCTTCTGTTGTTCTGCTTGGATGAAGGGCTGCAGTGTAACTGGTCCCTGCTGGGAGGAAGGACCCGTCTGCATTGTAGCAAATGATTCCTCAATAGAGGGCTAGAACCAGTGCATTCGTGTGATACACAATACCTTTGAGACCTCTCCACCCAGCTTCATTAAGATGTTACACCAGCTGACAGTGCCCAGGACTGTGTAGAAAGCTGGTAGTCAGTGGTCCTAACTGGGAACTTGTTTCCCACGGAATTAGGCAGGGCCAAAATTTGCTGAGCCTCAGAGACTGGAGCATTGCTCCTCTTTTCCATAAAGCTGAAGTAGATCGATGCCCTCCGAGGAGCTGGGTTAGAGCTGAACATTGTGGAGAGGTGTGAAGCCACTGTCTGAATGGCTTTGCACCTGATTACACCAGCAGGGGCTTGGCCCAGTCCCCTCCTGTTTCCTTTTGGTTTGACTGCAAAGTTACAAGGGCTGTTTGCTTTTGTAGGACCAGCTGGATTTCACTGGTCCATACAGCATGCTGTTGGTGGGAAGTACCTGGGAACAAGAATTTTAACAATAGATATTTCAATTAGAATGTTTGCACACTTTTATTGTGTAGTTTTGTTGTGCCTGTGCAGTTTGTAAAGGGCATGGGGATCCCATAAGAAGGAACATACTGTAAATCTGTGTTATTATATACCTTCTTGTGTCAGCCCCGAGAAAATGCCAATTGTGCTTCTCTTGAAGGACAATGGCAAAGAATCAGCCCTCTAGGAAAACTCAGGAAAGCAATAAAGAAGCTTTTTCCAATTTAGATAATGGAACTACAAGGAGATAATTGGTAAGTCTGATGGACGTGCCCTGTAGCCTGTGCCAGCAGTCCCCAGATACCAGCGATACTGGGGGGCCAGGCTGCTACCCACTGGGCTTGGGTATTTGTGGTCTATGCTAGAAGTCTGTCCTTACATTGAGGATGGTGCAGGTGGAGAGGGCTAAGGAGGCTGGGATGCTGGAGGCTGCAAGAGGGATGGGATACAAGCTAGTTGATAAAATTTGGAGGAGAAAAGCCAGTCCCAAGCGATAGGAAGTGAAGGCAGCAAGACCTACTTGCTTCTTGGCCTCCTAAGGCAAGAAGCCTTACGGAGGTGGCTTTGGTAGTGTTTCTCAGAGAGGACCAATTCCAACTTTAACAAAGCTCTGATCGCAACTTTTTTCCAAGGCTTTTTCAGGACAGTGCATCTTAGTGTTGCAACAAAATTGGGCTTTGAAATGCTCTATGCAGCTTCTCTGTTGGCAGCCACATCATCCCAATCAATACCATCAGTCCCTCAGCCTTCTAGAAGCACTTAGTAGTTTGGGCACAATCAGCCCCGTTCAAACGCAGACACGGAGTGTTGCAATCGGTCCTGTCCCCAGCTGGTATGAACAGAACCTGGTGGTTAATGGACTGTGCTGATTTGAATGAATTCAGAACCTGATAGTAAAGCTTTTCTTGAAAACCAGTTTCAGGAGATGCTGCTGTTAATGTGGGGCTGTGTCTCAGTCTTGAATATGGACATAGCGTTGACTGCTGCTAAACACACAAGTGACTAAATCCGACAGCAGTAGCAGCATGCGGTTGTCAGCTCCTCTGTGGTCACTGTGCACTTCAGACAGATGGCTCTGGGGGTTATCAGCTTATCAGGGGTGACCCCTGGAGCAAGAAAAGCCCACGCTTTGCAAGACAGTGGGGTTTGGGAAACAGCAACCCTTCTCTTACAGCCGGGTATTTGGGATGTGAGTCCATCTCACGCAGCAGCTGCTGAAAACGTACTGAAGAACTCTGGCTATTTGGTTGTTAATGATCCTGGCTGTATTTTCTTTGTGGAGTGAGTCTGTCCTGCACTTTGGGATCAAGCTGGAGGGTAATTACAGCACCACTGTCCCCACCACCCTTGCAACCAGTACCCATGCACTGTCTCAGGACAAGGGGAGAAAAGGCACTGGAAGCCTCAGCCCTCCTTTAGGGCATCTAGCCCAGCCCAGCTCAAATCAGAGACCCCCACAGTGCCAGGGTATTGCTCTTGCTCCAGGAGCAGTTACCCTATGGAATTGGGCTTTGTTGTGCTCCAGAATCCAGCTCCCCATCCTCCCTGCTTGGATCCTATAGAGAAAAACCTCCCACCCCTTGAAGGTGTTTTATGCAGGAGAGTTGACTCACCTGCACCTAAAGACAGTGGAGTGAGACCTGAGTATTTGTCTAGAAAAATAAAAACAAAATAAAAATGAGGCAATTGGTAAGGGTTTAAACAGCTAGCTTTGAAGATAGGATTTTATCTTAAAAAAAGGGTGTGTGAGGAGGAGGAACCAAATGTCTATGAAAGACAGCTGTAAGAAGAAGCCTATAGCATTTATATTTGCAGTCCTTCCATTTTTTTGCTTCATTATCTGTCTGGAAGGTGATGGAGAAAATACAGAAACCAAATAGTTGTTTGCTTTTAAAATATTTTAATCTTTAGCTCGAAGGTTGGGAGAGCCCTGCATTGGCCTTAAGCCACATGTTTTGGTTTGGTTTTTCTTGGGGAGGGTGGTAGGGAAAGATAATGGTCTTTTTTTCTCCCCCTCCTCCNACTCCCTTGGGCTTGGCATAGTTATGCTGGGAATAAACACCATGTGTGGCGTACAGGGCATCGGGCAAGATATACAGCAGGCCCTTTGCAGTGATCTCTCTGTTATGTTTAACCTACCACGCAGGGATCTCACAGTTATTGCAGAACATAACTCAGTGTTGAAGTGATCCAACAAAATTTATTAGATAAATCTGTACAAAGACAAGGGACAAAAAGAAGGGTGATGCCCTTAGGAGTCTGGATATTGGGCATAGAGAGCCTGTGGTTTATCTCCACTGAACAAAGTTCTGCAGCACAACCTGTAGGCATCAGCACAACCAACAGCAGAGCTCCAAGAGCCCTCCATGTCTTGGCCAGCAGTCTCCATAGCCTGGGCAGCATTTTCTTTTAACTTTCTCACAACGAGCATATCTTGGCTTGCTGTTAGTGCTGTAGCAACAGCTGGGTTTAAAACTCTGGTTCACTAATGGACAGCGACCCTGTCTTGGGTCAGCTTGAGTGTTAACTCTCCAAATCTGCTGTGAGAAAAGAACAAAACAAAACTGCTCGTTTGGTGTTGAACAAAATAGTTTTGCTCTTTTAAATGACCGTTACTGGGACAGCAGCTCCTTGCCCCATTCTCTTCTGGAAGCCAGGCTTGGTGTCACCGTGGCCTCCAAGGGAGGACTTGGGTTGGTTGTTCTGCAGGTGGCCAGGCCTAGTGAAGAGAAACCTCCTTTTCCATTTGGAACAAGGGTGGTAGATAAATAATGAGGCCCTCTCTTCTCTGTCTTTCCATTGCTTCATTGGGCAAGTGAAAATACTGGCAGGGTCATATACCTTGTCTGCTAAGAGATACGTGTTCTGCCCTGGTTTTGTTTCCATGATGCCAGACAAATTCTTGCTTGACCACAGCAAGCTGGAGTTCACTTGGGTATCAAAACTCCTGTTAATATAGAGAGTATCCTCTTATACTTTCAAAAATCAGCTTATCGCCTAGTTAGAGACAAGCCACGGAGGAGAACTCTGCCAAGGTAAATGAGATGAGGTTCCCATGCCACTTAATGAAATATTATCTTCTGTAAACTCAAAATGTGAGTCCTGAACCCATGTTTAACCGAACTACAGCTGTTTCAAAGTGGCACTTTTCCTTTTTTTTTTCATTTCCCCTAGACAAAGCTCTTATCGAGGAAGCGAGGATGAGAACAGGCAGGCCACCCCAGCAGTCTGATACCAGATTAAACCCGGCAGGAAGCTCAGTTTATAGCTGGCTTGTTAAAACGGTTGGAGGAGATGAGACCAAAGCCCATTTCACAAATTCCAGCTGTGCAACCAGATCCAGGAGGATCCAGGTTAGGGGCAGTTCCTCCCCGAACACACATCTCTTCCACAAGAGGCTATATCTGGTGGACAAATTCTCTGTGAATTTGTCTAAGTTGGTGCAAAAGCCTCTTCAACAGCCTAGTGTTGCCCAATCCCACCGTGTGTGAAAACAGTGCTGTTAGTTGAGCTGCAGATACTGCTCCCTGTTGGGCAAACCACACCCCAAACCCTTGTTTATCACAAGTTGGGAGGGATCGGGTTTGAAGACTGTTTCATGGCAACTGAAATCATAATCAGTGCAGCTATCTTCATATGTTGCAAGATAATTTCTCTTCCGGAGGGGGTGGATGTTAAAAGATATGTAAATAATAAATTAAAACGAAGGGCTCATTACTGGCTTGCTCTCAAGCTGCAATTTGGTAGACAAACTTGGATAACATACGCTATGGAGTTGTTGCTGCATGTTGAAATATAAGAAAGCAAAGGGGTTTTGGAAATGCATCTTCTGCTGCTCTGATTCACACATCACCGTTTTCACAGGGAAAAGTCACAATTGTGTGACTTCTTGAACTGGGTGTGAGCTAAGCAGTCTGTTCAGTGCAGCGTAGGCAATGGTACAGTCCTTCAGTTCTCCAGCATGGCTAAGAGCAAGAGTGACAGCCCAGCAACCCTTATGGTATTAGCTATAATCATAGGCTGCCCTTCTTTGTCAGAACAGGAGGAAAAATAAAATAGTTACTCTTGAGGTTAAATGGAGAAGCAAGAGCTTTTCTTAAGTGTGTGTGTGTGCAGAGTGGTCCCAGTCCTGTGCTCTTCAACAGGCTGACCTGAAAGGTGTCAGCACCTGCCCCTGCTCTTTGTCAGTAGATGCGAGAGACACAGTGACCATGTAGAAAGGTCCAGAGCTGACAGCAAGCCAGAGCTGACTTCAGAGCTTTTTGTATTTTTAGCATTGCTGGTGACAGAGATACCGGCAGCAGAATGATCCCAGCTCCCTTCAACTGAGAAATGATTCACACTCTGTAAAAATAAAGCTTGATGCAAACAGTCCTGTATCCTCTGAAATGAGGACTGCAGCCCTCAAACTTCTAAAAGGACCTTTTTCTCCTGTTCTTTAGAAAGACTTGCAGGGTTTTACTGTTAGTTTGGATTACTTGTTTCTGGTCAGCTCTTCTGAACAGTATTTTCTGGGAGGGCTTTTTTCTACTCTAGCCTGGCACTGAATCTGAGCATTAGGAGATTTTAAACTCAGATCCACTTTGGCATCCCCAATATTGTGAAGAATTGTTCTCTGCTTCAGACAGATGTTGGTCCCTTCAACAAAGGAGCCTGTAATAGTTAATGCGTCACTCCGACTGTTCCTCTGATGTGTAATCAGAGAGACAGCGTGAGCTTGTGATACCAGAGCATCTTGTCCCTGGCCATCTGCTCTGGGTGCTTTTTGAGGCAGAGAGAAGATCTATTTCCAGACAAGTGGTACTTGCTTTCAGTGGGAGAATCTGGATCTTTAGCGAAAGGTTTTGCATAGACTTGAAATAAAGAAAGAAGGGGGAGGGAGTGTGAGTGGGGAAAAATATTTTAGTAATGCTTGTGGTTTACAAGGTCTTACAATATTTCAACAAATGACATGCACATACCATATAAAGGCGGCTGTAGAAACAACCTTCAGAGAGTTGATGCCTCTTTTAATTAATTAATTACTTGATCTGTACAGAAGGATGTTCACAGATGCGCCAGGAATACAGGATTTTAGCACAGAATACTGGTAAGGAGTCTCCACACCTTTGAAAGTTGTTGGTCTTATCTAAAGCCTTTTCCTTGTACAACATGTCTCACGCGAGGTCGCTCCTCAGAGGCTCTGTTTGCGCTGTGGGACTGAGGTCAAGGCCTGGGGTTTGTCCTGGGATCTGTTGGGATTGGAGCCTGATGAGGAATGTGGTTCTCTCACCCAGAGCTGTGCGACTTCACGCAAATGCCTTGAAAACAGCTGGAGCGGCTCGTTGTGTTTTCACATCCAGGAAACACGCACTCCTGGAAAATCAAGGTTTCTGGCTCGTTCCATCCTGCTCCGTGGTGCAGAGCTGCCTTGTGCGTGTTGGTGTGCGAGGCAGATGAAGTGACTCAGCTCCAGGAACTGAAATAATGATTCAACTAAAAGTTTAGACGTAAGTTGCAGCATGGCAAAAAAGCCTGGTGTGGACTTTCCACTGTTCCAACAGCTACTTGTGACCTTTCATACAGTCAGATAAGTGGCTTTATCAGGCAAAAACCTGAACCGGGAACTCAGCTTGTTAACAGAATCACTTGGGTCGCAACTGACATTTCTTTCCCTCTCTTTGCAAGCTTGATTGCCACATTTTAAATGGCAACATTTATTCTGAGAAGAGTTGACTGAGATTTTAGCCACGTCGTTGATTTATGCACCAGATACTGTCAAATTCTATCTGTGTTAAGGAATGAGCCGTAAGCAGGGAACTGGAAACTGTGGCTTAAAAGGTGAATATCTGCTAAATATCTAGGTTCAGATCTTAGGTCACAGCTTAAAATGAGTGTTAACAGCTCCTAGAAGTCTACAGGGGTGTGTTTCTCTTTTTTCCTTATTCTTTTTTATTTTAGTATTTATTTTTAAATGCAGTCAGGTAAGGACACACACAGTTGGCACTGTTGAGGACAGGATGGAGGCTGGCAGATAAGTCAGGTCAGACCTTCTGCATCTGCAGAGCAGTGTACAACCATACCAAAGAGGTTTGGTTTATCCATTGATTTATTAGACTTATTTGTTCATCCGGGAATTTGAGCAACCTGATTTAGAGAAAGTTATCCCTGCCCATGGCAGGGGGGTTGGACTAGATCTTTAAAAGGTTCCTTCCAACCCAAACCCTTCTATGATTTCTCTCCATTACAAGTGCAGCTTCATGAGGATGAGGACAGTGCCAATATATGGAGTATTTTTAGGTTCTTCAGAACTCCTTTCCAAAAAATCCCAAACTTTTGTCAGTTGATCATTGAAACAGGTTATATTTCATCTCTTCTATTTCATTTAGAAAAGGGAAAACTGAAACTATGCAACAAGAGGAACAAGGGAAGCGGGGAAAATGGCAACCTGTTAGACCTGTGTGCATGAGGCAACCTCAGGGAGCTCCCAAATCACAAATCTTTTTCCAAATCATATGGACATGAGCATTTCTCAGAGAAATGGTTGTCTGGTTTGGGTGGCATGGGAGAAGGGGGTCTGTTAAAAAACCCATCTATTTACTTAAATACAATCTTAGAAATAGCATAAAAATCCAGTTTGAGGTGGTTGTCTGTTTTGGAAAATTGCAACACAATGAGCTAAAACTTCACCAAGTTGTGTGCAGCAGAGAACAGGCCTGGATGCTGAAAAGTCCTGGGCAGGCTGTACCAGTAAAGTCATCTGCAACATAAAGGATATATTATGTAAACATAGCATTTACTGTAACATAAAGTGTAGCTGAGAGTGCCTGATAGGCAGAGGGAGAACATTAAGCAGCTTCTGCTGTGTTTACTCTGAAGAAGTTGCAAGTGGATGTTAGGGAACCTGGTTCATGACTGCCATTTAGGTTAGAAAGCCAGACAGATAAGTACTGCTGTAGGAAATACTGAAATGCCAGGACCCTCAGACGTTTAGGTGATGTTCTTCTGGGAACCTACAGGACAAAGAAAACCAAGCAGATACCAAGACACCTTCTTCATCTAAGAATATAACTCATCAGGGTCCTGGGAAAATCAAATCAAGCTGATCATGGTTTTATCTGGGCTGTTTCACAACCATGTAGATTCCTTTAAAATACAGTTACTTGGTTAAAATAACTTCTTTAGTATTTTCAGCATCTTCATGCACAGAAATCTATGGCCTTTCTCATTCCTCAAATCACTTCTGAATTCTGAGCAATTTATTCCTTCTAGAGCAGGGATTTTGGCACCGCTTTGCTTTTTCCTCTGTTTCTTCTGCCTGTAGACTCAACAATGCACCTGAGCACATTAATTGAGGGGTATGTCTGCAGGGAGTTTCAGGACTATGATCCTCTAGATAAGGCTCTCCTGGGGCATCTAGGTGGAGAGGGAAGCTGGGTGGGTAGTGAGGTGATTAAGTTTCCTCAGGGCCACTTAAGGCCAGAGCCAGGCTGGTGAGGAAATAGCAATCACTGCTTGGCTCAAGTCAGAGCCATCAGCTCAAAGATGGTAGTTAGGATTGGTGTAACTGCGGGGAAGGTGAAATATACTGCCTTTTCTTTCCCTGTGCTGCCAAGCAAAAGCTGCTGTGTGAAGCTGGGAAAGTCTGCCTGGCGGTCGTGGTACTAAAGGGTGAGCGTGGCTTTGGGTAGAGCCTTGTAATCGCCTTGGAGGAAAGAATTCATAAAAAATCTTAAATACGTTCTAAGAATAATGTAGTTCCTAAACCTCCCTGTAAATGTAAAACCACTGAAGAGGTTCTCTTCTTAAAAAGCCCTATATTCAGTTATTGCCATCAATAATTGTATGAATTGTAGAGTAGACACCAGACAAAATACTGACATATCTCAGTAGTGTCTTAGATCCCACCCAGCCCTAGAAATCCCTGTCTTCTTCTTTTTGTGTCCTGAAGCAGTTTACATGTTGAGGAAGACTGTCCAGGCCCTGTGGCATCCTCCTGAGTCGATGAGCCAATGTTCTTGGAGTCTAACTATCATGAAATTTGGAATAAAATCTGGGATGTTAAGTTAGAGCTCATTGTGTGTTCCGTACCAAAGCTGCTGCCCAGCTCAGGCAGCTGCTGGCTGGGTTCTCCTTGTCCCCAGCTGGGAGGAGCAGTGATTGCATCTGGTGCTGTCTGCAGGATGCTGGTACAGGCATGGCCCAGTGCTCTGGGGTTGCACAGAGGGTAATCTAGATGCGGGAGATTGAAATCGAAGAACGATCCCGGCTTGAGTGCTGCTTCTTCCCTGGTGCTGATTAGGTGGCTAGCATGAAAGGTAGTTATCTGATATGATGGCAGTTAAAGTCTGTGATGCTCACATAACTAGCCAAAATAATTAGCACTGTGACTTCACAGCTCAGAGAGTACCTGTATAAGCTGCTTTGGATGCTGTGATGACACAAAGGGCGATGTGTGTTGTGGAAGTTTCAGGCTGGCTGCTACTTAGCTTGGACTCTTCTTTGTGAGCTCTTCCTTTCCATTTTTTTGAGACTGTGAGGAGACACTGATATTTCACATCCTTTTTTCATTTGGACTTCATTTTGCTCTTTGTCATCTATGGAAACTGGTCTATTCTAACACTGTCCTGGCTAGATCTCATTTTAAGCTGGAGTTCGAAAATACTCTTCTGCCACACGAGGTCGGCTTGTGAGTATTTGCCAAACAGAAGCTGGGCAAGCCACAACGGGCTGGATTTGAATGAGTAAAGTAAAAATGGAAATTACAGGAATGTAATTTTAAAGGTTTCAGTGACTCACAATCTGTTTGTTAGCAACAGAATGCCATTTGGAGACTGTCTGAATGCTTGGGAAGAAGAGTACAGGACACACCACGTCACCTTCACTCACACTGAGTAAACTATCGTCCTGCTGTGAGACTTCAAAAGGCACGTTGCCCAACAAGACTTGTGCTGGCAGAGTTGAGTTCGGAATCAGGGAAGGAATTGAGTATGTAGCCTTGGCCTGGAAACATGAAAATCAGAGTACAGTTATGCTCCATTCTCTTTTCTGGATAGATTTGTGGTATTTAAAGAGAGAGAAGGATACAGTGCTCTCTGATCTGGAAACAGTTGTATTTCAATATCAGTCTGAAAGTAGATGGGAAGAAGAACCTTTTCCAAATGAAAGGTAGCTTTGTGGTTTATCCTTTAGTAACCATTTTATCTTAGCAAGAAGGCATAGCACCTGTGTGTGTGATTAATCTCTGACTTTTTGGTTACTGAATGTTATTCATTACAAAAATGGCTAAAGTAGACATACCGTACTGCCTTGGACAGATTCTGCTTGGGACCTGTTTTGTTTGAAGGCCCTGCTTCGCTGGCACTTTTCAGTGGTAACTGTACAGGAAATAGAGTTTTTCAAGTATTACCTGGCGGATGTGATTTGTTATCTCTACCTCCATTTCTCCTTCTGTGCAGATGCTCTGGAAAACACAACCAGCAAACAGCTTGGCTCTGTGCCATTCATTGTCACATTTGCTCTGAGCATGGTCTGCAGAGGAACTTCTCTATAGCCACCAAAGGACTGTGACAATTATTTTTAATGTGTGCACAGTGGTCCCACCCATCCAAGGCATTGATTGGAGCACTTCTATAAATAGTGAGACCTGTGGGAACACAGAGCGTTTTCGGTGACCTAATGAGGAAGGAAGACAGTAATGCCCTAGGTCTGATCCTGTCATTTTTGCTCTTACTTGGTGACTTCTGTGGACTTGAAGAAATCAGGAGCACAGGCGTGACCGGGCCACACTGCTAATGATACTCCTCTTGGATGTCACATTCCTTTTTGCGATGCAAGACTGAGACTTTTAGTGAATTCTTTACAATCTGATTCATAGTCTCAGTTAAGCAACACACCCATTATTTATTGAGTTTTTTATGACACTTCCTAGGGACCAGATAAGAGTAGGGCTTCCTCATGGTGGGCATTAGAGCCCCTGCCCCCCAACCAGGCTGTGCAGCAGAGGAGGGAAAGGGCTGGCTGCAAGGCACTTGGTTACAGACTTAGCCCTGCTGTCATTCAGCAATGCATGGGCTTGAGCGCTATGTGAAACGGCAGCCTGATCTCTCCACTCTGTTCATGTGGGGGCTGTAGAGAGGAGCCCTGTGAAGTGTGTGAGAACATGACATGAATGGAGAGCAGAAGATTGCTCCGTTCCATATTTCTCTGTCTTTTTTTGCTTCTTCCCCCTCCAGTCCTCAGTCCTTTAATGCCTGCCACCTTTTTCTGATCTGCCTTCCTTTTGTATCATCTTTAGAAATCAGCTGGGCTACCTTGGTGAAAAGGTTACTTTCAAGGTGTGATGACTTAGAAACCAAGGCCAGTCCTGGTGAGCAGAGGGGCCAGATGTGGATGTGAGACCAGACAGTGGCTCCTGGGCTCACAGCCTTCCCAAAGGCTGGGGGAACTGGGAGGGGTGGGGCTGTAGTACTGTTTGTAGCTCAGTTGGTTTCGTTTCTATAGAGTGAGCACTATGGCATGCCACCAGTGTGTGTGGGCCTTGTGTAGGGTCAGTGAGAGGAGCCCTGGTTTGGGGAAAGCCATCCTACTGGATGCAAGTGCAACTTTTTCATGTGCACATACACATCTGTGCTTGGGTCTGCTCTCTAGCTGGTGCGAGTCTGGATGGGCTGTAAGGAGGAAGCGTCCTCCAGCTTTACAGGGTCTTCCTCGCTCTGTGTAGTCCCACTCAAATGGAGCTTGGTGGTATACACCACAGTGTCACACTGGGACATGCTGCTGAGAGAGCTGCGCTGCTCAGCATTGCACGAGCACCTGCGGGGTTGTCTCCAGGATAGCTCACGGTCCTTTCATGGGACATGCTGACAAGCATGACTTGGGACCTCATGCCTCAAGCACTTTGGAGATTCTTCTTTTGGCACCTTGGAGTGATCCTAGTAGCAGGTGCAGGGTCACGATAAGAGCCTCGTTTTGTCAAGTCCTGCTTGCTGCCGCTCTTGCTGCCTAGGGCTTAGGCTGTCCATGTGGTATCCACCCAGCCAAGCCTTCCACATTTGACTTTAGAGGCATCCGAGTTCAGCTGCCTTGGGCAGAGCCATGGACTCAGAGGTGCAAGGTTTCAGCTGCTGTGAACTCTGTCCGGAATTTGGCATTCCTTAAGTGTCTCAGAGCTTTTGATGTCTAACCTAGAGATGTGCTGGCTAGCGTTACCTGTAGCCACATTGTCACTTTACAGTTCTTCAGGGATTTGTCCTCCCCCTTTGTGTTTTACAGAGCCCTCCAGGCTTCATGACTTTCTCACCCTGCTAGCTGTGATTTACTGTTTCTGCCTTAAAATAGCCTTCTAGACCATGGGCTCACTGTGTGTGCTACAGCATGTGCCTCTGGAGGTGCAGCTGGGGGCTTTTATTGTCTGCTTCCCTGCTGGTCCTGCTGCAGAAACACAAAAAGGACCTGCCTGGGGTCCTCTGACCACAGCTGTTGGGGACATGGCCATTGGGATCCCTTCAACAGTGCAGGTTGTGTCAGTTGTATAGAGCACCCAGTGCTCTTGTGCAGATGTTGGAGTCAAGATTTGGGTGGACGGCATCTGAACTACAGACTTGCCTATGAGTTCTACTGGAGTTTGGGAAGTTTGGGATTTTGATATCCAGAAGGGGCTCAGACCATTTTTTAAATGAAGTAATGGCCTTTTCTTCTTTCAATCTGCTGCTAATGAACTTGTAAACAAAAGAGAAAAGAATAGATTGGGAATGGGTCCAGTGTGTCTGATGGAAAAGGGCAGACGTAAATCAGGAGTCAACAAAGTTGGCTTTTGAGTCCCATATTGGACTTTGAGATTTATCTTCTTCTTGGAGGTTGGGGGAAGGTGGGTTTGCATCCACTCCTACTGAACTGTAGAAAAGTTACCCATGTTTTTTCCATTTCTGTGGCATCATAACACCAATTGAAATTGGAGCAGCACGTGCCAAGAAGTTTGTCTTTCCATGGAGAACTTGTTAAAATGCTTTTTATGAGGTTTTCCCTATGGTTAGGTGTCCTTTCAGAATTTTTCTCTTTTAAGGAGCACAGTAAGTTACTGCACGAGGCCCTCTGCAGCCTGTGCCAACACCAGCCTGTCCATTGGAAGGTGGAAACCAGAGGGGACAGCCAGCAGGTCCGCTGAAGCACAGTGCCACCATGTCAGCTGCTTGCAGCTGACCACTGTGGGAGGTGACAGGGTGGCACTACGATGTGACTCATTTTCTGAGCTGCCTCCTTTACATTATGGAAACTGTTGGCAAAGACTGAAAATTCAGCCCATAACAAAATAAACGGGTATTTGTGCCTGGGCAGTGGGGGCAGCACATGTGCATCAGTTAGTGTGTCTTTTATAGCGTGTCTTTAAATTTATATATGTTTTTTTTTTTTCCTCTCTGTGTTGTAGATCTCTCATCTTGGGAAAGAACAAGTGATTTAGGATCTGAAGGACACCAAATATCAATGTCATCCAAAGTTTGGTAGCTGCCTCCTGTTAGTGGTGCAGATCTGAGGATGCGGCGCAGGTGCTCAGAGAGGTTGACCATCGTGCCATGCTACGTAATTCAGCTGTCAAGGTAAGGAGCTCCCTCCAGTCCACACCACAAGCCCTTACACTTCACAGTAGCAAAACAAGACATCTAGTAGTGGTGGTGCTTCGTCAAGTAACTGTCATCAAATGCTGTGTGCACGCAAACTATTCTCGAGGGATTTGCAATGAAAATAATGGGATAAAGGCCTCAGCCCAACTGGGAGGTCCAGTGTGAAGAGGGGGAGCAGAGGTCAGGCACGTGGAAGGACATGTCCTTTTCTACCTTGGAGAACAGCAAGTGTCATGTTGTCTCTGTAACAGCGGAGCAGCCTTGCTCTTGAAGGTCAAGCTGTCAAGAGCTGAATTTTTCAAACAGACCAAGATCTTTTTCATTAAGTAAGCCAAACTCCTGCATGAGACTTTTTTTTTTCAGTTTTTTAGGGAAATATGCTATTTTGAAAGCCTGTTTTCATTGGATCTTTGTAACACATCATCCTGCCTTAATCAACATTTGTTACACCTAAGAACTGGGGACAGAAGGCCCTCTGTCCCACTGCCCCCAGTGCTTCTCTAAGTGCAAGGAGCTGTACTGTTTACGTGTATTATATGAAAAGAAAACTCTATAAAGCTGTTCCCTTTATGACTATCCCTTGCTGAATGTTTGAGTGTTGGTAATTCTGGTTATGAAATATCTCCTTGCTTACAATTTCCTTATCAGAACTCTCATGTGCAATCATATGGGACCAGGTCAGCACTACTTTCATGCCAAGAAAGCTGATTTCATAGGCTCATGCTTCTTAAGATTGTCAGTGTTGTTTAGAAGTCTTTGCTCCACGTTGTCTCAGGTAGATGGCTGATGAGCCAATTATCTCCGTGGCTGAACATTTCTTTACTCCTGGTTTGGCTGCTGGGTAGTTGAATACTGGCCATATGTATGGGTTTTTACATCTTCATTTCTCTGTCAGTAAATATGAGGCTAGCATTAGCATCTCAATCAATCTTGCATGAGTCTTAGCGTGGAAAATGCTGGATATAATAACCTCAGTGGTGATGCCACTAAGTTCTGGTATGTTTTAGAAATGCCAGTGATATGGACTGGGATAGTATGGATGTTCCCCATTTGCTCCTTTGCTGTCTGCTACGCAATAAGAGCAATAGGGCTTTTCCTCAAAAAGAAAGTTCCTCTTTCAAGTCCCTGTTGTTGTAGAAAATATAGAACATCCTCTTTCACTTTTAGAATTAAATTAACCTAAATAAAGGACTGGCTGTGCTATGGCCTCTAGGCTGATGACCAGTGTCACTATCCTTTAAGGGCGCATGAACAGCAACCTTCAGTTCAGAGGTGTTGATTTGCATCTCACCCATGGGATGCCAGAATGGGGACGAGGGGCGGATCTCTCTCTCGTGGCTGAATGCTGCTGGACCAGTCAGTGTCAATGGGAAAAATGTTTGTTTTGCTGCTGGCCTGTCTTCTGGACAGGGACTTGATGAGGACACAGTAACGGCAATGTTGCAGGTAAATGCACCACACGGAAGCAATTCCGAGACTCTAGGCTTTCCTGCATCCAGATGATGTTAACAGAACCCACCCTCCACTGCATGCTTTAGAGAAAGGCACGGTCTTCATAATAGGTCAAATTCACAGACTTCTAATTGTACCATAATCATCTCTGGAAAGAAATTTCTCACTGATTAGCATTTGCCCAGAAGCATTTTCAATGAATAGGCCTTACAGTTTTGTCTGCAGGGTACCGCAGACATTTGGTCCTATCTTCAGCTGGTGACAACTGGCATCGCTTTGTTGCCTTTCCAAGTCAATTTACAGCGAGTGAAGATTGGTCTTTCTGTTCTCCTTCACATGAAGGTCATGTAACTTTTGTGGCTTTGTGCAATATGTTCTTTCTAAAGAGAAATGAATGCGCAGTTGTCTTTTATTTTGCAATGATCTTCTAAAGTACCCAGTTCAAAGATTGGGTGTGCTTGACACACTTTCCACCCATTTCTTTCAAATTAATAATCCTCTGATGCCTCTCACATGATCTCTTGGTCCTGCGAGGGTTTCAGCTTTGATGGAGGAGTTGTCTTTGAACAACGAGAGAGGACTGGAAAATCTGGGGAGCTTCTGTTTTAGAAGCTTTGATATTGTGCTGGTGCTACTCTGTCCTACTGTTAAGCTGTGTCACTATTTCCAGTCTCAGACAGTAATTTCATAATAGATATGGGAAGGATTCTCACTTGGCTGGTCTGCAGTTTTCTTAGTTGCTTGGGGAAGCCTGTAATAACTTCCCCCTTAGGCTACCATTACCTTGTTTTCAACAGGATCTAAGAGTAGGGTGCTTCAAAGAAACAGCGTAGAAGGTTGGAGGAGAACCAGCCCCCACTGAGGAAAGGTCCCATCCTAAAGCCTCAGTAAGAGAGCTGGGGGGTAGACATTTTTCCATCCCTCCCCTTTCTTCTCTGTGATGATTAAGAGCTTCAGCTGCTACTCACAGTGAGCAAAGGTTTAAGAATTTCTGTCACAAATAGAGACATGAGTTGTTCTGCGGGCATACCGAAATCAGGACTCAGCTTCCTGCACAGTCAGGCTTTGAACCAGATCCCCCAGTGTGGCAGGGATTGGGCTGTTAGCTGGGCACCCTCCAGACCTGCCTCCAAAGAGATCCCAAAGATGAGAGCTCAGAGCACTCTAGGAAGCTGTAACAGTCTTGAAGCATTTACAGGAACAAACTGACTTGAGAAGGTTTCAGGCACAGCAAGCAGGGGAGGAAAAGTCCCCTTTGAAAGCCAGTGGAGTTTGGGCTCCACAAGCTAGCCGAGGTTTTCAGGAACTGCTGCCTTTTCTGAGAAGAAAACCACAGAGTTGGAACTATGAATCCAGAGCCACTGGATTAGCTATTAAGCTATAGATAAAGGCAGAGATCTTTTTAAAGTCCAAGCCCAGCTCCTAACTTCCTGCTCCTAACAAGAGGTTAGGAGCAGGAAGGATTCTACAAGACAGGAGCCCGACTGCTTGAAGAACATCAGATTGCATCACAGAGTAATGGGGGAAGAAGCCAGCAGTTTTCACAAGCAGCAGTAGAAATCAAGTCTGCTTTCTGACATGGCTTTCTGGGAATTCTCTGGCATCAAGGGAGAGCTCAGATTATCAGCCCTTCCCCTGGGAGGGGCACCAACAGAGACTTTCTGCTCTGTTTGACCCCCACTTTTTCAAAATTCATAGGAAATCACTATATCGGTGGTTTCTCTTGTTCCAATTGAAATTCAACGGCAATTTGCAGAGGCACATGGTGTGGCCACACATGTAGGTCACCTCCCTTACATATTGGGAGGAAATGGCTGCAGATCACTTCTGTGGTGGAAGGTATCACTTTCATAGGTCTCATCTCTAGGAAGAATCACCTCTGAAGAGGAAAAGGGGACTGCCCTGTGATACTGAGTGCATCTGTCAGTGCTGTTCCACTTTGAGGCAGTCAGTAATTCATCTCAAAGGTCTTGTTTGCACTTGATGCACCCTCAGAAATCCTGAGTCACTCTTTACCTGAATTCACCCTGGGGTTGTGTGATGACTGGGAAAGTCCTCAAGCACAAAGAAAGTTGAAACTGTCTCTTTCTTAAAAACATAGTCGTGCTGCTTTTATCATGAGAAAACGGGTTGGATGTCACATTCCTTGATAAAACACAATTGTGTCTCAGTCCCAATATGTCTTAGGTGTTGAGACACAGCTTAGTTTTGCTGTCTGCTCGTGCTCAGGACCTCCTGGCTTTTGAGCTCCAGAGGGCTAAAATGGGTTTATTACCTTCAAGACCTTAAGTACAGATTACATTTATGTCAAAAAGAAACACCTCAGACTACACTCTCAGTCCTTGCCCTGGAAACAGTTATTGGTCTGTATCAGTGTGGAAGAACCAAATGAACAATTTTCTTCCCTGCTTTTGACTTTGAATGGAGCTTGAGGCCATGTTTAGCTCCGCTTCTGGCCTACATTTACTGCTTTCTTCCCTGCATGTCTGTGTCACTTGGATCACAGTGTCATTGCAGAGGGTTCAGACTGTGTACACAGCTAGTTACTGGGGTCACCTGAAGTGCATTTACAGTTATTCTGTGGTAACTTGCTCATAAATTTAAGCTCTGAAGAGCACCAAGCAATTGTGCTTATCAGTACGAATCTTGGTGCTCACTCTTGCTATTGGACCCTCTCCTAATTTATCGTCAACCTCAGTCATCGCTGGCAGTCCCAAGAACTTAGAATTGGACAATTGTTTGAGTATTTGTGGAGCTCTAAATACTTAAACAGTGAAACCTCTACAAAAATGCCTCTGAAAGCTGAAGAAGAAAACCTGTAATGACACTTTCCTGCTGGTAGCCATAGGTCAGTAGGTTTTTAGCAGCTTTTGATGCGGATCTCCACGGGGCCTTATCAATCTGGCTGCATTTAAAGTATCAACTGTCATTATATCCCAGGTTGTCACAAATCCTCTGGTGACAGACAACCTGAGAAAGATTTAGCAGAATAGGAGTTTAGCTGAAGTTCTGACCTGACAACTGTCACTAACATGCATCTTTGCAGGGTGCCCAGAGACTACACCAATGCTATTTTGTCTTTTGTGGTTGCACAGCTATTGGTCTTCCTGTGTCTCCTACCTTCTTTCTCTAGCCACAGGCAGTAGTGTTCACTGCTGTCATACCTGCTCTAGGAGATGTGGAGTAAAAATTCAGATAAAGGGAGAAATGAGAAAAGCAGTGTATGTTTTGCTCCTATTTCAAAGTTAACAATAAAGAGAGAAGGTATCCATGAACGTCCTGTGCCTTCAGAAGTTGAGGAAGCATAAATTGAGAGTTTTAGGCATGTATCCTCAACCAACTACCCCAAAGGCTGAGTGAGCTGTAAAGCCCATCTATCATTTGGCCACTGATGCCAGTGCCACTGCCGGAGAAAGATCAATCAAGCTGGATTATCAAAGTCAAAGCCAGAGACAGCTCTTGTGGGAAGTGGTTGAGAAAGTCTAATGTCTTAATTCCTCATTGCATAGGAAATAAAAAGGGGATTGTGCATGAGGGATGGGAATGTCCTGTTTCTCATTATCTGAATGCATGGTCTTGAAAGAGAGGGTGGAGGCCCTGTGTGAAAGAAAAACCATATTAATGCTGTTTGTTTCCCTGGTTTTGCCTTTCAGTGCTCTCTTCTGGGAGTCCAGGGGCTTTGCCTGTGAACTCCCGGATATGGTTGCTAGTAAGGGTGGGTTGCTTTGTTTGTGATGGGAAAGAGTCAGACATGGAAAAAAGTAGAAAACAGACCCAAAAAGTGGAATCAAAGCTTTTTACTCATGATAAAGTGGCCATGGTGACTTTGGAGGTGTCAAGGTGGGCCCAGACCTCCATCTGCATCTGGCAGCGTTGGCTGTGCTCCGGTGCTGGCTGAGCGGCTGGCTTCGAGAGCCATCACGACACAAAGCTGTCACCAGGGCTGACAGCTTAACCATGCCACAGGGAATGGATGTGACTGATGGCATCTGTCTGTGCCGCTGGTGGGGATCCCCTCCTGGGAGTGAGTGGCCCTGGCCACTCAGCACAGGGTGCAACGGGCTTGGGAGCTGCAGCTTTGGTAGAGCGGGAGGAGGAATGCCTGAACGCAGCTTTGGGGCATGCGTGTGAGCAGAAAGCAGTGATTTGCACTGGTCTCTGAGATGCACTGTGGAGTGATTGGCTCACCAGCCCTACATCTGGGCTTGGTTCAGAACATAGAGCAATTTGGAAGCCTTTTTGAAATTATATTTCCCGTTGTAAGCTGGGGCTTTTTGATATTTCCGTGTGTCCCAGAAGCAGCTGGTCCTGTTGGTGCATTTCAGGTTGGGGGGGGGGAGGGGGGGTTAGAGGGGGAGCCTAAGGAAAGCGCTCAGATTTGCTAACCAACCCCCAGCTTTTCTCACACCTCTAGCCCTGAGGTGGGATTTCTTGGCGGGGGTTGTATGTGTGATTCACTTGGATTTTAGGAAAGAAAACTTACCTGGGACCTGAAAACTCCTGCAGGAAAATACTGATAAACCTTTTTCAGTTCTGGGAAAAGTTTCTCAGAAGGCGGGAAGCAATTCCCTGCCTCCCTCACTCCCAGTGGTTAAATGAGGCTGAGCAGTGGATGGGCAAGATGAAGCTTGATGGCATTGAAGGGCCCTGCGTGCCCTGGGGCTGGTGGGCACAGGTTCTGAGCTGGCAAAAACCAGCAAACTCCCACCTACGCCTGTAGCGCATCAGGAGCTGCAGCACTGATAACGTGTCCCAGCGACAGCTCAGTAAGGTCTGAACAAGAAGATACAGGTATTTGCAATAAGGCCAGGGTCCTAAATCTGTCTTCAGGGGAAGCTTTGCTCAGAAATCCACTGGAAAGCAGAGAGGGAGCATCCTTTTTGGACCTGCGGGAGAAGGTTCAACGCCACGTCAATTAAGCAGGGAGATGAATTTGCAAAAAAGAATGGCACAGCTAAGAATACTCTGCTGGAGCTTTCACAGGGTGGTCTGGTAGTGTCAAGACACCCTCTAAAGTTATTCAAGCTCCTCTGTTAGCAGACTTTTAGGGAGCACAACTGCAGTGCAGGTAAAGCCCTCCTGCGTAACTAGATCGCTGGCTACTTTGCCCCCCATCAGATTTGATTAAAGTCTCTCAAACCATGATAAAAATGGAAAGAATGGTGCTGTTAATTTTCACGGCTGCTGATTGCAGTCAGTGTGTGCATTAGGCAGTTCAGCAGTTAGGTCAAGCTGCGGTGTCACTGTAATGAAAGAGTGGGACGTGCTGCACGGAGAAAAGCAAGCTGGGTTCTGCTCTGTGGTGACTTCTCCACTCCAGTGGGTCTTGCAGGAGTAGTTTGATTTGTGTGCCCCATGGACGGGCCATCACGTCACAGTGAGTGACTTCCATAATTGCTACTGGTGTTGGCTGTCCTGGCAGAGAGGTTGAAGACTGAACACGCTGTGGGGAGTGAGCTCTGGGCTCACTCTAGCAGAGACTTTAGTTACGGGTCAGGGTACGTGGACAGGCAGCAGTAAAGGGGGGAGCTATTATCTGTGGACAGACAGCTGTCACCAAGCTGCAAGGCTGCTCATTGCAGAGTGTTTCACTGTAATTTAGAATCTGAGTGTATTTTTAATGCTAAAAAAATACCCCCAAAGCTGAAAGGAAACAGCAGGAACAGGGTCTAAAATAAAAGGTTGCAAGAAATTAAATGAGCAGCTTCCAAGAGCTCCATGTCTGGGGATTGTTCTGGGTGGAAAGTGGCTTGTTTTCCAATATTAGCTTTCAGCTTATGCCCCAGTGATAAGACCATGAACATCGGAACAGCTGTACTGGTTCTGGCCAAAAGCTCATCTTAACGCAGTACCCGGTCCCTCCCTGTGACCAGTAACATATTGTTATGGGAACTCGGGGAGAGAAACTGTTTGTAACATGATCCTTCCTGTGACATAACCTCTGGCTCATTGTCCCATCTTCTGGCATCAGGAGCATGCTGGTGATCCCAGTGGACCTGGTAATTGCAGTGGTTCCAAGTCTGGGGTTCTGGGTTGTTTTATTTAGTTTTGGGTTTTTGGGAGGAGAACTACTGAACACTTGTGCTTTAATGACCTTTCTGCCCTTTGTGTCTCTACAGACCTCAGTCACCTCCTCCTGCCATCGCTTTTCTGAGTTGAGGCGTCCTCCCGCATGGTGACAGGAGCAGTAGCAGTAGCAAAATCACTGATCAGTCCATTCCTCTTCTCCATGTGTTGTCTGTCCTTTCCAAGAGGGGACAATGAGATCCTCCACACAGGAATCATGACTTAGGTACATCAGGGTCTTTGTTTTTAATGGTGGCATTTGAAAAGGAAGACTTTATCCTCCTTTTCTCTAGGTGATAGGTGACTGTGAAAGCAGAAGGAAGCACAGTATGCTCATGAAACTTCTTATTTAATACTTTGTCCATGTGTTCTTTGTGGTATTTCAGTATGGCTGGTGTCCCTTTGGTGCACATCTGCTTGGTCTGCCCTGAAAGTGGCCTGGCTGCATCCAGCAAGATGGGCAGATCATTTCCAAGTTCTTGGTTGTATTTCAGAAGTCTGAATTACCGTCAGGTTGATGTGGATGCTGTGCTAGAAAGAAAGAGGTTTGAGTTGTAGGTGACAAGTGTTTCAGAATGACCTTGCAATCTTCCGTGTGAAGAGCAAGTCAAGCATCAGGCACTGGTGCTGTTCAGTAAGAGCAACATAATCTAGCACCAGGGTTATTCCATGTACATCCCCTGCTCATTTTGTGGGTTTGAATTTCCCTAAAACAGTTTTTTCCTGAACTTAAGCAGTGAAGATGAAATCCCCTTTCGATGAGTTTTTATCTGGTTTTGTAGATGTAATTTTCTCGCTGAGAAAATGAATTTGATCGTGAAATACCATGTTCCCATTTCTCGACTCTTCCCCTCTGTGTCTGGAGACCTCTGTGCCCTTTTGTGTATGTTTTGATATAAAGCTGGTGGTGGTAGCTCAGACAGCTATTGTACAGCATGTGTATACATACAGACTTTGCAGCTTCTTCCCCTTCACTGAGAACAGGTGAATATCTACCCATTAACCAGAGCTGCAATAAGGGACTGGATTTCCAGTTCTTGCCTTTATTTATCTAGGTTGCTTTTATTTACCAAAGTACAAGCCTTCTTTCTGTTCTTGGAAATTTCCACTCATATTAGGGCTTCGGGATTTGACTTCATCTGTTCAGACCGACCTCACTGGACAGGGTTATTCTATCCATTTTTGTTCAATAACAAAGTTAAGTTGGTAATTCTGAACCGTGCTCCCCAGGAAGCAGGCTCTGATGCAGCAAATAACACACCATGTGGGTGACACGTTGAAGTCTATCGCTTGAATTTATGTCTCTGTCCTCTGGGGAGGTGAGCTAGTCTTTGTCAGAAAATAAAAGTTAAGATAGAAGTGTACACAGAAATGCATTGATTCACATATTTAGGCAATATCCATAGAATTAAAATGATCAAAAATAAAACAGAATCAGGGGGATGGCAGCAGAACCCTGGGCTTCACGTAAGAGGAGCTGTTGTGTTTGGAGCAGAAGAGGAGAAAGAAGTGCTGAGGAATTTAGGTGACTGCTCTGTTTTGCTTCGTCACGTAAGGAGGGGGTGTACAAAGGGGAAGGCAGGGGACAGAACAGCTTTTATGTTTGGGCATGGGCTGGGAGAAATAACGTGCTGTAAATATTGCAGCTGACACAGCAGAGGCCCATTTGGCCAGGAATATAGGGCAATAAACGTGGTCAGGTGATTCAGGGGTGTTGTGGGTGAGTCTGCCAGGTAATTAGGGGAGAGCCAATCAGGAAATAATTATGGCTGATAAGGGGAGCTTGTAAGGAGGCCAGCACCTTCTGTGACCATGAAAGGTTTCAATGATTAACTGTTATGGAAGAGCTAGAAGAGCGTTCTCCCCTTTCTTCGAAGTCACACCTGACTGCTCTCCTGCATCATTAACCTCAGCCCCTCGGCAGAGCCCTGTGCCCCAGCCTTCACGGTGCCAGCTGGATTTAATGCAGGGCAGGCTCTGGGGTGTGAGCAGGGAGGCTGGTTGCTTCTGAGGGGGACACACGTGGTGGTGGCAGTGCCAGTGCCATGTCTGCCCAGCTGTCTGGAACTCCTGGAGTTAACTCCTGGGAGAATCCATACAGCTCCTGGGGAAACTGTGGGAGATTGCTGTCCCCTCTGTATTGCAAATGAAACCCCGCTCTGGCAGCAGGCTTATGTGTGGATGGGTGACAGAAAGCTGTGTGGCTTGAAAATGGATTTGGGGAAGAGATGTGAGAGGGAGGAGAGGGGAAGTCTCCTGTGCTTTGAGAAGGTGCAGCAGCGTATGGCTCAGGTGCTTCAGGACGGGCACACCAACACACAGAGTGCAGCTTCCCAGCACCTGGTCTGGATACTCTTCTTAACCATCTTCTTTGTTTCTTTATGCAATGATGAAAACAGCAGATGTCAATACCAACAGCTCTTGCCAACTCGATGTTGAATTGACGGTCTGTGGGGATTTCCCTGCTGCCCCATTTATAGCACAATAAGACTGTAATATTGTGCCTGGCTCATACTGTGCTCCAGCTTCCTAGGCTCATACAAAAGAGAGTTACCACTATCAAAACCTTCATTCCCCGGAACTGGGAGTAGAAGTCCAGACTGGTGGGATCCGCTTTGGCTTCATTTACAGAGTGCTGTCAGCAGAGGCTTGCATATGGAGCAATGCTGCAGGATTATTAAGAGGCCATAGACCCAGTTAGATCTGATGGTGCTCAGGGTAAATGGGGTGAGATTTGGATATCCTGGCTCTGTATGTTCCTAGGCTTGGCCAAGGAGATGCAAGGATGGGGACAGCCCAGCAGCTGGCCTTGCCTTCAGTAGGGCCAGCCCTTTGCAATGTATCACGGAGGTTTACACCATCTTTTGTGTGACAGCTGTGTCTTCTGTCCACAGCTCTGCCTGCTAAGAGTGAGGGCAGAGCTGTGCCCGGTGCTTGGCGGGCACCAAACCACCAGTCTCCACGTTCACTCCATGCTGGGAACTGACCTCAATATTAAGACTGTGGTGGTATTAAATACAGTCAGTGGGAATGGTGCTGGAGCAGTACTCTGGATCGTGAGTAGAATCATAGAATCATTTAGGTTGGAAGAGACCCTTGGGATCATCAAGTCCAACCATCAGCCCTACTCTACAAGTTCTCCCCTACACCAGATCCCTCAACACCACATCTAATCGACTCTGAAACACAGTTAGGGATGGGGACTCCACCACCTCCCTGGGCAGCTGATTCCACTGACTGACCACTCTCTCTGTGAAAAACTATTTCCTAATGTCCAGCCTAANGCCAGGATGCCATTGGCCTTCTTGGCCACCTGGGCACACTGCTGGCTCATGTTCAGCCGCCCATCGACCAGCACCCCCAGGTCCTTTTCTGCCAGGCAGCTCCAGCCCCACTGCCCCAAGCCTGTAGCGATGCATGGGGTTGTTGTGGCCCAAGTGCAGGACCTGGCACTTGGCCTTGTTGAAGGCCATGCCATTAACATTGGCCCAGACTTCCCTTTGCAACCTTACTGTCCAGCTGTTATTCTAATACTTGCCGATTTTACGTGATTAATGCTAGATAATTAATTTTTATTACTTAAGTCTCATTTAGTGACTGGTATGGTTAGGCACAGGTGTAAACCTCTGCACAGTCTATCTGCAATTAGCACAAATTTTTCCTGCTCAGCATTGCCACTGGCTTGAGAGGGTGCTGCCGTCCCTCCTGACCCACAGGGCACATAAAGGTGTGCCCTTGGGCCAGTGAGAGCGGGTTCAAAGCCACGGGCTGTTGTTGGGCCTGACTGCAGACTGCGGGTAACACCCGCGTCAGTCTGCGGTGCTGTGCGTGTTGGATAACCTTGGCCAAAATACAGACTCTATCATCATTTCTGAGAAAATCACGTCATTATTATATTGTCTGTGATCAATAGGACATGGCCCTGATTCAGCAAGACACTTAGGTACATGGCAAAGCTCCATCATCCAGTCTGGTACCTTGATGGGCTGCCTTACTTCTTTTTTTTTTTTTTATTTAAGAGCCTGCTTTTGCATTTAAAATTGGATTTTTGCTAAACTGAGGCTTTTGTGCCCACAAAGAGCATCAGCCGTGGCTGACCCACAACGTGCTCACAGTATAAATAGTATCTCAAAGCTGGGAGATGCCGTCCCGCAGAGAACAGAAAGCGAATGAAAGCCAAGAAAAGAGAGAGACCGTTACTGAAGGGTGCATTTGGCCTTCTGTGGCCCTGCTCACCCGCACAGAAGGGTGATGCAGAGATCACGGGCTATGGAGTGGAAGGTGTGAATTTGGTTAAATTGCTTTTGGCTGTTGTTAGTGCTGGATGAGCACACAGTGTCCAGGGGGTGAGGGCAGAGAGAGGACTTTCTTATGAATGGGCAGAGGAGTGGTTGGTGATTTCTTGTGATACATACTGGGGGGGCAAGTAGGAACTCTGACTTACTTTTCCATTTACAAAGTGAGTCCTTACAAGGCCCTATTTGAATTTTTGTTTTTCTTCACAAACATTTTTATTTTTTAAAATATGTGATTTTATTTTAAAATGTTTCTCTTTTTCTTGTTTGAAGGATGAGTTAGGAACAGTTGTGAAGCAATTGTTCATGAGGCTCGTAGCTGGGTTTTGTTTGTTTTTAATTCAGCTTGGACAGCTTTTAATCAGTTTAACACTTACCCTCTGGTGTCACTAATTGTAATTTATTCCATTCAGTTTTGTATTTTACAAACATTCATTTCCTCTCACAGATTTCCTGTAAGGACCCCATGAAAACTGAGGGAATGGAGGGCAGAGAGTTTCAAACCACCTTGAGAACCTTTTGTGGTGACCGCCTTGCACGTTAGGAGCCTGAGTTGTTGCGAGCCACGGGGGGACTGCCATCCTCCAACCACTCAGGTGATTTTGAGAAATGAATTCTAACCTGTATTTAAGCACTGCAGCAAAGTCCCAATGAAGTAAGTACTTAAGCAGAAGCTTTACTTTAAAGCACACCACCAGTCTTGCCCCTACTTGACAAACCGTACCGTAGTTCAGTTACTCCCCTTCGGCACAGGCTGGGCCGTTCACCTGCCGGGAAGCGTTGCCGTAGGCGTGTAGCAAGGAGGGAGAGTCAGAGCTTCAGGTGTTGAGCTGGTATCACCTGGAATTATTTTGTTGACTTGGCAGGAAGTGGTATGATTTATGCATCCATCAGAGGTACTCAGCAATGGTTTGGGGTTTGTTTATTACTGCAGCACCAAGTGAAGAAGAACTGTGGGGACTCAAGGTCACTTCCCCACATGCAGACAGCCACCAGCCACGTCTGACCATGGGCTGTGTCTCTGAGGTAGGCTGCAGGGAGACAGGAACTTCCCCGAGTCACTGAGATTTCAGGAGAGCAGCACCAAGGCTTGGTGGCTGAAGCCCGGAGCCCTGCTGAGAGCAGAGGTTCAGCCCCAGCACGGGGGTGGTTGGAGCCCTGTGAGCACAGCCATAAAGTCAGGGCTGGGTCACGTGTCATGGACCACCTCTATCCTCTCTTCAAACGACTTCCCTGCTGAGACCTGCTTTGATCGAGGCCTAATCCTGACCAGAGAGGAATCAACAGAGAGGTCAGCACTGACTTTCTCTGCCTCTACCACAGACCTTCAAGCCTTGGCCTCTCTGCTGAGCCTCTCCAAGGAGCTGCAGCACTGACAGCATTGCTGATGGCTGACAAATACACTATTTTCCATCCCAGCTACAAACCATCATCATCCCTGCTCAGCAGACCAGTCTCCCTGGTTACATGAGCGCAGAGCTAGGAGAGGCACAACACAATTTTACCTTATGCTCATTGATCCGGGCTTGGTACTCAGTGTTTAACGTGATAAAGGGCTGTTTCCAAAGTCATGGCAATTAAATTCTCTAATTGTCCTATTTTTTAGAGGAGCTGAGTGTCTGGCATATAAGTGGGTCACAAAAGTAGTCTGTTTAGCGCTGTCTCTTTTTTAAAGGCAGGCAGACTTGCTGCAGATCTACAGGTCAGACCCCTGAGATCCTCAGTGGGAGTGGCCCAGGCAAACTCTCAATAAAGAGGGTTGGCCTGATCTTCATGTCAATTTGGTGGCCACGTTGCATTCCTCTAGCAGAGCACAGGTAGTGAAAAATCTCTGAAATGGCAGAGATAACAACTGATATTTAGGGAATGAGCTGGGAGTCAGTCAGGAAGCTGTAGGACGCTCCTATGCTCCTACAACACAACACCCAGAGGCAGACCACTGCCTGCATGTACTGCTAAAAAGACATTTGTGGCTCCAGTGGATGGTTCCACCCAGGCATGGCTTGTTTTCAATGCCTTTTGAAGCTGGGACTCAGAGACTTTAAGCATCTTGCCTTCTGCTCCCAATCACAACAGTCCAATTGAAAGGACTAGAGAAAACGTGGGGCAGCGGGAGCTGGAGATAGAGCAGTTGTGGAATGGTTTTGCCAGAGCTTGTTTTGAACCACTTTATGGTCCCAGTCTGACCCTGGGTTGTGTTCATACGGGAACTACCCCCTGCCCAGCTGTCCACTGCCGTGGCACAAGAAAGAGGAATCTACTTAGTACCAAACCCTGCCTCCTTTCCCAGGCAATGGTTTTGTCTGGTGGTACTGACTGCTGTGAGGGTTAGAGTGGCCTCAGAGGCCTCAAGTGGAGCTCACAGCCTTGTCAGTTTTGTGGAGTGGGAGGGTCGCTCTTCAGCGTGCATCAAACCACATGAAAAAATCAGATGCCATCCTGTCCCAGGGCCAGTTGTTCTTGCAGCACCCTGTCACCCCACTGCGTCCCTCCAGGCCACCCGGCACAGCTGGTGCAGCCACAGCACTCTCGGTTCCTCAGTCTGGGGAAGGCTCTAAGGTGGTTTTGCAGCCAATGAGCCCTTCCCCAGGGGAACTACACGTAGGGAGCTGCGTTCATTTTGCTCTTAGCTGGAGCTGATGGCTGAGCTGAAATCAAGTGATTCAGAGTCAGGCTCTAGGAGAAGCTTCCATGAGTCTGTGTTCAGCAAAATGCAAGGGCATCGCTTTGGCTTGAGACTCAAGTTAGCAGTTTTATCTCCATTGAGTCTTCTCCTGAAGCTGTCAGACATGGTGTGATGCAGCCTGGGAGAGGTGGTTTAGTTTCAATTAGACAAATTTTCCAGTGTCCCAATGCCTTGGTTTCTTTGCACCATCTTCCTGTGATTTCAGTGTCCTTGGGGTCAAGCACCTAATGATGATGGGTGAAGGATCCCTCCACTGCTTCACACAAGTCTAGAAACACACCTGAGTTGATAGCTGCATTTAGAAGCTGAAACCTGCGTTTTATTGGGCCAAACATCCCAGCTGAGGTGCCGGGGTGTGAAGGATAGTGACCCTCTGTGGGCTGTGGGAGGTTTGGCCACTAGGATGAAGCCTGGACAGTACTGGAAGGAAGAAACATGAAGGACTCAGAGCCTCAGGTCACAGCTGGAGGTGGCTCGTGCGGACCGTACTGAGAGCTGTTTGGTGGTGTGTGCTGGGGGGACAGTGTCTGTGGTATGGTTGGCACCAGCTGTTGAGCAGTTGTAAACTCAGAACTAGAAAAGCACCATAGAGCTAGAAGAGCTTTTTCAGTCTTTTAAGCATCCTCTCCTTCACAGGAGGCACAAGCCAAGGCTAGACAGGAGGGGATAGTTCTATAGTAAAGAGGAAACACTTTGTCTTTGAGCCCGACAGCCTTTGAAGCTTTCACAGTGCTGGAATTTGCCTTAAAAATGGGGGAAAAAATTGTTTCCCCAGATGAGTATTTCCCCAAATGTGGTTCAGCGTGCCTGGAGTTCAGAATAGATCTGGTTGGTTTTATTTGGTCAAGAAGTCAGGAGAGCCTGGCATGGCTGGACATGAAGTCATGCATTTGTGGTGTTTATGAATTCTGTTGTGAATGTATGGAAAGCATGTATCATGTCAATTCCCAGTGCTGCAGATAGTGCAAAGAAATGACTGTGAGTCAGAAGGTGAATCAGTGTAAATTAACCCGACTGCCAGTCATCTAAGAGCACAGGCATGACACGGGCAATTACTTGGCTAATTACACCAGACCTTTGAGCACTGAAATCCAGGGTTTTCAAAGAAGCCCAGCAGAATCAGGTGCCTAAGTCCTTCGGTTATCAGTGGGAGGTGGATACATACTTCCTTTAAGTGCTCAGCTTAGCAGAATACCCAAGGTATTTTATTTAGACTTTGAGAGAGCAGCATTTCCCCTGGGTCCATGGGCAGCGTGTTCCCAGCAAGAGGGACAGAATGTCTCTAGACAGAGACCTAAAGCTTGAACCAACCCCTGCTAATGCCCACTTCAGTCCTCTGTTCATTCTGGAGCCCAGCTGAAAGGCTTCAGACGGTCACTAGAGGATGTGAGTGGGAAGAGGCCTCTGGCCACAAGAGCGTGATGTGTGTGGTGTGGTCTAAGGGTGGCAGCTCTATCCCACAGTCCTTGCCAACACTGCTTGGAGAGGACATCTAAATGTGTGAGCAATGGCACTGCCCAGCAGAGAATGCAAGAAGGCAGACAGTCCCATGTGAGACAGGATTGGAGTGGTTTTGCTTTGCTCCACTGATACGCAAAGTCACTCTTGTTTATCCAGTGGTAAAGTTGGGCATCTCTCAAAGGCGAGCTGCGTGTTGGAAGTGTTCACCCAGACACTGATGCTTCCAGCAGAGCAGGCTGCTGTGTCCCCAGCTGCAGGGGGATTGACTTCCACCCTCTGTCCCCTTTTTTACCTCCTGCGGGGAGTGTGCGTGGGCTGGGGCTGTGGATGTCAGCCAGGCAAGAGTTAAATGCAGTCGTAGAGCCATTGGCTCATTTTGAAAGAGTAGTGGGAGAAGTGTACCTCTAATCTTATAAAGGATCCAGTTCTCTTGCTGGCAGCACAGCCTGCTCCAATGAGAATACAAGGACTGAAACAAGGCCTGGAGTCAGTCTGTCCCCTGCTACGGTGGTAGCACTGTCACTGCTTTTGTGGTAAGTAGGGCAATTTCAGTGCCAGTCACCTCTCTGAATACAGCCTTGCAAAGACATGTGCAAAGTCATTGATTTTTCTTTAGCACCAGCGTGTTTTCCCTCTGTGAGATCGTGGAGCTGGCAGGACAGCCCTGCCTGCAGAGGATTTGCTTCCATTTGGGCTTCAGCCAGGCAAGACAGGAATCCTAAGTGCTCGCTGCTTTTGTGACTCATCTAGAGCAGCAAAGCTTGGGGCTTTCTCCTCCACTTCACCCTCTCAGCACAAAAATGGCCCAGGGGAATTGTTTGCTGTTTTTTCTAGTAAGTGGGTTTACCCAGGGAAGGCAAAGGAATGGAAGCATCTTCATCAAATAGGTGTGATGGTCACATGTTGAAGGCCTGGCAAAGGCTATTGCCTGAGGCTTTGCACAAGCTGGGGCTGATCCTCACCAGGATGCACAAGCAGCAGAGATGGAAGCGTTACCCGGGATACTACTTTCTCTACCACCAAAGTGCCAGGAATTGAGGCAAGGGGGCTGAAGTGACATAAAGCCACAGCAGAAGTTTGGGAACTCAGTTATGTTTCCAAGGCTGTCCAGCGTTGCAGGGTCTTCCCCTTCTCCTGTTCTTGGGAGCTTTTCAGGCCAGTAGTAATGTCCCCCTAGGTTAACGCCCTTCGACATGACCCTCTTTGACAGACTTGTTAAGGCCATGTCTTGAAGCCATGCACAAATCTAGCATCCTATGGCAATAAATTATGCATCAGGGAATTGTACTGTAGAAGAACCAACTCCAAAGGCTGGTGGGGGCTGCCAGGAGCTCGTTGTTGGGAAAGTAATTTCATTCTGACCTGAGATCCCTGCTCATGAACCACTTGCTGCCCTAGTAATAGGCAGGACCCTACTGAGATCCTGTGCTGTGTGACACGGAAGGTTGTCCAACACATCTTCCAAAAACAAGATTCCTTAGTTGCTGCCAGAGAATGAAGCCCAGGTTGCCCCTGGCTCCACTCGCTTCCCAATGAGAGACCTGTGCCCAGTTACACCATCAAATTCCTGCACAGCTCACAGGTCCCCGCTTGGGAATTCAGTGGCTAGAACGGACCGAGCGGCTTATTTGAAATCCCTCTGCACCACTCTGTAATTAAGAACAAGAGAGAGTTTTGCTATTAATTAGCTTTCATTGACCCCCTTTTGACCCTCCAAATGCTGTTGTGGTGCACTAGGTCTCAGAGAAGACATGTCATCCTCTCTGGGGAGAGATTAATCTTCATTACCGCTTCTGCATTAGCCTGGCACTCTTCCTTAGTTTCTCATTAACGTTCTGGCAGATCAGAGTTGCCAACTGAGGAAGTAACATTCACACAGAACGTTGTTAGGAAAATACAGAGCTTTGACATGGTACAGTAACAACTCAGGGCTCTGCTGCCCAGGCATCATGGCAAGGCCCTGGCTGTTGCAGGTGGGCTGGTAGTGGCAAATGGTGGTCGTGGATAGTACAGCATGTACAGCAGGTTGTGTTAAACCATACTGGGTTTGTTCCTTTCCTTCTAGACTGGCATCTCCCTTGATTGTTTTACCTGCGTGTTGTTTGAAGCCACTGGAGTCTCTGGGTCCTGCTGTTTTTGTTGAGTTCCCACTGCCTCCCAGCACAGCACAGCCCCCACTTAGCTCCGTTGAAGGATGCAGCTGTAACACTGGGGATTAACTAAGGTACAAGCTCAAGTTTCCTAAATCCTATTCATCGGGATGCAACCCTGGCGTTTCTCACCCAGGACAAGAGGGGAGAGGCTGCCTCACAGATGTATTACCAAAGTAAGGAGGAAGTGGAGGTCCTCCAGCAGGTAGCCTTAAAATCTGATATTTGTCAAAAGAAAGGTCAGCACCAAGAAATCACATTGTTTTGCTGCTGTGTGATCTCCTCAAGGTATCTAAGTTAGGAGAGTGGCTTCAGTTAGTCTCTGCCTACTACACTCATGTTGTTGTAAAAATTTTGCTTGGCTGTTGCCTGTGCTGTGATCCTGCTCTGAGAACAACACTGCCAACAAGGAATAACAGTACGGTGTTTGTTGTGAGTCCCATCACAGGTCACAGAGAGCTTTGGCTCTGCCAAAATGTGACCCTCACAACCCATCTTGCAGGGGCATAAAATGAATCAGTTCTGGTGACTTGCCAAGAGTCGGTGAATGAGTCAGTGGACAGGTCAAGAGGCCAGGTCTCCTGACTCCCAGGGCTGTCTGATGTGCTCAGCTCTAGACTTGGGAGAGCAGAGCACATTGCTGGAGTCACCTGGAAGTGGCATTAGAAACATAGAAGTGCAGCCTGCTGTTCTCTTGCAGCTACTTCAAGATCCCAGGATTCATTATCTGGAAGTGATTCCCTTTACAGGTGCTGCAAATGAGCTGTGTATCAGGGTTGCAGCAGTCTGTTGTGATGTTACAGTGAGTTTTGTTGAAAGCCTAAGGTCCTGCGTCAAGGCATTGTCTTTTCAAAAGCACGTTGCAGTTGCTGAAAGAACCTGCTAAATGGAGTCCTTGAATGCTCTAAAATTCAAAGGGAAATAAAGAGAATCAAAAACATATAATTTAAACCCCCCACACCGTTGCTTTTAGATTTCTTAGAAGGGCATTTGGAATGTTTGCAACTGTTAGTAATTCAAATTGCTAATAGTAAGAAATTGCTGGTAGAGGCTGCTCGGTGAATTTGTGAATGGGTTGCAAGTGTCAGTGCCTGGTTAGATCAGGAAACACAGGGTAGATCCAACTCACTCAGTGGCCTTGGGATATGGTGGCCTTGTCCCTTTGACTGGACCAGAAAAGAGCAACCCCTGCTCTCCATGGGGTCAAGCAGAGCTGTGAGGCAGAGCCAAGGACCCATGAGGATGGAAGGTATCAGTGGGCCCACCTGCGTTACCCAGGGCTATGGCTCTGGGCATGGGCATGTGCTTGGGATTGGGACCTTTTTATTCTGAGCAGCAAAGGTAGTGGTCACCATCCCGGGCCAAGTACTCAAAGACATGGCCGTTCTCATTCAGGCACCAGAATGAAGTTAAGCCATAGGATGCCCGTGAATCTTACTTTTGTGCTTGGGAAGAAGACAGACATCAAAATCTAGGCAATCCCTTCCCAAAGTGCTTGCAGTTTGAAGCACATAACATCTAAACACCAGTTAGACTGGGGTAGTGTGGGAAAGATGGGAAGGAATTACATAATTCCTTTAGTCTTGAGAGATCATAGAATCATAGGATCATATAGGTTGGAAGAGACCCTTGGGATCATCGAGTCCAACCATCTAAATGTTCTCCCCTACACCGTATCCCTCAACACCACATCTAATCTACTCTTAAACACATTCAGGGATGGGGACTCCACCACCTCCCTGGGCAGCCCATTCCAGGCTCTGACCACTCTTTATGGGAAGAATTTTTTCCTAATGTCAAGCCTAACCCTACCCTGCTGCAGCCTGCAGCTACTCCCTCTCCTTCTATCGCTAATTGCCCTTGAGAAGAGACCAGCACCAACCTCTCTAAAATGTCCTTTCAAGCAGTTGTAGAGAGCGATGAGGTCTTCCCTCAGCCTTCTCTTCCTCAAACAAAACAATCCCAACTCCCTCAATCGTTCCTCGTAAGATTTATTCTTGAGGCCTTTCACCAGCTTTGTGTCCCTCCTCTGTACTCGCTCCAGCACCTCGATATCTCTCTTGTGTTGAGGTGCCCAGAACTGGACACAATACTCAAGGGGTAGTCTCACCAGTGCTGAGTACAGGGGGACAATCACCTCCCTGCTTCTGCTGGTCACACTGTTTTTTATGCAAGCCAGGATGCCATTGGCCTTCTTGGCCACCTGGGCACACTGCTGGCTCATGTTCAGCCTCCTGTCGACCAGCACCCCCAGGTCCTTTTCTGCCAGGCAGCTCCAGCCACACTGCCCCAAGCCTGTAGCGATGCATGGGGTTGTTGTGGCCCAAGTGCAGTGTCACTGGCAATACCTTCCCTCTGGTGGAAGAAGAGCCTGGAAAGCTGGGAAGAAGCAGGTTATGAGAGAAATGTAGTGACTGTTTGGTCAGTTGGCCTGAGGAAGCTCAAAAATATGAGAAGTGCCTGTGTAAACATAGGACATGTTGTCCACCAGGGAACCTGGGTGGGACCAAGTGCAGTTTCAGGCTGTTTCCTCCTTTCTTCACCCACTAGGAGTGCCCTGGGGCTTTGCAGTTGCTCTGTAAGATTGTCGTTGGTGCAGGTTCTTGGGACTTTTCAGGGTGTGCAAACACAATCTTCAACTCTATTGCTTGGATTCGAAGTTTCGGTGTTTGGACACCTCAGCTCTGTGGTATGTTCCTAATCTCCAAGTGGATGAGGGTAGTTCTGGTGATCAGGTTGGAGAAGTAAATACTCACCCCTACATATTTCAATGTTACTTTGAACAAAGGGCTAAAAAAGAAATGTGATTTATTGTGTCAGCAAACATTCCTGCCAGGGGAACATATTTGCTAGATGGTTGGTGAAAACCTAGATCTGAAGGGATGTGAACTCACTTCACGGTCGTTTTGTTTGCGCATTTCAAATACATGGTTGCAAATAATTTTGCTCTCTCTGCCCCAGTGTAAGCTGTGCACTAATGAGGGGGAAAACAGAGATTCCTGCCAGACTCAAACAAAACTTAACCTCTGTTTTAGCATAAGGTAAAGAACTGGGATTGGGAAGACAGGGCCTTCTGGCTGTGGAAAGCAGAACTTTTCCAGTGGCAGCACACTGTCCAGGATTGAGTGGCAGTTTGAAATACTGCTGCAGTGCTCAGTGGGAATTTTGGGGGAACCTTTGGTCAGCAGCCATTCCTGTGGTTCTGTACTGGTTCACCCCTTCCCCAGGGACATGGGGGCTGTGTTTGACAGATGGCCAGCAGTGCTGTGTTGTGGGGGATGTCACCTGGTGAGAGACAGACAATGGTACCACCCATTCTTTCCCTATTGGAGCCTACTATGATGGAAAACTTCTGATCACACCTACCTATTAGTGGTGTTCTATTAATTCCTGTAGCACCCTAAGCTGTTGATCATCAAATGCAGCCAGTCTTGGTCATTGTAGGTATTTTCTCATGAGAAGAGAGCCTTCACCCTATGGGGGTACAAGTTGCAATGTTCAAAAAAGGTTAAAAATAATCCTTCAATGAGATGAAATATGCAGCTGGAAGGGGTAGAAGTAGCACTGGCAGAGACAGCACTGGAACAAGGGCTGGATGGATGGGGGTTGAGATGCTGGATGTAGGTGTGGAAAGAGGAGAGCTGCTACATCGCTCAACTGAAGAAGAGGTAAAGGCAGCGTGTGTCAGATGTCTAGACAAGGTGGAAAAGTTATTACAACTATTGGGGAATAAAAAAAAAGAGAAAGGGAGGAGAAAGAAGAGAAACAGAGCCAGCAGATTGCATGATTATACGTGGCCTGGGGAAGACAGGTTGAGATTATATAATTCTCTGGGGAAACTCGACATGAAACAATTATATGTTCAATTAGGTGCACTATGTTAGGTTTTTAAATTTTTTTTTTTAAAGGGTTGAATGCTCAAAAAAAAGTGTGGAGGAGGGTAGTGAAGTGCTGAGCTGCAAACCTTTTTTTAAGTCTTTATATGTACCGTGTAGCGGGGGAGAAAGAGACAGCAGAGCAAAGGATGCGTTTGACACGTGTCAGAGATATCAACAGCTCCAGTGACAATTTTAAGGAAATTAAATGGAAATTAAAGGGAAGCATTTTTGAGCAGAAGTCCCAAAAGCACTTAAAAATATAGAGCATCAGAAAAGCTCAGCGTCTGTCAGCAGTAGGGGATCGGCTCCTTTCATGCCCAGTGTGCTAAGCTCAGAGGGCCAAGCCTGCGTCAGCTCTGAGGTACCAGGACTCCATCTGATGCACATCAAAAGCTGTGCCAGAGCACAGGAGAACCTCTGGGGCAAACCAGCTCCTTCCAGCAGGCGAAAGCTCTTAAATCCCAGCATCGTTTGGGGATGAAGGGACAGGATTGGGACTCGCTGGTACCAATTTATCAGTTTCATGGCTTCTCTAATTCTCCGGCTCAGCTGGTCAGAGGAGTTCGTAAGACCATAATGATTTCGTGGGGTTTTTCTCTCCATTGCCCCATCCCTTTTGCTGTCCTGCTCCAGGGTGATGAAGAGTGGCCCCAGCCCTGTCCATGCTCTTCACCCTCACCTCAAGGTGACTTTAAGGGTGTCAGGCTTTTTGCTGCTCTTCTCAGCTGCCTGCTCTGGGTGCACAGGGTGCCATCTGGAAGGCAGGGTACCACGAGGAAGTGTCTGTGAAGCAACTGGAACCGAGACTTTGCAAGCACAGCTTGACTTCCTTATTTCAGTTTCTCATGGTCTTGCAAGGCCATGAGTCTGGCAAGGCCTATCTACACGGTGTTGGGTGTGTCCAGTGGGCTTTCACTAAAAATCAAGCGGCACTTGGCTGTCACCATTTAGCTGTAACACCACATGTCATCTCTTTCCTCAGGGCCATGTTTTCTTTGATTTCTCTGCCTCACTCATTTCAGTTTGTCTATCTCACGGGCATTTTCATCCTTCTCAGTTGTACCACGCTAGTGCCAGAAGCAGGCATGATATGACACCACACTGGTACTTCTTTTCGACTCCCTACGTGATCCAGAAGATCAGACAGCACACGTAGCCTGACACAGGGAGGACCCAGAGAGGTGCACACTGGCATCTAAACAGGAGACCAGGGAGTGTGTTGTGTAAGGAAGTGAGAGAAAAAAAGACACTAGCATGTTTTCATTTCCTCAAGAACACATCCCAGAAAAAGTCCACAAGAGGGTGAATCATCCTTGAGGGTATTGACCTCTGAGTTGCAGCTGCTAGTTTTTAATTCTATAATTTTAATTTACTAGATGACTGAAATAAGGAAGGAATGATGGGGTAGAATGCATATCACTGTCTCTCTGTAGGATTCTCCCTTTTCCAGCATGAATGCATGAAATTGGTGGTTGGATCTTCAGGTCTTTGCGCTGTGAGTTGGTCATGTAGAGGTGAAGTTTGTGCAAACGTGTCTGCAGGCTTCATATACAGCTTTGTGGGACCATATAAGATCATATCGTTGGTGAAAACATTGCCAACAGTGATCCTACCTCTCAGCTCGGCACTGGTGAGAGATATCTGGGGTGCTGTCCCTAATGCTGGGCTCCCAGTACAAGAGAGACAGGAACAAACTGGAATATTTGAAAGGCAGGGTTGAGGAGAGGCCGAGAGAGTTGGGGTTGTTTGGTCTGGAGAAGGGAAGGCTTGAGGGGGATCCTATCAATGGACACAAACTGAAATGCAGGAAATTACATCTAAACATAAGAAAAAACCTCGCTGTGATTGTGGTCAGTCATGTGAACGGGTTGCCCAGAGCAGTGGCGGTCTCTGCCCTTGGAGATGTTCACAACCTGACTGGACGTGATTCTGAGCAACCTGCTCTACGTGACCCTGCTCTGAGCAGGAAACTTGGGCTAGATGGTCTACAGAGCACCCTCCTGGCCTCCCTGACTCTCTGATTTTATTCCCAGTTGTTACCACTAAGCAAATTGTTCAGCTGTCAATGAGTTGAGATGATCTAGTAAGGAACTACAGCGATCCTGTGTTTAGCATGAAGCTTCCACTGGGCTGGTGTGGATTAGCTTAGTCAGACCACCGGTTTGTCAACTGGATAAACATCCCTCTCCGAATTCTGCCAGTGCCTTCCTTTTGGTGTACTCTGAACAGCATAAAGCCAAGCACTGCAGTGCAGAGTGAACCCAGAGAGAGTTTATGATCTCCTAAGTCTAGGAGGTGTTTTGGTTAGATGAATAACTATCGGAAGAGCAAGACTGTGGCAAGATCTTTTTCCATGTGTCAGGTCAGGACCTCTTCAGTTATCAGCCACCTCCTGCTCTCAGGCCTGGCTGGAGCGAGCACAGAAGGAAGTTTTTCAGGGTTTGTGCCATGAACTGTAAGGAGTTGGTTGAAGACACAACAAGGGACATTTGCCAAATGGTACCAATACTTCAAATGCTCACTTAAATTGCCTCAGTGAAGGAGAAAGCGGTGTAGGAAGAAAAGGAAGGCCAGTATTGTGAATATTCAATTTGATTTTAGCTTGTATTGGTGATTTAGTAGAAATCTTGCTTGTTTGCCCAATGGTTGGTAGAACGTGGAGGCTGGGATTTCAAGGTTTTACTCCATTAGTGATAATGGGAGGATGGGACTGAGTTTTAATTCCTGGCACCTTCTTCAGGGCGGTAAGGAAAGTAGTTTCAAGATACGATCATAGTTGGGGGGTCTCAGGAAGGAGAGGGCAATGGAGTCTTAAATGTCAGGCTGTAACCATGAAAATGAGTCTGGTGGGACTGCCTTAAGGTACGGGCAAGTCATGGGCTGTGCAAGACTAAGAGCTCACACAGCCAAATCTGGGCTGTTTGGGTATAAAC
This sequence comes from Jacana jacana, assembly GCA_013400555.1. Classification (NCBI taxonomy): domain Eukaryota; kingdom Metazoa; phylum Chordata; class Aves; order Charadriiformes; family Jacanidae; genus Jacana; species Jacana jacana. The sequence goes on from VZTM01022438.1 coordinate 689,620, forward strand.
TGATGGCTTAGCAAAAGGAACAAGAATGGAAACCAACCAGCTCTTGCCTTGGAAGATCTTGCACTTCTTAGCCTAGGCCAGCCTGGAATGAACTGAAAGTGGCTGAGAACAAAGTTCCTTCTGCCTGTGTTGTTCTAGGCTTTTCCACTGGTGTGTTTTCCTTAAGGCCACCTCTGTTTCTTTCTGCTCCTTATTGAGATATCCAGGCTAGTGGCACAGGAGGAGCAGAGACAATGGGTGGGTCTGGCAGCAGTGATTTTAGACATCTCCAAGAAGGACCTGTGAAAACCCTTTTTTTGGAAAGCCAGGGAAATAATGAAAAATAGTTCTGCCAGACCCTCTTCATCTTCCTCTGCTCTCTTTGTGGATAAGAGGATATGACTTTCCAAATGCAATTTGAAGTTGAAAAGTAATGTCCCCATTCCCCTGCCCCCTCCAACTTAATTGAGCTAAAACACCTACTACTTTACTCACACTTATGTCTGAGAGTCCAGGACTGCCTTGTGGTTAAGGCAGACTTGTCCAATGGTCTCTTTTTCAGTCCCAGCTCTGGCAGCAGCAGTTTGTGACACTGGCAAGTACCGTTTCCCTGCTGTGGGAATGCACTTGTGTCCGAATTTCCCTGGACTATACTCCTGTGTCATTAAAGCTAATGCTGTCCAATAAATACATTATTGAATCAGATTCTTCTTTTACTCTTTATTCATCATACATGCTGAATAAGAATGGCAGCATCTCAGCCCATCTGGCTTTTCTCCCTAGATTCAGACTTAATTTCCACCTGGATATACTAAATATTTCCAGTGGCTGCAGCACTAGGAAATGCTGGTGCCCTCAGAGCCGTGGTGCTCAGGGTGTAAAAGATCTGCCAGTGTGACACTGCTGTCTTGCCCACTGCTGTTATTCCTGAGAGCGCTGACAGTGCTCTCTGAGACAACCCAAGCAAGTAGAAAAGACATTATTCAGTCTAGAAAGAAAATTGTGATGGTCAGGGATGATGGGGAAGGAGTGATTAAAGTTCCTCCTGCAAAAGATCTCCTAGTCTACTCTGCTGTTGTTGGCAGTCTCGGTGGGGTGTCAGGCAAGACCTGGACGTTAATGAATGCAAGGAGACTTGAGTGTGGCAACTGGCGGTTGTGGGTAACTGTGGGAGTGATGATGCCAAGATTGTCACTGTAATGTCAAAAGGATACTTAAAATTCAGACACGTAGGATTGTATTTAGAGCCTGTTCTCACCTCTCACGGTGGCTTTACGCAAATCCTGTTGGGTTATCATCACTCTTCAAAACTAGGCACTCTTGTGAAGTTCCTAAATTCAGGTAGAGTTTGGGGACTTTTTCCTGTCTAAACGTTGATTGTCTCTGGGTGGTCCTTTTGTGTGCTGATGTCCCATCTGACACACGAGGGTACTGAAGATCCTCCACGGAGTGCCCCAAATGCTCCAGTGCCAAACGGCCTTGCGGACCTTATCGTTCCTGCATGACTGGAGAGGTGCAGGGAGCTGGTGACAGAGTGAGCAGGTACGGGTGGGGAAGCACTGCCGTGTCTGTCATGTGCTTTGAAATACCTCTTCAGGGTACTACTGATTCCAGAAAATGCTTGTCTCTTGGACGGGAGTAAACTAATACTCAAAATTCCCTCCTTACTGGCTGATACTCAACGTACCGTGTTCATACCTTTCTCCTGGCCTCCATGTTTGATGTATAGTTTCTGCATAATTCTTTCATAACACAGAATTGACCCTGTGGCTCTTCCCTCAAAGTGGGAGCATGTTCCTGCATGAGCTGGTGCTGGGCAGAAGGCAGTTGATAGACCAGGGGGAAGCCTGTTGCGGTGATTTCATCAGCCTCGCCTGGTGTTAATCCTCCGGGGACCTGAAGGAAAACGTGAAGTAGGTTGCTAATTGAGGTCAGAGCGAAGCTTGAGGGACAGGTCCCTGCCTGAATCAAGTTGTGGCTCCCTTAGTCTGCCCTCTGGTAAACCTGTGCATGAGTCCAAATACTTCAAATGTTGGTCAAGAGAAGGCAATATCCCCAGAGACGTGGCTGGTGCACACAATGTATCCGGTGGGGGTGGATGGAAAGGTCCACAGAGCACACCAGGCTTCTGTGGAGTAACCACAGGCTTTTATTCAAGTACCTTTTGTTCTTGCTCTTGCCAGTGAGTTGGCACTGGAGGAGGAGATTGCTAAGTGTTTGTGAGGGTTAAAAGTGGAATGGAAATCAGGGCTGGACCCAGCCTCCCCTCTGCCTGAGGTGCTGGGTTTGTGGTGAGTGGGTGTCAATCCTCCCTCAACTGCTGCATCAGGAGCAAAATGCTGGGTTGTTCCCCATTACTTCAGCCAGGCAGACCCGTAGCTTTCCACCAGGGTCACCTTACATCAACAATCAAAGCACACTGCAAGTATCTGGAGCCACAGCCTGCAAACCTGCTGCAAGCAGGCCTTCGTTCTGCTCTGAGGCAGCGAGGAGCTCCCCAAAACATGCAGTCTTTTGGTGGCTGCTTGTGGATAGGAAGGATCACACAAGGGTCACACGCTGGCATACCTCTCTGCCCTTTGGGTGCAAAAGGCATCTCAAAATGCTGTTAAAAACCACATTTTCTCTTTTGTGGGGAATTCAGGGAGTTCTGATTTATTTTTTTCCCCCCTTTTTTCTTGAAAGCAAAAAACCACCCCAAAGTTGGGTTTCTGGTAAAGAGCATCAAAGCTATAATAGAGGCCATCAAAATGCAGTCCTAATTTTGACTGCATTATCCCTAGAAAGCTGTCAGAAGTAAACAATTCAAATGTATCCTTAAAATACAGAAATGCAGGTTTTGTACAAGGGTGCTCAACAGGCGGTTTCTGTTTCGATTTTCCAATTGAAAATGTGAAAATGGTCTTTAAGAAAATGGTGGGATTTTAGTGAACCAACCTTGTCCTGCCCAGACAGTTGGTTTAGGTCAAGCTTTGAGGAAACTGGCTTTGCTGTAGGCAGCCACTGCCCCAGCATTGCTGGGGCTGTTGCCTTCAGCTCGCCAAGCCTTCTTTAGCTTCAGCTCCCTGGATGAATTCTGCACCCCTCTGCTGGTGGGGGGGCTGATGTGGGGTCTGTAAGAGCAGGACTTGCTGCTGGGTGTTGCTCTCTAAGGCAGAGACGTCCTGGGACACGTAGTTTGAGTTAACCCCGAGAGACACAGGAGGCCGATTAAGCGGGGTAGTAGGAAATTTGGTAAGTGGTGTCTGGGAGGCTTTGGGAAGATTGGGAACAGCCAGGACACCCCTGGCAGAGTGAAATACCTCCCAGAAGGGGATTGTGGGTTGCTCTCAGCACCTGGGCTGAGTTGAGCTTTGATTTAGGAGGAGATTTGGAAGCAAGTTGAAGGGTGCAGCATAAAGCAGTGACTGGGAGGAGATGGTTTGTGTGTGGCTGGGGGCTGGTGCTGCTTTCCTCAGTTCCCGGAGAGCCTGGAGCCAGGAGAGCTGGCAGCAGGACAGTTGCAGTAAGTGTGGTGTTGCTGTGCTCACCAGCCCGTGCTAGCCTGCTGTCTGAAAAGGTGCTTCCCAGTTTATCCAAAAAAGCACCAGATCTGCTGGAAAAAGGGAGGCAGTTTAAGTTGCTCAGAAGAGATGGGGCGAGGAGGGGCTGGATCCAGGCGGTAGCTCTGCTACACTCCCAGGAACGTGTGAGTCTGTCTGTCTGCGTTAAGCATCTTTGTAATTTGCTCCACAAGCTAGATGTGGACTTGGTTGTGTCTCAGACACTTTGCTTTGGGACAGCCAGCTGTAAGGCAGTAGTGCTCTGCTGCTCTGGTGGCCTCTCAGGCTGGCAGGCAGCACTGCTTGTGTTTTGGGAAGGGAAGGAGCTGAATTTGCACAAATCCTTGGGGATGAGATAGTATTCCAAACCCCAGAGCAGTATTTACCCCAGTGTTAGCACTGGTGGAACTGCTGTGATCTGCAAAGATGTTCTCTCCCCAGCTGCTGCTGGGTCTATTCCTGCATGGTCCCCCTGGTGTGGCCTCGGGACAGGAAAAGGAAGTTACATTTGTGACTAGCTGATGGTATGGATGTTCTGGAAGGGGATGAAGGAGAAGGTGGAAGCTGGGGTTGCTCTGCAAGTTTGTGGGCTCCTAAGGAAACACGCAGTACTGCAAGGGGCTGGCTTGTCCATCACTCCAGGGATTGCTGCCTTGGCTGTAACTTTGGTCTCTGGTAAGGAGTTATGGTCTGGGGAGAGCTGCTTCCTTGATCATGCTCAGCTCCTGAAAGTGGTGTGCAAGCAAAACTCCCTGAGCTTCTTGGGTTCCTCTACCTTGTGCACAGGGAGAGAGCACGATCACTGGGAAGTAGAGGATCTGGCACCGGTGGGTTATTGCATCTGTGTGTGCTTCAAGTCTTCAATGTTTGTGCTGAAGGTGCCAGGACGTCTCCAACATCCCATACAAAGGGAAGGAGAGCAGACGTTAACTAAGGCTCTTGAATGCAGGTGCTCTGAATTGCAGCTGAGTTTCCTCTTAAGAGAGCTCAAGAGCTGCAGGTGATGATGCTGAGTGTGAGGAACAAACCTACCACTCACTGATGTGCATTTCTGGTCTAACAGTGTCTCAGTGTGACATGGCTTATTCCTGTAGTGGCCTGTGGGTGCCTAGTAGAGCAGAGGCTGCTGGGCTGCTTTGTTTTGGTGCGTTACCCTGGAGGACCTTACCCAAACTGGGCATCCCCCAGCAGCAGAACTTGCCCGGGGCTGGGACCTGCTGGAGGGCAGGGCAGAGAGGTGTGTGCTGGCCGTAGTGGGCATCAGGAGCCAGTTTCCTACAGGCATCTCCTGAAGGGGCAGAAAAAGGGGCAAAGGGGAATGGACTATCATGCAGTTTGAATAAACATGTGGAAATTTCCAGCAACTTTCTCTTGGATTTCATGCCCCTGCTCATTGGCTGGGCTGCCACGTGTTCCAGGGTCAGAGGGATGTTGAAACTAAAATTAAAGTGCGGTGCTTGAGGGCTGAGCTAGAGGAGCGTGTGTGCACTTGTGCAAAGTCAACTCCCATGAACGTGGCTGAAGGACCCAAATCAGCGGTCATTGTGTAACCTGGATTCCTGCACATAAGTAGGTATTTCTGTATTGGGTGTGAGGAGAAAAAAATCCTCCAGTGTGAACACAAGAGCATCCAATATGGCTGATCTCAAAAGAAGATGGGGATTATAAAGTGATCTTAGGTGTCTCTAGTGCTGTATTTGTACTCGCTGTCTTTTGAGGTAAAAAGGAGACAATATGGTACCTTTGGTGGGAAAAAATATACTTACAGGATGACACTTTGAAGTGTATGGGCCAATGTCCTGGTTTGAGGTAAAACAAACCAATTTTTTCTTCAGTAGTTTTACTTTTTTAGCTGGGCCTCTTCTTTCAGACTGAAGTCTGAAACTAACACCACATTGTTCAGAGAGTGTTTCGTCTCACAGTGATCAGACCTGATTATACCAAGGGATGGTCTGCAGAGAGGCCCTTGCTTATACTCATTGCTAGAACAACCAAGGTCAGGTAATTTAGTCAGGTGACCCAAAACTGACCAATTGGGGTATTCCATCCCATCCGCATCATGCTCAGTAAAAAAGCTGAGGGAGCAAAGGGTCATTGGGGTTTCTTCCTTCAATGGCCGACGTCTGAGGAGCACCCTGTCTGTTGGTCTGCCTCTGATCCTGATCCGGAATCCAGCTCCTGTCAGTCACCCAGTCCAGCCTGGGACATTCACTGGTGCTGCTGGGGACGTGATCGTCCTCCCGGGAGCCTGATACGGTTTTGTATAGACTGTATATTTTTTTTTTATCCTTTCTTTTATATTCTTTTTAATTTTTCTTTTTCTTGTTTATTATATTATTATTATTCATTAAAATAGTTTAGTTTTTTTTCTAAACTCCTGAATCTCTTAATCCTTTCCTCTCCTCTCTTTTCCTTAGTGGGGGGGGTGTGTGTCATCATCTGTCCGATTGGTCAAAACCACGACAGCCAACCTGGAAGTATCGAGGCAGCGGCAAAGTGCTGAGGTGCCAGCTGAAGAAGCAGATGACTTCAATGCACCTCTCTTGGCCCTTTCTGAAACACTGGGGACACTTATAGCTGTAAATCCTGAGCCCTCACAACTGGCCTTGCACAGCACTAGAAGGAAAATAGTCCAGCTTTTGAGCAGGTTAATCCACTCCATGCTGGTTTCTCGTGGAGAATGGAGGAATTCTTCCCAAACCTCAAAATGTCAGCCTTCATGGCTGGCCAAGAAGCTGGAGCCAAGTGATAAATGAGGCAGATTTCTGTTTTGTAGTGTTTTTCTCGATGCTTTAAATGGTTTTGGCTGGGTTTTGTTTTGTTTTGTTTTGTTTTTGTTAAGGACCAAACTGCTCACATCTGAATTTGGGAACAGTTTTAGTCAAAAGTAGTAATGAAGCTGATGGAAACATCTGCCAGAAGAAACTATTCTCCTGGTTCTTGTTTTTGAAGCAACTGCTTTGCTTTCAGTCTTCTTAGATTTGTGACTGAATCCAAGCCACCTTGCCTGTTCCTGCTTTGGATGTTGAAGGCATCTGTCAGCTGAACTGCAGAAGCAGCAAACGCCACCGGGACATAGAAGGGACTAGAAGCTTCAGAGGGAAATTGTAGCCTCCTGCATTCATAGTTCTGGGTGTGTGTTGACTTTTTCTGCATCCCCAAACATACTCCCTGTTCCTACAGCAAGCCAGCATGAGCCCAGAGTGGGGGTGGTGTTCTCTGTAGCTGGTCATATGTAGCTCTGCTGAACTGTTTGAGTTTTGTGGTGGAAACCTACTAGAAGAACAGCAAGAAATGGCTTGTGTGTGTGTGTGGATGCTGCTGCCAGGGGTTGGGGTGCTCAGAAATATCGTGAGCGCTGTGCTAATAATGCAAGGTGAGATGCCTCAGGCTGGCAGGCAGTTATTGCATTGGTGAGGCTTGATATTAGTATCCTGACTGCAGAGGGATCCTGCTTGTCTGCTGGCTGTTGGTGGTATGGAAAGGCTCAGGGTCCTGAGACCCTCCTTAGAGAGGGGTGAAGTCAGAACTGGAGAGCTGGCGTGTGTTAAGCTGCCTTTATTTCCACAGAGGCCTGTTGACAGTGCCACAAAGACGTACCCAGCCGCAGAGGTTATTAAAATAAATTTCAAAAATACCTGAAAGTTAAGCATATTTGGATTTTAACGACCAGATTTGTAAGACTTGATGCCTCCTAAGGCTATGGCAGAGGAACATAGCTGTCCTGTTCACCCACTGGTGTGGCAGATCCAGCTGCACTGTGGCCCTGCCAGGCTCTTGCCGCAAAGAAGTCCTCTTCTGGGTCCCACACAGCTGCACCAAGGCCAAGCCGTGGTCATGGTGGGGCTGCTGGTGCTTTATAGAGACAATGCTGCAAGCCAAAGTGCTCTACAGTGAAAATATCAGACTAGATGTCTCCACAGTAACAACCTGTGCTTAAGTAATCCTGGCTGCCTTGTTTTGGGGAGGAGACAGTACAGTGCCAGGGCTGTGGGGACAGTGCAGCAGCAGGTCGAAACTCAGCCTCCCTGTCCTCAGCCATCTGGAATTCACCTCTCGTTTTTCCTGAAATGCACAGAGAAGAGCCCTTGATCCCTGTGGTCCTTGCATCTTTCAGTCAAGAGTTTGAAGAGCACTCTTCCGCCCCTCCAGCAGGATGGGTGCCACTAGTCTGACCTCACTTGAAGCCACTTCATCCCTCACCAGAGCTGCTGGTGCCTGTAGGGTCACCTCAACTGATTGACACCCTCTTGAACTTTTGTGCTCCTGGTGGCTTTTCTTGGAAGGATTTGAGCCTGTTGCCTGAGACAAGTGCATGAATGAGTCAAACAGGCTGCTCTAGTTTGGGTCAGGTATGTCCTCCTGCCTGATCTGCAGAGGACACTGAAAGCTGGCTCACCAGCCCCCAGCTTCATCCTCTCTCCTGCCTCTGCAAGGGAAGAGAATCCACATGAAGGGGAACGTCCCACCATTTTCTTTTCACAAGAGACATGCAGGTCTAGTCCAGCACAGCAAACTATTATTGTCGTGTGAGTCAAGAGCCCACAGCCCTGTTATGGGCCACGCAACAGTCCTTGTAAGTCAGCATAACCGAGGGTGGAGATGGGTAACTTGGAGGAGTCAAACTGGAGCTCGGTATGGATCAGCACAGACAATACTGAGGTGTTTCTGCATACTCACATTTCTCCAGAAGCTCTCCAAAGCAGATGCTGAGATGTGGTGCCCACTTGGCTAGTGGTGTAGGGAGCAGCAGGGAAGGTTTTGTCTTTAAAAAGGCTGTCAGGCAGTTTCTGAGGATCACTTTGAGTGTTTTCTTCCTCAGACAGAGATGCTGAGACTGGAGACCCAGAGTTCTGTGCAGCAAAGCTTTCTCAGACTCCATAAACCAGGCAGGGACCAATAAAACCACTCAGTGATTCTGATTAGAGAAAGCTTTGAATTGAATTGAAATGGGAATAGCAAGTCAAATTTTTTAGCTTGTGGCATGTTTCTCCTTCCGACTCCTGAAAGTAGGACTAGGCATAGGAAAACACTGAAGTTATCTACTTCAGCATGTAAATTATTTATTCTGCTTATAGAAAAGCTGGTTCTCTCCAGCAAGTTGCTTATCCTATTTTTAAGTTGTGGGGGTGGTTTGAACTGTGTGCTTCTCTGAGTCAGGCATCAGATGTCCCCAATGAGCAGAAAAGCCAACTTCTGCACGGTGAGCTGCTGTGCTCACAGTGCCTTGGGCCACACGCTGCCAGGGAGGTGCTGGTCATGGTATATGTCCTGGAGCATTTCTATGGGGACAAAAGCAGATCAACATACGTTAGAGCAAGCGTGTGCTTAGCCTGGGTAAACTGTTCACCTTTAACCTTGGAGATCTGATCAAACCCATCAGAAAGTGATTGAAGTCTCCCAGGATATGCGTGGTAGAGCTGTCTCCCTTTAACCACAGCCAGGGACAAAGGTTGGCCCAAGCAACTCTGGTGGGGAAAACTGGATATTCCTGGGCTTTGCAAGGGTCTCTGTGCAGAGGGATCTCCTCTGTAGCTGGAGAGTTCTGGCTGGTGACTTTGGGTGGTGAGTTCAGTCCATCTGAGCAACTTTGTCACCCTGTGTCAGCAGTTTTTGTGAGATGGGCCAGTTGGCTTCTGTGCCTCTGTCACAGAGGTTTTGATGCACGTTGAACAAAAAGGGTGGAAGTCTTGCTCCAAAGAGCTGTAAAGTGTATGATCCTGTATCTTCCTCCAAGTACTGCTGGGCTCCACCCATGACCTTCATTTTCCCAGGCTCTTGGTGGGTCCTAGAGCCACAACTCTTTCCTGGCTGGCTGGCTGAGGTGACTGTTCTCTGGGTGCAAGGAAGGGATTTCTCCTCCTAGACACCTTTCTTTTTCTTCCTGCATTTTGCTGCAGCCTTGGTCTCCCTTGGCAGCCTGGGTTTAAACACCTGGTGCTGAAAGTTATGGGGAAATCTGTCTCTCATCCAGACAGTCAGCTTCACGGTGTTTGCCTTAGCTGTCCTTATAATGTCCTCTTGTAAGAGTTCAAGTCCGAGGTAATATCCATAACTCAAATTTATTCCCAAAGAATTACTTGGTGCCGATATTCAGGTCATCAGCAGTGCTGTAATTGGAAGCCTTAGCAGGGAACTGAGCTCTAACACTGTTATCTTGATGACCGTGCTCTGTCCCCACAAGCCCGGTGCAGCTCGACACGCTGCTGGCTCTCCAAGAGCTGGCAGCGAGCGCTCCGTCACCACGCTGATCCAAGCACTCGTCTTTGGCAGAGGCACAGCCTGCTTCTAAAATTGTCTCCAAGATAGTTTTGCATGGGTTTGTATCTCCCAGGCGGACGAGCCGGGTGGTATTTTATATGGTGTCATTGTTTGTTTAGCTAATGAAGTAGGAAAAAACAAAGAACTGGGATCCTTGGCTCTGTGAAACAGCTGTCAACAAGCAGCCCTGAGAGAACAGAGGAGCAGGGACCTCGAAGCGAGGGCACTGAACCAGGGCTCTGAGGGATGCTTTTGATTCCTGACTCAGTGCAGCCATGGAGGAAATGCAGAAAAGGATGCCTCAGCCCAAAAAGAGGAGGGAGATTCTGGGAGCTGGGTGCTTTCGCCGGTTCTCTCCCAGGCATCAGTTGCTGCAGTGATGTGTGGTGGAGGCCAGCTTTTCTCTGCTGCTGCCTGCCCGCAGCAATCATGAGCCGCTTCTGCAAATGTTTCCAGAGTCTCCATTCTGGAAGAACTTGCCCACAGAAGTGTGGTTTCCCTCCCTTGTGGCTTGTGCCCTACCACGTCCTGTGGGGCAGTTCCTTTAGTTGTTTTTATCTGGTGCTGGGGAGGTTGGTGAGAAGCTCCTGCCTGGAGGCGCTTTGCTCTGCTGGGGAGCAGAAAGCACAAGGAAAACAATAAAATGTCTTCCTGCACCCCCCTTTTAGTTTGCCATTTTGACTTCAGACGCAAGCTGCCATCGTTTCCACATGGAGCAGCCACATGAAAAGCACCACTAAACAGTTCTCTGAGTTTCTCAACAAGAAACACAGCAGCTAAATATATTTAATCTGTGGGTATTGTTCATCTTGGCTTTAATTTCCTGTTCTCAAAAGGTTTAGGAATTTAAATCCATGAATCATTACTGAAGCTGTTAATGCTTGGAGCCTTTTTCAGAAATGGAGATAAAGGAACCGATATTAATACCAGCTTAGCATGAATTCAGCCAGAGCAGCTCTGTGAGAAGTTCACTGCCATCCCAGAAAGATCACTTGGTTTCTAACCATGAACAAAGCTGTGAAGAACAGAGTAGGTGAGAAGAGATCCTTCTCTCCCAGGTAAATAGAATGCTTCCAGTAAAAAAACAAACAAACAAACAAGAACCACGCAAAAAGTCTCTTTAGCACGTTACAGGCTCCATCATCCCCATCTGGGGACCCCTAGAGCGCTGCACTGTTCTCCTGCTTCTCAAGTTGCAGTATCTATTCAAGCAGCGACTTTTCCAGCGTGTAGTCGTGAGATTTCTCTGGGGCTGGAGGACGTGTGCTTCCACATATTGAACAAATGATTGGAAGAAAACTTTGCTCAGTTCCATCTAGCTGGGCTCTCAGCTCTTACACTTGCAGGATGTAAGCATCCTCCCAAAATCCTGACCTTAACAGGCTCCCCAGGTACCTCAGAAGCAAGGCCTGGCTGTGAGATGCTTCAGTGGAGGATCTGGCTTCCATTTCTCTGGAAATTGAAGAGGATTTAGAGCAAATCAAGTTGTTCATCTTCTTTCAAGTGTGGTTGTAAGATCATGCCAGGCTTCTTTTGATTCCTTGGGGATTGAACCCTGGAGGTCAAAGCAGAAAATCCAGGAGAACTTATAGAAAGATCCTAAGTAATTATTGTAGTCAGAAGTGCAATCAAAACTATGCAAGGAGTAATTTGTAAATTTCACTTTGACTGGGTTTTATTTCTGGAACACCGTAAGAGCAGAGAATTATTCAGGTGTGGAGTGACTTCTGCAGGTCTTCTAGTCCAATCCCCTACTCGCGGCAGGGCCAGCTGCTGCCTGTTTGATAGTGTCGATGGATGTGACTCTGCAGAAGAAGCTGCATCCTCCTTTCTTGTGTGGTTTGTACCTTTGGGTAGCACAGAGGCAGAGAAAGGTACAAGGCAGCCGCAGGAACACATTTGGAAGGAATAAGCTTGGTCCTCCTTAGCAAGTTTGTGGTAAGGATTGCCCTTTCCAGAAGGGAGGAGAAATGACCTAGTTTCTAGCATCTCCCCTCCTCTGCTTCCCTCGGGAAGGGGAAAGAGAGTGGTGTAGAGGAAGTTGTCCTGCTTCATCTTGCTCCCCACAGTAATGCTGTGTTGGAGAGCTGCTGCTAATCGAGGTGGGGACTGCTTTCTGGGTGTAATCTTGCTATGGCTGAGAGATCTTGCTGTTGAACAAGGGCATGGTGGAAGGAAGGGTGGGCACAAAGCACAGCAGTGTGTTGTGGCAGGTCAGCAATGTGGGGACTTGCAAAGGTGCTGGGTGTCTGGCGATGCTGCAAGTCACTCTGTCCTAAGGTTGATGGAGCTGCAACAGTTTGGCACCAAGTGAAAGTGGAGCCCTGGTTGGGCAGGGGAACTGCACTATTTGCTTATATACACACATGAAAATGTAGCTGAAATCTAGTGAGAAATGGAGACATTCCTACAGATACAGCTGTAATTTTAAATTTCTTTCCTCTAAAACTCTCTGTAGAATGTGTTTGAGTCCTACAAAGCACAATGCTAGGAAACGCACACCCTGAGAGCCGGCAGCACCAAAAACGGTGGCTGAGTCTGAATACCTGATGGCAGTGTGATCTCTGCTGCTCTCCTTTCACCTGACACTCATGAACCTGGGCAGCTTGGATTCACTCTGAACTCACACAGCAGAGCCCCGTGGCGTTCTTACTCCCAATGAGCTGCTTATAAGGAAAAGGCCTCTGTCCTCCTTTTGCCTCTGTTCTCCATCATCAATTAGCTCAAGTCTCTGAGGCTGCAGCCCATGACTGCATCTGTTCCTTTCACAGAGCACTCTGGAGCCACTCCTGCTCCTGGAACAAGCTCTCAGAGCCAGAAAGCATCAGCCTCCATCTAAGCCTCTGGGGCTGTCTCTCCATCTGTTTAATGACGCGCAGCAGCCTCATCTCTGACTTTGCACCCTCAGGACAATAATCCACTCTGATGTTTGGGCCAGCCAGCTATTCTTCTGAGATGAGACTGCGGCTGGTGCACTGTAGGTCAGAGACGGTTCAGAATTCTTCTTCTGAGTTGCTCGGAGATCTGCAGGATACACAGAAAGCTGTCACAAGTTTGCTTGCTTGTTTTCTGCTGAAGGAGTGGGCAACTCTCAAAATCCAGATACTGTTGCTTGTTCTGGTGGGGAGGGCACCAGCTTGAAGGTTGGTTGCCAGCCAAGGATTTTTATCTAGCTCCAGTGTACAGCATTGGCCAAGCACCTTTGCTGTCCTTTTCCCCCCTCACTGTTCAGATCCTTCGAGGTGGGAGAGGTGTGAAAGTTTGTGGAGTTGCTGCCATTCTGTGAAGTTTAATGCAGATTCACAATGCTGGTGGTGGCAGAAGCACTGGTTTTTAAAAGCTTATGGTTTTGTGACTTGCTGCCTCTTACAATCCAGAACCACCAGGATCAGGAGATACCTGTGGCAAAATGGACCTGCCAGGGTAGTGTTGGAGCTGCTCTGTATCCTGTGAACACGGTGTGGTTAATAGAGGAAGGAAGAGGGAAAAAAAATGTAATAAAACAACAACAACAACAAAAAGAAACCTGAAAGGGAAAACCAGCTTAAGATCTTGAGATGCACTGCTTTTTAGTAGGTGCTTAGAAGAACCCACACCTGGGACAGAGCGGGGAAACAGCTGAGTGCAAGCAGGGCAGTGGTGGCACATGATGTCTGAAGGGAGTTGGCCCATGAAATCACTGCAAGAGAGGGGCAAAGCTTTAGGAAAGACAACTCAGTACAATGCTGGTTTCAAGCTCAAAGTGCTTCTTGGTTCCTGTGGCCTTTTGTGTGGGAAAGTGGCGTAGCTCCTCTCTGGGCAGGAGCGCTGGTGTCAGAAGGGAAGAGCGGCAGGGACTGTATCCTCTTGCAGATGCCCAGGTGATACTAGTCCAAGTCAAATAGCCCTCAGGAAGGGAAGGCTCCACCAGAGGTTTAGGTTTAGTGCTCTGTTAAATAAGGGAAAATACCCTTCTCCTTGAGGGATGGAATGAGAATGTTTGGCTTTCCCATAATCCATTGCTAAGCTCTTTCATTTTGATTCAGAGTTGTACGTGTGTGGTACGTTGCCCCTCACATCACATTTTGTAGGTGGACCAAAGGGTTTGCCCAAATAGTCTGGTGCTATGCATGAGTCCTTGTACAAAAGGGGGTCCTGTTCTGCCATGTGTGATCCAGGTCCAGGGCACTGTTGAGAAAGACTTTCTGAAGCAGGTGATATGACTCCAAGGTGTTTTGTAAGCTCCAGGTGGTGTTGGCACACCATGGAACCAGGAGAAGATGCTTCAGGGACCTTACAGGAAGAGCACAGGGCTGGGAATGGTCAGAAGTGCTACTCTACCTGCCATGCCACTGAGAGACTCAGGTCAGCCAAATATCCACATCTGAACATCTGCAGTTGCTGGCAAAGGCGATGCCAGGCCGGATAAAATGCAAGCCCTGAATTACAGAGACAGATGGAGTCGGGTAAGAGGGAGGCATGGGTCAGAGGAGAGCAGCAGCTGATACGTGCAGGCAGCCTTTTCTAGGGTGAAGGAGCAGGAGCCATTTCCTTTTCAGAGCCAGCCGTTCCCCAGCGTGGTGCTGAGCACAGTGGGCACCATTGCTGTGAAGTCGCCAGCAGTGCATTAACATAAGCCATGACAATGAATAGGGCAGGCTTATCACTCACTGAGGGGCTGCAGCTCCGCCAGAAGAGCCATGGATGAAAGACACGTAGAGGAGCACGTGTCTGCGTGCACCCACCCATCTAAGTGAGGGATGTGTGCCCAGGCCAGGCTGCCCTGCTGGCGTCTGGTGTCTTGAGAGGCTTCGGTACAAAAGCTTCTCTTGGTTGGCTTGAGCCTGTGTTCAGTCAAGAAGCTTGATTTCAGCAATATAAGGTCAAAGCCCCCTAGAACGAGGAGTTATTTTGAGAGTGGTTTTTGAATGCTTGAGTTGATTCCATTGAGGGGCATATGGTTTATTGATACTTTTATTATGAAAGTGGAAATTTAACATCGACTTGAGCATTTTAAGATGCTTCCATTTAGGACATCCCTAACTGATAGTGAAAGTTGGAGCTATTGAAGTCTTTCCCTGCTATACCTTTGTGAAGTGACCTCAGAGCTCTGGAGAACACAGGGCAGCGCTTGCTCACAGTGCCTATGGAGTGGGCTGTGGGTGCGTGGGAGCCCTTCCACTTCCATAGCACAGGATCTTACGGAGTTTATCCACCAGCAGACTGTGCAATCAGCTTTTCATTCCTCTGTTTGCATCCTAGTAGTAGCAGAACAAGGCAGTTTTCTCCTTTATAAAAATCTCCCTCTGCTCTGCCTTATTCTGAGGTGTTCAGGAAATCTGGCTCTTCCCCTCCTCTCCTCTGCTTCCCCAAAGTGCTTTTCTTTCTCCAAAAGCAGCCTGTTGTGTCTTTCTCTCGCCCTGGCAGATGGATTTGGGTGATTGTACGTGATCAGGGTTACTGCTGCTACCTGCTATTTTAGGAGGAAAAGCCCCCGCATGCAGAAGAGAACAAAGCCTAAGGATTCCTGAGGTCTCCATTGATGCAGAAGGCACCGAGCAGAGTGTGAAAGAGATGACAGAAGCGCAGCAAGATCCTCCTCCATCCCTCCCCCTTCCTCGCCTTCCGATTCAAGGAGCAGGGGCTGGTTTGTGAATGAGGAGCCGAAACCCGTTCAGACGGAACAAATAACCGATAAAGGCCCACAGTAACGGCTGCTTGCGAGCCCGAGTCAGCCACGAAAAGGTAGTGGTTCTCAAGAGGGGGCTTGTTTCCTGATGAGTCATTGGTGTGTGACAGATGGAAGGAACTAATAAAATATTACGAACTTGCAGAGCTTTGATCTTCCTGCCTTTCCCCCCCCTTCTTTTTTCCCAAGGGGGTAGGCTGTGTTGTTGCAATGAATAGGGTGGAAATTTCATTTGGAATAGGCTCCCCTGGCAGCTGTGGCTTGTGGAGAGAAGGTCAGGAGTCCCAGTCCAGCTCTGTGGTTTGGTGTCTGCTGGATTTTAACCCTGGCGTGTTTTCATAGCCTTTGAAGCACCTGTACCTCTTCCTACTCTGTTGATGCCTGTCTGTCCTTCAGCCTGCATGTAGGTCTGCTGGAACACAGGTGGGATGAGAATAGCCATTTTGCAACTTTGCACTTATTTTGCAGGTTCTGGACTATGTACATGAAAGAGTAAAATGCATTTCTGGGTCAAATGCTCTCATTTTCTTGTTTCTGTTCCAACTGCTGCAGCTCCCAGGGAGCCAGTGGCCCAGAGCTGGGGCCCTTGGCAGGCACTGGCTTTGAATTTATTTTTGTCTTACTGTGACTAATCTTTAGGGTGAATAGGTTTAAGTTTTGTCTCTGGTACTGTGATGCAGAGAAATTTGTTCTCTTTATGGAGAAGTCACCCCAGTAAGAGCCCCAGCCCTGGGGCATTGGCTGGGTGCAGACTTGCCTCTCCAGACAGACAGAGCTCTCTTGGAGTTCAGGTTGTCTTTCTGCTGCTGTCTGTCAGTCTGGCTGTCACCACACAAATGGGGGACCATTAACGATCCACATAGGGCTTTATGGCACAGGATCGAGCTGGCATTATTACTATTTAGGTGTGTTTTCCTCTCCTTAACAAGGGCTGTCTGTGAGATCCTCTCTTGAAAATGCTTTCATTTGTTGGTGTTACATCACCCAGCCTGGCTCTGTTCAGAATTGCTTCTTCCCTGAGCTCCTGCCTTGGTCCTGTCATCCCCACGTGCTCCTTCTAAGCAGCTGTCCCCTGCTCCACCTCACCATGACAGTTCTGTTCTGGCCACTGTCTTGCACAGACAGCTGGTCCACCTCTTGGACTCTGATGGATCTCCTAGGCTTTGTAGCACCAGCATCTGCCTTGTCCCCTCCTGCAAGCCAGGGTAGAAACCTGCCTGCACAGTGTATCTGCAACTACCTGTTGTTCACTCCTCATTTTCCTAGTTACAACCTGTGGAAATGGGTGTTCTGTCCCCGAAATGATGGAGTTGAGGTGTCTTGTGTGCACATGGGGTGTGTGGGGTTTGGCTCTGCAGGTCTCTCTCCCCTCCCTGTACTGCTGGTCAGTTTCTTTGTGCTGCCTTTACCCCGGCTCTACTCTTACTCCCTCCGCCAGCTTCTTGTTCTACGCCTTGTGCCTGTGCTATTGTCTTAACACCGTGAAACCCTTGCACCACCAGCCCCTGGAGTTTCTTCTCTGAGAAAGGTTGGAATCAGGGATTGAGGCATTGTCACCCCTTGCATGGGGGAGTCTTGGTGTAGGTCCATGTTTTAATTCCAGAAGCAGAGCTGGGGAGGCAAGGGGTCTGCTGTTTAGTGATGGGGGGGGACACACCATGCCCTTGTGTTCAGTTTTTATTATATTTTCTTCAGTGCCATGTAGGAGGGTTACCTCTTGCTGTTAAAGAAACGCAGCATGTTTCCAGTTTGGGTTTGATGGTTTGTTTTTTTTCTTAAGTGGAAATATATGTGGCTTCTCACTGAGAAGTATTGATGCAGAGCTGCGTGCCAAGGTAACCCTGGCTGGCAGCAGAGACAGGACACGGAGGGCAGTCGTAGGAGCGTCAGGGCTTTCATTAGAAGGTTGTCACAGAGCTTTGTGGAAAGGTGGGGCTGGAAACAGGCAAGGACAAAGGATTTGTTTAACACCAGGATATAACATTGCAACTCGGGACCTCCGTGGGGCCTTTCTGCTTCAGATCCTGTATTTTGCTCTTTTGTCCATGAATTCACTACATTCCTTGGCTAGTCCCGTGGGCACGTGATCGCAAGAGCTGGGGGGGCTCTGGATTCTGCAGATGTGCAGCCAGGGGAGTCGTTTTCAGCTGTGTCACAGATTTTGCGTGCCTGGCTTCACTTTAGCAGAAAGCCCATGGCCCCTGCTTGCTTTGCCTGTGAGTGGTTTTCTAACTGGTTATCCCCTTTGCTGGGCAAGGGGCAGGGAAGGATGGACTCTGCCCGTGGGTGGGTGCAGGAGTTGCGTCCCTGGTCAGGGAGACCCCAGTGAATGCAGCAGATACCGCAGGCACTGGGCAGGGAGATACCTGTAGGAGTTAGGACTGGTTTGTCTTTTTGGTTTGTATTTAACACTGAGAAAACTGAGAGATTATGAGTTAGGGTGGCTCTACTGTCCTTTAAATTTAAGAGAAAACCAGGAAGGGAGGTCTGTACAGAGTGAAAACTTAAAAATAATATCTTGGGGTTTCTTAACTCTGCCAGAAACTCTTACTAAGACTTTTTGCACTGATCTTGGACAGGAAAACATTGCAAAACACCACATTCTCCTTGGATGATAACATTGTTTCCTGCCCCGCTCTAATACCAGCCATGCCGTCCTTTTGCCTCAATTCCTGGGATTGCTTTACTCAAATGTTTGCTTTCTCCACTGGGCTGGACTCTGATATTTTCTACTGGTTTGGGGGGGATTGGCTGAAACCTCTCTAAGCCTAGAGGCAGCACAGCCCAAATGCTCGCTCGCCTGCTTCTTGGGAGCTAAATCCACATTCCCAGCTGGTATTTCTGACACGATCCCACCCCTTCACCTCCAGAGAGCCAGCTGGCAGATGTAAATCAAACCAACTGGATTTATAATTGCCACATGGAAGTGACAAGATAAGTGCCAAAGCCATGTCCTTCGGTTATCCCCCGAGTGCGTTGCTGAGCGCTGGACTTCAACTCATCACAGATAACATGGTTCCTTCTGCAGACACATTGGCTTTGATTTGCATTAATTGGCTTTGATTTCCATATTTTCTTCAGAAAATCCTGGTCTGAGAGTGGTAGCTCTGGAGCTGGTCATGTTTGGAGTAGATGCACCTGCCTGGAGACCCACGTTAGCTGTTTGCCCTGTCCCTCAAACAGATGTCTGAGTTCTTGCCTTTGTTTCTACCACAATGTTTCTTTTAGAACTACAAGATCCAAAATCCACCAGGCAAGTTACAGTATGCTCTATGGGGAGGGATTTTGCATGTAAGCAAAGCCTGTGGCAGACAGGAGGCTGGTGAGCCTCCCTGGGCATGTGGTGTTGCCCCTGCCATCCCTGGCCATCTTCACCAGGTGGTGACATGGAGCCTGACCCTGGCTTTCCTAGTCCTGCTCACTCTGGCAGCCTTGTCAGGGGCTTCAGGCTGAAGTAGTGGACTGCAAAGGGAAGAAGCTGAAGGACAAGTATAACTGTAGGTTCTGTTGCGTCTTAATATGCCGCTGCCATCTTCACAGCAGGAGGCGAGGTGGCTTGTCCCTCTCCTCTCCCCAGGATGCAGTAACCCAGCATCCCCTCTCAGTAAAGCAGGCAATGGTAGGACAAAAAAACAGGACCAAAAAATGAGCGCCCATCTTCCCTGCTCCTGTGTTCCTGCAGGCGAGGGCTGGGAGAGTTTTCTCTTCACAGGTTTCGGTCATATGGTGCACATCAGCATGGTGTGCTGTTTGCTGGCTCCTCCCCTCCAGAAACATTACACAGGGGAGTAAGTTCTTGGCCACGGTGAGGTTGAACTTTCCAGACTCTGATCCCATTGGGGTTTCGTTGCCTGCAACCTTTAGCATGGTGGTGGTGGTGTTTTTTTCTCCTTAAATCCAGGCTTCTACAGCCTTAATTAGCTGGCTGTGGACACAAGCTCTCCTGATACAGGATATTTTTGATGGGGAAATATAAACAATAGAGGTGGTGAGTAGAGATGTTCGAGGATAGCGTTTTCCGTCTGTGGAAAATCCCAAGAGTTGGTGTCTTTTTTCTCTTTGTCTCTCTTTTTCCTGAACCTGGATACAAACACAAGATTTCCCCTGAAAACCCTCACCCAACAACAGCCAAGCAAAAACTTGTAGATCCCACCCCCCTATCTTCACTTTAAATAAAAACCTTACCTCTATTTATACCCTTTATTTAAACAAAGATTTTTATAAATACCCCAAAGTATTCCTGGTGACTCATTACTTCAAAAATGTCAAAATAGGCATTTCAACATTTCAACCCCCCTTTTTTTTCCATTCAGTGTTTAACAAAAGTGTTCCAGTGCACTTGCTAAATTATGGTTTTGTTTAAAATAGGAGATTTCTTTGCATATCTGTCTTTGATGGCGCAGCAGATTCTGGGGACAGTTCACTGTGGGGGCTCCCAGCAGTCTGTGTGACCTCGCTGGTTGGCAGACCTGACCTGCATGAGGGTTGACCAGGTTCCTGTGTCCACTCAGAGATGGTCTTTCTGCTGGTGGGTAAGTCAGTGGACACAGTTGGGTGCAACACTAAGCAGGTAGAAGATCGGCCAGTGTAACTGTACAGGGTTGCATGTGCAGCTGTGGGGCTTGTGTTACGCTGCAAGGCCACCCAAGAAGAGATGGAAGAAGGGAACCAAAAGCTTTGTCCATGGCCTGGCCCTTGGTCTGAGCTCAGGGGTAACTGAGTGAACTGAGAAAAGGACCAGAGCTGCACTGACCTTCTCCCATCTCTGGCCAGCGCAGCTGAGCCTGTGCAGGGGATGGCACTTGCTGCTGTTGTCTCTCTCCAGGAACTTCTGGTTCTTTGCTGCTCCTCAGTTGGTTGTAGCACCAAAATCCTGTCTTGGAGAAAAAGAGCAAAGAGTAAGCAGATTCTTGCATCCTAACAGCACCGGTGTCCTGCTGGCTGGACTAGCGAGAGCAGGCTGGACCTGCTGTACCCCTAGCATTGCTCTCTGTGTAACCACTGCCTTTACTGTGGTCTGAAGTGACCAGCACAGAAAGGATGAGAGACATTTCTGTAGCTATTTAAAATAACAGCAGATGTTCCCAGCGGTGGGAAGCTCATCTGCCCTGCGTGGGAGCAACATTCAGTACATCAGCCCCGTGTTGGCTGTATCTCCTGCCAGTAATTTACACAAAGAAATTGAGATAATGTCAGGATTGTGAGAAACACCAGTAGATTTGGGTCTAAAATGAGATATATTAGAGAGGTGACTTGTGTGGACAGATGTTCATCCTGGGTTGTGCAGCATAATCATGTCTGCTGCCTTTAAGTTTGAGATGCCCAACCCAAGCTTAGTGTGGCTTATCCGAATTCCTGCTGGGCAGAGAAGCTGGGTCCTTTGCTGTGTTATGAGTGGGGAATGGTTTGTTGCTGTGTCCTGTTGCCAGGACCTGGTGGCTGTTGCTTGACAGGAGCGTGGGGAGCAGGTCCAGGATGGAAGTGGTGTCCCAGAAAGGTTCACTTCTCCTATTACAACTGAAAATGAAGCTTAGTCATGCAAAGGTAAAACCAACAGGGGACTGTCCCCAGGGTTGCTTTTACTTTCCCATCTAGTCTTTCCTAGTGTGTTTCTCTTGTGCTTCAGTTCATGTGCTTCCTTCTCAAGGCTGGGAGAAGCAAACACCCCTGAGGGCCAAGTAGCACAGAGGCACACATCATCCTCCAGCCTCTTCCAGCCTGGCTTCATTTGCTGAGTTCTTACTCAGGTTGCAGCCCCTCACACAAGGGCTTTGCAGACCCCTGGTAGTGAAAGGCAGCTGCTCTGGGTTTGCGGGCAGACCCCTCGCCATAGTGGTGAATCACTGAGGCGTGTGAGACGGTCTGGAAACAGTTATCCAAAAGATGAAGTGAGACCTTGATTATAAGGGAACCCAGGCCTGTGGGTTCCTATTCCCGAGGTCAAACGGAAGGTGCAAAGTGAGCAGTCCTTCACCTGCCTGCAGCCACGGGGAAGGTATTGCCTAACTGATGGCTTTCTTCACTGCTTCCTCATCCCCTTTTCTACCACTTTTTCTTTCTCGCCTTGGGCAAGCTCTGCACAGCAGAAGCTTTTGGGGTCGCCCCACAAGAAGTGGGGAGGACAGTGTGCTGATGTGTGCCTGGCTGGTCTTGCTTCAGAGTGAAGAGGCAGCCGCCCTCAGATACCAGGATGCCTGGGAGATGTGTAATAGCCAGCTGAGAAGGGAAAAACTGATCCAAATTGATTTACAGCAAGTTAGGATGCTTTGCCCTTTGAGCTTTATGTCTGTCTGTATCTATCTTTTCAGATATATAGATATACAGTTGGGTGGAACAGTTATATCATTTTTTTTCTATCATTTTACATGAAGAATAGACTGTTCCTGTAGGTAGTTGTTTACTAAAGTCTAAGAATACTTGAGCAAAGACACAGTGTACTGATATTTATACCTACATCTTCCAAAGCAGATCACCAGAGTAGTTTCAGGGTGGTTGAACCATCATGGACCAAAATAATTTTGAAAGCCAATATGAGGTATCTGTAGAAAGCAATTTTCTACAATCAACTACTGTATCCTGTATTTTTGGCTGAATTCAGGAGCCTGTTATGTGATGTTGGTCCCTCTCATCTTTTAATCACAGCCATGCAATGAAAAAGGGCAAAATTATACTTGTTTCAGAATAATTGACTGTGATTACATAGCTGCTTGTTCTCGGTGGAAGGTAGCTGTCTGGATGTGCGAGAGAAGTGCCAAGACTCCATCCCTTCTTTAAAGAAATGTCAAGTTGAGGTGTTTATTTCTATCAGCCCCTGTTCTTGGTCTATCACCAAATGGGGTCACTAGCAGCTCTGAAAACTGTCAGTGCTATTATTGATGCTGCTGCATATATAAAAAAGTCTTTGTTCTAAACCCCCCTCCCAACAAAGAAGGGATGAGTTGTATTTGCCACAGGAGCTGCTGGGAGAGCAGATTAGTTAAATATTTCCAAACACTGTTGAAACATCATAGCATTAAACCAATCTTTATTCTACTTGGTAAATAGCTGGTATTTCTTTGTGGCAGGCTGCATATACAGGCTGTTACGGTGATGCAGCCAAAAGGGGCTCTTGATGCTTTATTCCCATTAGAAATTGGACACGCACATTTCCTGGGGGCTTTTGAAAATGTCTGCAGTCAAATCATTAGCAGCAGGAGGGGAGATAGGACTGATGATCTGAGATGCGGTTTCTGCCCCTATTTCTCAGAGAAACTCAGTGAGAGGCAGCAAAGTGAGGTTTCAGGAGGAGTAGAAGTGCCGTGCCATCTACTCTGGAGGTACAGGGGTTCCAGCTCTGTTTGCCATCTCCTGCTTTATTTCAGTCACACCTTGGTAGCCAGAGTCGTGAGGGTGAATTTTAGATGTTGCAGTCAAGCCTATGCCATCCTTCTGGCAGCAGCCAACTTCTTACATCCTCTCCCTGCTTTCAGCTTTGTCTTTCCACCTCCTCCCTGGCACAAGTCCTGGTGCTTGGCAGGGCTTGTGCTGGGAAGATGCACCTTGATGATCTCTCAGAAGAAGATTTCCTGTATTTGGGGGGTCGGGAGGGTGAATGGGTTCAGTGCAGGGTCTGCTGAGTGCCAGGGCAAAGGGGATAAACTGGGGTGCACGAGTGAGTGGAACAGCTCTTTTGGCACCAATTAGATTGGTTCAATCTATGTATCTGTAACTTACATGAAGACTAAAGATTTTTGATCTGCATACATGTTTTCACTTGAGAAAAACCAGTTTTAGGACAGCCATAGCTGAAAAACTTGCAAAATGAAAAGTTAGTTTACTCCTGGCATTTTGGGGGTCACTCTTCAAGAGAAAAAGCTTCTGGATAAGGCAAAAAGTAATCCGGTTCCTTGCCGAGCTCATGATGCAAGCAAGCAGCAGAGGAGTTGTTTTGCTGAGATGAAAACCACGTGAGAAGCTGGGACCTGGGAAAGAAGAGGAGAGGTGGTGATGCGTGTTTTTACAGCTCTGCCCAGGCAGCGCTGGTACAGTGCTGCCTGAGAAGCACAGCCCCATGGCTAAGTGTCCGTTGGCTTTAACTCTCATCATGTGCTCCATCGAGCTCGCATTTCTTTTGATCATGGTGGTTTGCTGTTCCTGCTCACACGCAGGGTGCTGGATGCTGGCAGGGCACCTGGCAGAGCTGCCTGAACAGCTGGGAGCAGAGGGTAATCCCTGATGTTGCTCGGAGATTGGAAGAGCAGAAAAAGCAAAGGGAATCTTGATGATGAGGTCAGAGCTGTTTACTTAACCCAACCCATTGGCACAATGCTGGGAGTCCACAGTTCAGTAAAAGGTTCCCAAGGTGATGAGAACTGAAAGCTCCAAGAATAACTATTAAGCCTGAAAGGTGCTATTTTGAAGTGTTGTGATTGTTTATATTTGCCACTTAAAATGCGTGCACATACACACAGCTGGGAGATCTCTAACTCCCCTGGATGGGAGCCTGGGGAGGCTCCAGTCCTTCAGCTATGGGATATACTCCCTTAGACCACCCAAAGTTTGTTCTGCAGGATCTTGTCTGTCCCTTTGGGAATAGTCCCTTTGGCTACTCAGGACATGAGAGAGCACTTGGCTGAACCAAGACAGGGAGCAAACCCCTCTGACACCCAGCTGAACTCAAGGAATTTGTCAATAAGCTCCCATCTGACTTGGAGAGCAGATTAGGAGCATCTACTGAGAACCCTAATTATCCCTTTTCCCTGCCAAATGCTCTGTGATTATCTGCTTGACACAGGTTTGTCACAGCAGAGTCAGAATCTGCAAGCGTGACCCCTGCTGCAAATGAGTAGATGCCGAGGACACAGTCAAGTTCTTGTTCCCTGCAGTGGGTATCTGTATGAATCCAATCTTGCTTTAGGTATTGAGATTAAAGGGAGAAAATTTAGTGGACTGCAGGGACGTTGAGGGAGACCTGTGGTTTTCCCTGATGGCTGCACAGGCCAGAGATGAGAAGGCTGTGATTTGGGTAGGGGTCATTTCACTCGGGCATCTACATCAGAGGAAACCATTGCTGTGTTCAGGCTTAAATAGCTCTACATTAGTTTTGATGGGAGGAAGGCAGGTAAGCTGTTCTCTCGGGCCCCTTTTCTAAACTGAACCAAGACAGTGTCTTGGAAACTGTAACCCTGAGACTGCTCTTCTCTTCTGCCCCAGAAGAAAGAGGCTTTCTGTTTCTGTAGGAAGATGTTTGTTTCCTACATGGGGTCAAATAACACAAAAGCCCACGCCATCAGAGCGCAGGAGCTCTCCTCTGTTTTTCTCAGGTATAAGCATTTTTTTTCAGGATTTCCTTTTTTTTTTTCTCCTTTTCCTACCTTCTTTCCTCTAACTATACATCCTTCTAAAATATATCAGATACTTCCCTGAATGGCACACTTCTGAGCATGATTCTTACGTTTCTTGTGTACAGGATTTTCTTCCAGGCTTTGTGAAGTCCTCTTTGTTAGAATGAAATGCAGAAGAGCCAGATGGTTTGGCTGGAGTCCAGTTACCAAAGAAACGTAGCACCAGGACTGTATCAGAAGCTATTTCCTCTAAAGATCATGCTCAGTCTGCTTTGTTCTAATAACCGGCTTAGAGTCAAGATTGAGCTGTCAATACCTATTTTCCCCTCTCCCCCCCATAATTAATCTACAAGGTTTAGCCTGGAATCAATATAAATGACCTCATGGCTTTTTTTTTTTTCCATTCCTCATATAATGTTTCTCCACATGACTCCTCCTTCAGAGGTGTGTTGAATCATGCATGCTTTTTTCCCCAGTAAAGCCGTAGTGGAAATTTTTATGGTCTCTTGCTCTCTCTGGTCCAAAGTGTCTGGGTTGTCTGTATGCGTGGGGAAGCTGGAGGAGCACTGACACCTCCCTGGTCAATAGTGGCTTCAGAGCTCCTGTAGCTTCTACAATTGTTCTGTCCTTGGGAATGGACGGATAGATGGGGGCGAGGTTTGTGCTGCCTAGGTGTTGGGCTGTATATTTTCTGTGTGATGACGTGCAGAAGTTTCTATATATATGATGTTTGCGACATGAAGCTGGGGAGCTGGTTTATTTCCCAAAAAGGACTAAAACTCACACAGTCACTGGGTCCCTGCTGTGAAGGGATGTGGGTGGTGTATGCAGTCATTCAGTGCATGTGAAGTGGTTTGGGCAGATCTTTCTGAGGCCATTCTGCTCTGAGAGATGGCACCGGCCACTCCACTGCAAGCAGTAGGTGGTTCTGCTGGGAAAACCCTTACTTTCTTGCATGCTGTCCCTAGCATGTTTGAGGTAAAGTTAAATTTTCAGTCTCAATTTAAACTTGAAACAAGATCTGATTTTCTTCAGCAGAAAAGCCAAGAGAACATTTGGGTTGATTCAGTGGAGATGTTCTTGCTTTTCATGTTCGTTGTCTTTCAGATTGAACTGTTCTATGAGGGGGTTGGGGTGGTTCTTTTTTTTTAAATGTTCACTTAAAATCAAGTATAAAACCGGGAAAAAAATAAAGCAATGTTGGGACGTCCATCCTCATCTCAGAGGGAGGAGGATGGCAGAGGGACAAAGAAACACACGATTGTCATCCCATGTGGCAGGCAGAAATATACCCCAGAGGCAGTACCCCTCAGGACCCTCCTGATATGGAGGATCTGATTTAGCACCTGCTTAGCATCATGCTTCAAGCTGAGTGCTCTGGCATGTTCATCGACTTGTTTAGTTTTTTTGGTAGTGAGATAAGAGCTGATTTTTCTTTCTGAACAAGGCTCTGATTGTGAGCTGTAAAACTGAGTAGAAACCTGGCCCCTTGATTTCTGCAGTGTGACCTGGTTGTCTGCAGAGCCTTAACTCCAGGGCATCTTTCTCTCTTCAGAGTTTGTGTGTCAACAAGTTATTTGGTCGAGCTGGGGGTGTCCCTGCTGACTGCGGGGAGGTTGGACTAGATGACCCTAGAGGTCCCTTCTGGCCTGGACCATTCTATAATTCTATGATTATTATCTTTTTCTGCCTGTGCTTGCTCTTGCACAACCGCTTTGCTAAAGTAGCATATCAAAATAATTGAGTGAAATTGGACGCTCCCTCTGCAGATGTAAAATTTATTGTCCACTCGTGCCTTTGCGCTGAAGTTAGGATCTTGGGTTTTCAAACCCCTCCTTCTCCTGGCTATGTGGGAGTTTCCCCTAAAGATGTGGAATGTTTACTGCATACCAACAGCAAGACATTATGCAGACACGAGGCTCACAACACCTACAATTTCTAAACCGCATGTGGCCTGTGTGGATTTCCTTGTGCCGAATTCACATGGAAACACAAACACATGTGGCATTTTTGTTGCTTTTCTAGGAAATCACTGAGCACAGCCCTGCTAAATAATACTTCCTACTGTTAGATCCACTGCGCGTGGGGGAAGGTACTGCCTTTGTGTCCCAGGCTGATGGAGCCACATGCCAAGGCTCATGAGTCATTCACTCCGAGTGTCTGGCTTTCCAGGAAGGCAAATCCCTATTTTAGAACCTATGAGGGACTGAAGAACGCTGTGGGGAAATAATAAAGGAAAGGTCATCAAATGTTATCAGAACTGGAGGTTTCCAATGGGGCTCATGCCAGGAAATGCATGATTGGAAATGGGAGAAACTGCATTGTGTCAAGACAGCTGGAGTAAAGCCAGCAGGATATGAAGTGCCTTCAGCCTGCTATAAGGAAGGGTAAAGGGAGCTGGCAAGGTGTGAGAAGAGGGGAGGTTGGGGAAAAATGTGAGAAATTAATAACTGGCATCTTGCTATGTGTGTTTGATAGCGCTGTATGGCTATCAGCTCTTCTGTCATCACTTGGGTGAAGGGAAGGAGCATCTCTCTTGACTCAGTTGCTGCCAGGAGAATATCAGTGTGGGCTGATGTTCCTCAGAGCTTCCTGGTCCAGTCAGGATCTTTCAGGTTGGTCACTCGTGGTGGTGCTTGCATGGTCCTTGAGGGACAGGTGTGCAGAGGAGGACAGGAGTGTCAGAACAGATTGCTGGTGCAGAAAGATGTTTCCTCTGTGCCAGTTCCTTCAGCCTTCTGTCTTTCTGATGAGAGAAATGTCTTCTCTTTCCTGCTTACAATCAATATGGCCAAAAAAAATATCAGTTCTCAGGGAAAGCAAACATCCTTTGATTTCCTTGGTGCATATAGCAAGAGTGCTTCACCTCAGTGTCCTACTCAAATTGTGATGGATCCTCAGTTGTTTTGTCTGATTACTTGCATAATTATTTCTTTGGATATATTGAGCAAAATACATGAGCGCTACCAGCAGCTGCAGGACTCCACCCCAGGGATGGCTCCATTTCAGTGGTGAAATCATACTGGAATGTGCTTCTCATACAAATGTTAACCCCACTTAACCTGGAAAAAAAAACCTCAAAACAAAACCGAGTTTCTCCTGTTTGAGAACAATTTACTCACCTGCTTTTTTGTGACAGAGGGACTTAAGTGTTCTGTTTATGTCCCCGTTGACCCATCTCAACTGACTGAGGGCTAGAAGGCATAGCCATATTGTGCTCATATTAGTTTGGAGGAAAAGACATCGAAGTGGAAGAGAGAGACAATTTACTTCTCAAAAAGTCTGCTTCTGAAAAGCTTGCCGAAGACAGACACTTTGTATGGTTGTCCTCTTGGTCATGCAAGCAGTCTAGTGGTTTTCATGGCCTTTTCCATGGCCTTTGCAACTTTAGATGGGTTCTTTTAGTTGGGTCTCTTTTTTCACATGTGCCCTTAGTATCCTTTGCTTAATGTTGACTTTTAGCCCCGATTCAAACTGATGGTAATGCTCCACAGAGCTGGTGCCTACAGCAGAATTGCAAGCATCACCCTTAGTGACTTCAATGTGTTAATGACTTGTACTGCACGATTTTGGTAAAATTTTCTTATTGTGACACTGGCTGTGACTAAGCAGTTGGCACGTGATTTGTGATACCCCTAAAAAGCTCCTGGCAAGGAACTGCATCCATCTAAGTTCCTCTGGGGAGTGAATGAAATGTGAGCAGATGCATCTCAGGGCTTGGTCACTCCCATGTGGGGTAACACAGGCTGTTTGGGCATAAGTATTTCACTGGTAGAAGTGATATGAGTTATGAGGTGGGGTTGCTTCATGGTTATATCGCCAGGGAAGAATTTGAGAGATTGTTCCCAAGAGGTCCGCTGATTGTTCCGGCCCAGATTGTCACCTCTCCTGTGGTTACCTTCTGCACTTTGTTCTCATTGCTACTAAAAGCACTGAAAACTCTGAACTGCTGGATTGGCACCTTACTGGTTTTAAAAAGTAAATGAAGAGTCTTTCGGGAAGTGGGTCAGTTTCTCCGCCTGGTTTGGGTTGAGCTGCGTTTTCCATCACCTGCAGTAGTGATGTAGTACTGACACTGCTGATGGCCCTGGGACAATATCAGGACAAATTAAGTCCTTTCCAGTGAAAGGCTCCAGAAATCATTGTTGATTCCTTTGCTCATTGTATTTGGATTTTTTTCTGGCACCGTTATTTTGGAAACACCGGCTGTTAGGCATGTTAGTAAAGCTTTCATTCAGCATTTATGTCTGATTTGATAAAGGGCTTGAGTCAGAGTTAAGGGACATCAAGCTTCTCGGTATGGCCACAAGCAGCTGACAGTATCCAAAAAGACACAAGGAATGTTGGTAAAGTTAAATTTTTACTGTTCTAAGAAGAAAGAAAAACAGGAAGACCCTAATAAAGACATAAAGGGAGAAAAAAAAAGAAAAAGGAAAAAAAACCCTGAAATGGGAGCTTGAATTGGTGGCATAAATTTTTCCAGTGAGCTGTTAACTTATTTGTTAACAAAGTAGGCTTGAGTCCTAAACAGACTACAGAGTCTAACCAAAACACTGTGGGAATCAGATACTTCAACACTGGAAAGCCAACATCTTATTAAAATGCACCATCTGATTAGGTGACAGCTACAATTTATTCCCAGGGAAATCCATTTAATTAGTTGGAAGGAGTCAGGATGTTTGATCTTCCAAGAAAGAGACACTTCCAAGGGACTGGCAAATATGAATTCAGGAGAGGGATTTTGTGAGGTGTTCACAATGCATCTGTTCACTCAAACTTGTAAAAAAATCATTACAGCATTCAATTCTCTTGCGAGTCTTTGAATGTAATGAATGTTCATTCCAGCAAGTGCTTCAGGTTCACATTTCATCTGCAGTCAGCCCATTTTTCCTACCCAGCTCCTTCAGTTGCCAGAGAACTCAGAAAGATGACCTGAAATCGGTTCAGAACTACTACAGCACGTCAGCTGTTGTCCACAGCAAGCTGATAACACCATGGTCACTGACTCTATGCGGTGTGATTTCAGGGAAGAGAGGGTTCCCTCTAACGATGCTGGTGGTTTTGGAAATCCATTTTCACGGCTGCAGCTGGTGTTTGGTTCCTGTGGAGATGGACAATTTGGCGCTTTTACCAAATGCCCCTCCTTTCTGCACCCAGCTCTGCTCTGTGTATTGCCAGAGCAGCCAGCACTAGTTTTGCAGTGCCAGCTGTGCTCTGCATTATATGAAAACAGGGGTTTGATCCACAGGAGACTTCCAGCCCAAAGAGTGTATGTGATTTCCACATACATGTCCATGTACAGATATGGCACAAAACCTGATTTCAAGAAGCCTGGGGCAAGAGTCATACTTAGAATTTTTTTTGGTCATTTCTAAGCTACTGTCTTTAAAAGACCTCTCTTGCCCTCTCTCTCGGTGCTTTAGAAATGATGTAAGATGTAGAAATATCTCTACTCCTTTAACTTGTGTTATTAGAACTTTGATCCAGGTTCAGTGTTTTATTTTTTAATTCAGCCTTTGATATCTGAAGATGTTAAGCTCTGCCGCTACCTGTTTCATGGGCACAGGATAATAATAGATTTTATTGTCACTGTGTCACAACAAACCCACCAATGTGGTATATCCACAACATTGCTATATGCAGAAGCTGTTGCGTGAATGGGCAGAGTTTGAGATGGTTTTGGGGTGGGTAGTGCCCTCCCAGTCTGCCTATCACCAAGTGACTTGAAATGGACACACTTTCCTCTTCCATACAAAGCTGCAGCCCTTCATCCACCTCTTCCCCATGTTAGATATTTGCCCTTTCATTGGGAAGTAGCTCTGTGAGGATTTCTAGGAGGAAGGAAGGGACAGCGAATAACGGCCTTAAACCTGACCTTCTGTGTGTGCCCGAGTCTGCTTTCCCCAAAGCGGTGCATAAATTAACATTCTGGCAATAATACTGAGCCTGTTTAATTTTCTGTTTGACTAGAAATGTTGAGAAAATGTCATGATACTTGATTGCATCTTTGCCTATTTTTTGCTTCTGCTGAATGAAGCTTATTGGACTCTCAAGACCCAAGTGCACACAGAGCGTCTGGGAGCACAAAGAGGGGCACTGTCCCTCAGGCATGTGCTCCTCAGCCACGCAGGAAGTATTGGGTTTTATATTTGAAGCCTGGCTGAGGTTCTCTAATGACTGTTAATCCCCTGGTTTCTTTGACTACACCCTGTGCGAGACCAAATCCAACCTCAGATTCACATAAGCATTCAAAATTGTGTAGGAACAGGGGGCTCCCTACCAGATCAAGTGTGAGAGAGTGGGATGAGTTCAAGAAGTGGCTACAATAGCTAAATTTTCCTCGCTGAAGTAGTGAAAAGCTGAATGTGTTTTCAAGTATTTGAAGGGACGAGCCACTTTGAAGGAAGAGGAGCTCTAGCCCGAAGGGACTTTAGCATAAGAGGCAGCAGAGGAAGTAAGAAAAGTTTAAGGGTGGGCTGAACGGATCTGCTCCTGGCAGTTGTAGCTTCACTGAAGGCTGTGGGAATTCATGCCACATGGAGACATGGCCTTGAGCATTGTTGATACAAGGAATGGTTTCCCAGGAGAAAGGATGAATAACCTGTAGAGATGGTCTGACACATTGCTATGGTAATGAATCCTAAAAATAAAAAGCTTGGGAAGAAAATTAACCCTTTGTTCAACCTTACCTTTCCTCACAGTTGTGGAGGAACCTGACTACCTGCTCTTCTCCCAGGTTTGGTGCTTCTCCAGTGGCTGCAATCCCACAGAAAACCTGTCCCAATGAGGCATTTTTCCTTTAGTTCTCTATGAAGTCTTGCAACTATTCTCTCTATGCTCACTTTATCTGCTCCCTTTCCCTGTGGCTTCATCTAGTCTCATTTGTCTTCATTTATTTTTTTCAAGCACTGGAGTAAGAAACGGAAGAGGTTTTATCAGTGTTTTCTTCCTGAAGAGCTCGGGGGGTGGCCTGTGTGTGCTGCAGGGCTGGCAAGCACCCTTGTGCGGGGGCTGGCATGCAGAAGGACATGCAGACAGCATGGCTGCAGCCCCATGTTTAATGAAGGACGTGATACTTCAGTGATGGAGCAGTGGCGCTGAAGGCAACGTGATTAACCACCACCCACACAAGGAGCACACGCACAGAGGGGCCATTGAGCACAAGAAGTTATATATAATTTCTTTTCCCCACCTACTGCTCCTTGCTGAGGGATCCCAGGCACAAAGGCCAAACCCTGCTTGCTCATTTCCCTCAAAGGGAAATTGTGTCAGTTCCAAAGACATGGGCCTTGTGAAGAGAAATAAAACGGGGTGGGGAGCGGAAGAGGAAAATGGGAGGCAGTGGAGAAAGGTGATCTGGGAATGGGTAAGGAGGTTGGCAGAGCAAGGAGAAGTTTCTAACAAAAAGCATCCAATGAATGGCTTTTGGAGGAACCTGTTGGTGTTGTCTGGGCACCCCTGAGCTGTGATACCAGGTGAGAGTACCAGCTGTGTAGACGTGGCACTGGTGGGCAATTCCTAGGGACAAATGTTGCAGAACTGTTCAGGACCTGTGGAGTAACCTGAAGGAGAAGTACAGGACAGCCCATGGTGATGTGGACTGGGTAACCATAAGTGTGTTATTTTAAGCACATCTTCAGAGGGGACAGCCAAGCAGGGCAGAGGAGCAGCTTACCTGAAAGCATTTCAGACAGGCATTTGCATCCTTTCTGGCCTTGCTTCAGGAGGAACCCCGTGTCCTGTACTGAAGAACTGTGGGGACAGTCAGCTGCTGGAAAACATGCGTCCTATTTCATTACTGTTGGCTGGGAGAGGGCTTGAAAAGTTCATGAAGTTCAGCTTGTCAGAGACCAAATATAGAGGTGGCCATGCCAGCACAGATTTTTCACCTCTATAAACTTTAAAAAATTGGATTTTTTTCAGTTGTCAGACCTAAACTTAAACAGCATGTATGGAAGACTCTGGTGCATGTTAAATGTGATAAATACAAGATTCTTTGTTATAATAAGTCAATTAATCAAGGCTGCTGTGATAGAAACTCCAGTGAGTCACTGGTAGCCTGTGGCCTCCAGGCAAGAGCTCTCAGTTATCCCTGGGCCTTTCAGCCAACAGCAGTGATACAGCCACCTCAGTTTCTCAAAGTGATTTTCACAGATTCTGCACATTTTGGGTCTTAATCCCACCATGGAAGCAGAACAGAGATCACTAATGTTTTAGTAAGAGCTGCTGAAGAGGAAAGCCACTTGTGAGGATTTTGTGTAAGGCAGAAGCTGCTTGTGGTCCCTGTACCTCAGCCTGTATGTGCCTCCACGCTTGCTGGGAAGGCCTCGTTAGCATCATCATCGTCAGGCAGTCTGCAGCCACCAAGAAACTTTGGTAGCCAAGACCTCTGAACCTGTGAGGAGATGATGGCTGAAAGGCGTGTGTATTAAAGGTACAAGGGCCGAATGCAGGCCCTAAAGCCTGTCCCCAGAGATTCACTCCTCACCCCCCTGGGAGATACTGCATAGTGCTACAATCTGGTTCAATATTTCTGTTCAGCAGCTCTAACAAAGTGATGGTTTCATCAAATCCAGGGGCCCCTTGTATCACAGGACGGTGACCAGCTCGTGCCCTGGAGGTGGGTGGGAAATGGGGTATGGCCCACTAGGCCCTGTCATGGCAGCACCTTACTGTGCCACGTCAAACACAGTAACTTGCCTGGCCTTTGTTTGGAGGTTTGTTAAAACTGTAGGACAGGTTAGAGGCATGTTTTTGACCAGGATTTTGAAGTTAAATGCCTGTAATAATGTCTACA
This sequence comes from Jacana jacana, assembly GCA_013400555.1. Classification (NCBI taxonomy): domain Eukaryota; kingdom Metazoa; phylum Chordata; class Aves; order Charadriiformes; family Jacanidae; genus Jacana; species Jacana jacana. Next base: position 723,190 of record VZTM01022438.1, read on the forward strand.
AAATAGATTGTTCTGGTGTAACATGAAACTTGCTGAGGGCTAAAAAGCAAAGTCTATGACTGCTCTTCCGGGCAACAGGAACATGTATGTGTGTAAATTGGGAGACTTAAGGTTACTGGGACCTCCAAAAGGTGGTTTAGTAGCTGGTCTTCCTTTTGGCATTTTATTAACGCATCTGAGCCTGGACTCTTCCTCATACTGCGTCATTCCTGCCAAGAAAACACAGACTAGGGTTTGGAGGTGGGGGTCCCTGTCTGTCTGTCTCTCTGCAACATGTGTGCCCCTTGGCAGCCACTACTCATCAGCAGTTTTGATTTGAAACTCTGGCTGCCAGTGGCCATCCAGGCTGGGCAGGTCAGGCCAGAAAAGGTAGCCCTGCTCCAAGGGGCTTGCACTTTTATCAGGTAAGATGACCAGTGAGACATGAATTTTTTACTTTTCTCTTCAACAGAAGTGCTAATTGTATGGCTGCCTGGGAGCATGCGGGAACAGCAGCGCGAATGGTGGAAGGGAAACCCAGATTCCCCAAGTACCAGACCAACAGCTCCTCCAAGGAACGACATTTTGCTGTGGTGGCTGCATGATGCTCAACTGCCTTGCTCCTGAAGTGGGGCCAGTGCTTGCTGCAGCTGATAGAGAAAACTTCAGCATTTTGGAGGTGAGTTGCTCAAGCAAACTTTTATTCTCTATGTTTCCTTCTAAGCAACTCTGGAAATGTGGGACTTTTGGTCTGCAAGATTGAATTTCAGCTTTAAAAGATTGTTTGAAATCACCAATTTTTTTCCTACAAATTAACTGTGAAACTACTTTTACAATTAGACACTGGATGGGTTTGAGGGGTTATTAAGAACACCTGCTACCACAAATAACATCCAGAAAATGAGTGAAATTCTGGTATTTTTCATATCACAGTGTGCAAAGTCAGGAACAGAATCACGCTTGTTGACCTCAGGAAAAGAATGTGAAAGCAACTTGATAATTTTATTTTTTGATGGGTTTCTATTTTGTCTGAATTGAGCCTTGCTGAGCTTTGTGCTGTTGGTGGTGCAGCAGAAAGGGTAGCAGGTGGCTTCTGCATGCAGACAGGCCTGCTCATTGGGTGTAATTGTGGGGAGAATTTGAACCCGCTTGTGTGTCTGAGGGTACCATTTTCCCATGGATGTGCTAGCCACACTGGGACTGCTTCTCTCATGCATTCTCCATTTTGTGTGGGTTTGGTAAAAGCTGCTTTTTTTTCCCCGCTGCTTGCTCAGAGTTCTTTCATATCTGGCAATTATTGTGTTGCTTGAGTTATTCACCCACATGTAAATATCTGTATGTTTGAGTGAGGATTGAAACCTCTAGGAAGAGGGGGAGAGAGATACACACACACCAGACCGCAATCAACCCTGATCTATATGCAGTATTGGTGGTAAAGGTTTTTATATGACGTGGTACCAGGTAATTGTAAACAGCTGGTGTTTCATAGGGTTGTCTCTGTCCCTTATTAACAATCCCCTTGCCATGGAAAATCAATGTCTTACACTAAGAAAAACAGATGGGGGCTCAGAAATTATTTTTTTTTACTATAATGTGAAAGCCCAGAAGCAAGAAGTAAAGTTTTCTCCTCCACCATACACTACCAGCAGCTCCTTGGGTGGAGAGTTTCTGAAGGGTCGGCTCTGCTCAGAATGTTGAGGCTCAGCAGATGGCTCGGCTTCATGGGCTGCACACACTGGGAGTGATGGTGGCTTGATCGTTTGTGACACTCATTCCCTTGAGGTAGTTTTGCAACAGCGTTATTGAAAATACAGTTCTGAAAGTTTTGTGTGAAACTGCTAAAAGAGATTGAAGGTGTTGGACAAACTGAGGGATCTGAAGTGGCAAAACCCCAGGGCTCTGGTTTAACATCAAGCCAGTGCTGCTGCTAGCCTTCGCTGCATGGTCAAACTTGAGGGTCTGGTTACCTGTCTGTGGATGAGAAATCCCCTCCACATTTGGCAATGCATATTACAGGCTTTGTGTGGTTGGAGGGAATTCAGTAGTAGTGGAAACAGAAAATGATGGTACAAAGGATCCCCTGCAGATTGATGATAGTGATAATGGTAGGGACCTCTCACTGCTCAGGACTGATGCTGCTGAGAAGACTGGACTCTGAGAGCAAGGCAGAAGGCTCTGTCCTGAGAGGGAAGAGCTGGTCTCTAAATTCAGGTGCTGTGTTTTCCGCTGGATAGCAACAAGCCTGGCCTTGAAGCCTGCAGCAGCCAGTGGGAGGGAGCAGCAGGGGGGAAGGTCTTGCATGGCAGTACATCTTTGGGGCTCCATTGTGGCCTTGGTGTGCCTTAATGATTACTGTGACAAGGACTAAACTGAGTAGGAACTGAGGGTCTCTCGCCAGCCCCTTCCCCAGAACAAGCTACTTGTCTGGCTCACAAATGCTCTACATCACCTAGTAGTGATGGCAGAGGAGGTGTAGGAGGTGCTGGTAGGAGTTCCTACTCAAGGCCACATCAGCTACCACTGTGGGGATAACGTGGCTGTGATGACCTGCCACAGTGTTTGGGTAGCACCTAGCACCGTGGAGATGTGATCCACATCCAGGCCTCCTAAAGCGATGCACATAAATAACAGTGATTTAGTGGAGAGTTCCCGCGCTGAGTGGTCCAAGGGCCCCTTATCGCTGCAGATGAATGGAGTCTTACGGATGACAGTTCATAAATTCTGAGCTATTTACTGCATGTAGCCTGTCCCAAGCAGTAAATCTTATTTTCATCTACCCGAAGTTAACTTCTTTTTAGAAACAATACTGTTGTCCCTGAGCCTTTTAGAAGATGTATCAGTTTGTGAACTCATGGCTAATGGATGGTTTGGATGGGTTCCAGGACAGCAGGAAATCAGTTGTGCCCATTTTGGCTAAGCTTGAAAAAAAATGTCAGCGTTTAGTAACACTATCCAGAGGCAAGTAGAAAGATGAAGCTACAGACAAGCAGGAAGAAAATACTCTCTCCTGCTGTGCATTAGTTACCCCCGTCTGGGCTGTGTGATCAAGCCAGAGAGGTGCTGTGCAGGAAGCTGGAGGGGTTATTGTATGGATCAGGACACCCTCCAGCAGGGTGTAGTGAATTGGGGAAAAAAGATTGGGAAATCAGTGTAATACTTGGATGCCACAAGTCAGGAAGGGGTTGGAGACTTCAGGCTCAAGGACACAGAAGCGTATTTTGCACATGCAGGATGTATCTGTAGAAAAGTACCTTCCTTAACTACCAGATTGATTTGCTCCTGTTGAGGACAGTACTGCTCCTGTCAAGGGCAGTATTCCTATGGACTGCAGTAGGAAAGGACAATAGCTCCTATATGCAAACACTTTTGACTGGAAACTAGATACATCAGGAGATTAAAAAATTTAAAGGCACAGGTCCTATATCTTTTGCACTAATAAATTGCCATGAAACAAAAGTAAGGTTGCTGCCTGTGGTGCCTGCAGATTACCAAGTACTCTCTTTAAACTCTCTTCTCTGAAATAGTACACTTTGCAGGACCCCTGTCATTCTGTATGAGAACTGAAATCTGTTGTGAGTGCGGTCGCTCTGCTTCATGGAGCTCAGTGGACTGAGGGCAGCCATCACCCAGTGTGCTCCTGGGGCATAATGGAGTCTTCTCACAATGTCACAAAACAGGGAAGAAAGGCAAACTGCTCGCATTTTGTACCCCTGTGGATAAAGCGGGATGTGATGAACCCATTTCATTCTTAACATGAATATAGACTTAAAGTTTATTGCTTTCTGTTTTTTTTTCCCCTTTTATTTATTTAGCTAGTTAGTTATTTCTAAAAGCCAGTAGTGTGAGTTTTCTTTCTGTGCTTGGGATGTCACCGATGAGCAATTCTACCAGGTAATGTTGTCACTAGCACTTGCATCCAACTGAACTCGTGCAATCTGTCCTTGCAGCAGTACTTAGGGCTTTGCGTGGTGGCTAATGAAGCGAGGGGTGATGGGGTAAGCACCCCTCTCACAGCCAGGCTGACAAAATGTGGCAAAAGGTACATTTGTACGATCTCTCTGAGAGTTTGGGAAGGATTTGCTCAGTAGTTTTAACTGGGGGGGGAAAGGGTGCACAGTGGCTCAAAGGTGGACATACTTGGCTCTTAGTTGGTGTTTCAGTGACTTCATTGAGAACACGGAAGTCATAGGTCTCATTCTTTTTATTGCTGGAAAGGGTGTAAATTTGAACCTGTTCATATTTCTGGGTTGCAGACTCTAGGAGAGCACTTCCTTCCTTCCTGATCTCATTTTTCTGAATCCGTTTTTTTTTTTTTCCATTCTTTGTATACCCTGTCTATACAGACTTCAAATGTTTCAAACTCTCAGTGGTTTGCTGCTCAGGATTTTATAGTCTTATATACCATGATCTTTTCAGTAGTTACATTGAACCCTCTCTGTTTCAAGTGTAACCAAGTGTGAATTACAACCCAGAAGCACATGAATAGACCCCGTATCTAGAAAGAGGAAAACTTTGATACTCCATAAGCAGCGAAGTAGTCTTGCATCAGTGGAGTTCCTTGTAATACAACCACTAATGGTCCTGGTACAGATCTGAGTGGATCAGAGAGCAAGTTACGTAGATGTTAGGGATGGTAACAGGGTACTGAGGGTACAGTGAGCATGAAGTACGAATGATCTTCTCCAGCTCTACCTAGAAACCCTGACAGTTTGGGCTGTTGCACAGTGTGTCATGTTCCATGTGGTGGAAATTCTTGTCTAGCTTGAAGTCATAACCGAAAGAAAAAAACCCACCAAACTGACTCAAACTTGTACAGTCTCTCCTCTGTCCTGGGAATAATAAATTGTCTCCTAAGAAAGGTGTGAATGGCTGAGTCTACGCATGTGCTCCTTGCTGGGTCATACCACCTCAGAGGCGCATCCTGGAGGTCTGCTCTGCCTCCCTGTTCTTCCAGAGGAGAAAATGGCTGCTGGGCAGCCTTGCCCAAGTGACTTCCATCTGTCAAACTGTACAATTGCATTTCCTCTCAGCCGACAGTTTCTGAGAATTCATCAGTGTGGTTGTTAGAGGGGGTTTCACCCCTTTGCATGTGTTTTTACAGTCATTGTTTCAAATGAGCTTAGCCCTGAGTCATTTAAGATTTCTTCAGAGCATTCATGTCTCAGTGGCCTGGCAGGCATGTGGGCATTGCTCCTGGAGACAGTGTTCTCTTTCCATGCTTCTGTTATGTGTGCTGAAGTTGTGTCCTGAGGCCATGAACTCTGTCAAGACCCACCTCATTACAGGCATTGTCCGGGCAAATGGTAAATTATTGGGTTTTTTCCAGAAGTGATTATAATAAGGAAGGGTAAGACAAAGGGGAATGTGTCATTTTCCTGCTATAGATGGCAAAAGGAGGAGAATAAGTCTCTTGTTTAGAGATGTGCTCAGCTGTCTTAATGGAGGTAATTCATGTACTGATAGCATGGGTTACACCAATAGAAACTGGTTTTGCTGCTTCAGCTTGGTGGTCTTCCAGAGCAAGTAAAGGTGTAGCAGCAGAGGCGGCCTAAAACACAGTACAGGCAGGTCAGGTTGTTCTGAATGAGGTGAACCACTGTTGAAGGAGTACACTTTGTCTGACAAGAAGACCCAAAATGCCTTTCCTAAGCCACACAGGAAGGCGAGGGCAGCACCGTTGTCCTAACCTCCTCCTCCCTTTCCTGGCTGGTTGATGAGTTTCACTGGGCTCGGTTTTCACACCAAAGTAAATTAAAGCTAAAGAAAACACAACAGCAGGGAAAAGTCCCGTCATCTCACAGCATGGATCTCCTGCAGAGAGATATTTTCAACATTTCAGTTTCTTTATTTCCTAATTAGAAATAATGATGTGTTTTTCGGGTCAAGTCGACCTCCTTTGCTGTGAAATATTGGAGCGATTTTGACAGCATACCTAAAAATAGGCGTGTGCGCACACGTGTGTATGCGTGCACATGCGCTCGCAGGAATAAACATGCAATGCTCTCCGCTTAATTATGAACATACTTTCCTCTGGGGAGGGGGGGGCGGGGAGTGCCTTTGCCTCCAGTTAGGTTTGGTTTGGTTTGTTGTTTTTTTTTTCAACTAAATAGAAGTTTTCTGAAGAACAGATGGTCTGGAATGAGGAATAGAAATATTTTCAGTCAAAGAGGGGCTGGATGATGTAATAAGCCACAGGAACAAAGTTCAGTTATTTTATGCTCTCATCCAGACCTCAGAGTGAAAATGCCTCTCTTGTTAATTTCAGATTCATCCGCTTTTGAAGGCTGGCTCTGTCTTTAAATGCTATTATAATACACATGGAGCTAAACTGAGCAAATAGCTATTGAGCAATGATGGAAGAATATATTTGTCAGTGCTGGAAGCGTTTGGGTAGTGTTTGCAATGCAGATGATAGGCCAGATATGCGTTTGATTATTTTGGAGATAAAAGGAGGTACCTTGAATAACCTTAATGGAAGTCCTCAAAATTTGTACTTTCCTGACTGAAGTTGGAATTTGAGGGCTCCAATACCTGCTTCTAGAATCATAGAAACATTTAGGTTGGAAGAGACCCTTGGGATCATCAAGTCCAACCATCTGCCCTACTCTACAAAGTTCTCCCCTACACCAGATCCCTCAACACCACATCTAATCGACTCTGAAACACAGTCAGGGAGGGTGACTCCACCACCTCCCTGGGCAGCTGATTCCACTGACTGACCACTCTCTCCGTGAAAAACCTTTTCCTAATGTCCAGCCTAACCCTACCCTGCTGCAGCTTGCAGCCATTCCCTCTTGGTCTGTCGCTCATTGCCCATGAGAAGAGTCCAGCACCAACCTCCCTACAGTGCCCTTTCAAGCAGTTGTAGAGAGTGATGAGGTCTTCCCTCAGCCTCCTCTTCCTCAAACTAAACAACCCCAACTCCCTCAATCGATCCTCATAAGCCTTATTCTCCAGGCCTCTCACCAGCTTTGTTGCCCTCCTCTGTACTCGCTCCAGCACCTCGATATCTCTCTTGTGCTGAGGTGCCCAGAACTGGACACAATACTCAAGGTGTGGCCTCACTAGTGCTGAGTACAGGGGGACAATCACCTCCCTACTTCTGCTGGTCACACTATTCTTTATGCAAGCCAGGATGCCATTGGCCTTCTTGGAAGTATGGCTAGCTCTTCTGCTGGTGACTAAACTCTCTCCTCCTCCACTTGCACGCACAGCTCCTACTGGTGAGGGCTTGTTGATGTGCATGTCCCCACCTTGTGCTGTTAGGGTGCTATTAGCTCTTCACACTTCCATGGACAAACCAGTGAGAAGCAGACACAATGCTCACTCCACAAGGTCAACTACTTTGGTCACATTGGTTACTATCATTGTACTCTTTGAGAGAACTGATAACGAAATACTTGTTATCATCCTGAGTTGTAGACTCTTCAGGCAGGGTTAAGTGTCAACAGACTTGAGTTGCATCCCACCAGGCAGAAGAGAGCCTTCTGCTAGGCCAAGACAGAAGGAAGAGGAGGAAGGAGCAATGGAGACTGTGCTGGGTGCAATTTGGTGCCTTCGGTGATGAAGAATGAATGTGAGAGTTAAAATGACAGTGATTGGAGCTGCTGCTGCTGATCACTTTGCACTCAAGGTGGTCAGGCAGCAGTTCTTGAGGGAACCTGACCAAGTTTCTCTTCTTGTAGTTCAGACCACCGAGCTGGGATGTAGCTCTGTGAAGTGCTGGTGTCCCATGGCTGGCTCAGAGGAGCGTGGTAGCAGAATTGTAACGTAAGGTTGCTGTAGGAAGTGCAGAAATTCTTGCAGTGGGTTTAAGCATGGAGATCTTGCTAGTCATCAATGTGTGCTGAGAAAGGTGGGGAAACGTATGCAGCCATCACCTGGTGGCTTTGGTGAGCTGGTGGAGAAAATAAGGATAAGAAATGCTGCAAAGGCTGATAGGGGAGACTGTTTGAAATGTGGCGATCAGGGGTGGTGTTGTACCTGCCAGAAGCATTCTCTCTGCCTCTTCAAAACTACTTTTCAGGATTTAATTAACTTGTATTTCAATTGAAATAAAATTCATGCTGTTTAGTTTGGTATTGATCAAATCGGTATTAGTTACTTGTGCAGCGCTATGCACTAGTTCTGGTTAGGTTCAGGTTAACTCCCTTCAGAGACAACAGCATTGCCTGTGAATCAAGCAGAACATTTTATTCACTAAGAGAAGCCTAATGGATGGTTTGGATGGCCTCCAAAAGCACAACTCTCCCTATCTCAACAGCCTGAAACATTTCAGCACTTGAGAACAAAATACAGAGATGGGCATGGCTGAGAGCCACACAGCAACTGAGGTACTCAGATCTGTCTGAGATCTGAGATTTCTCTGCTTTCTTGGTGTCTCAAGAGGGAAGGATTTAGGAATTCAAATCCAGCCAAATTGCCCCAAATCCACAGCTTTACATTCTAAACTTCAAGGGTTGAGGTCTAGAAAGCTTCTGAAAAGTATTGTGATGCCTTACAGGTGCAATGTGTCCTGGGACCCTATGTAGCTTAGCTTAGGTTTGTTTGAATTATCATGGCCTAAAGTCTGAAATGACTGTGTGATCTGAAAAAAATTAGAATGCAGGACAATTTGAGACACAGCTAAAGGGAGCTTTTGAGTGGTACAGGGTGGTTTTAGCTGTGATTACAAAACTAGTTTAGGGAGAGGATTGGAAAAGTAGAAGTGAGGAAAACTCCTGGGTCAAGACAACGGGAGTTTCATAAGTGAAGGGGGAAAAACAAGGGGATGGAGCCCAAACAGCAAGTGCTCTAAAGTCAGTCATTCACCACCTTCCATCAGCAGACCAATACCCAGCCAGTCTCTGAGCAATGGTACCTTGGAAAGATTAGCCCTCCCTTTGGTCCCACCTATGTCCCCTCCTGCCCACCCGCCAGCCTACTCAGTGCTGGGGGGGCAGAATGAGAAGCAAGGAAGGTTTTAATGCTCTGTGAGCGCTGTTCAGTGGGAGCTAGAGCATTGGTGTTTTATCAACACTGACGAAGTCACAAATCTAAAACATGGCACTGTACAGGCTGCTAGGGAGAAAATTAACTCCATCCCAGCCACGTCCTGTGCTTGGGGTTTTAGAAGGGAGAGGGCTTTGTCAGGTGCATGTCTCTCCAAGTTAGCAGGAGCTGGGGAGCAGAATCAAGAGGCTACATGATGCTTCCCCAAAGGGCAGCAGAAAGACACTATTAGCTGCAGGCCTGGACACAAAGCCACTTTCAGCAATTCCAGCAGTGGTTTTGTTTGGTAATGGTCACTTGTGATACACGGCAGGATGCAAAACAAGAGACAGAAAATAATTAGCTCATGAGTTAAGAGGATGGAATGTGCTTGGACGATGGTGGTAGCATTTACTTCTGAAGGTCATGGTGGGCACTGGCTTCCAGGATCAGTGTTTGCTCTTCTCATCCGCACAGACAAAGAGGGTGCCATCAGCCAACAAGAGACTACAGCTTTGTAAGGGAAGGAAACCTGGTGTTTCCTAATGTCCTGCAAGTGGGTTTTTTCCTATGGAGCCTGGTTTTCAGCTGGGGAGGGTTGACTTGATCTGCTTGAGGGCAGGGATGCTCTACAGAGGGACTTGGATAGACTGGATAGATGGGCCAATGTTAATGGCATGGCCTTCAATGAGGCCAAGTGCCAGGTCCTGCACTTAAGCCACAACAACCCCATGCATCGCTACAGGCTTGGGGCAGTGTGGCTGGAGCTGCCTGGTGGAAAAGGACCTGGGGGTGCTGGTCGACAGGAGGCTGAACATGAGCCAGCAGTGTGCCCAGGTGGCCAAGAAGGCCAATGGCATCCTGACTTGCATAAAGAATAGTGTGACCAGCAGAAGTAGGGAGGTGATTGTCCCCCTGTACTCAGCACTGGGGAGGCCACACCTTGAGTATTGTGTCCAGTTCTGGGCACCTCAGCACAAGAGAGATATCGAGGTGCTGGAGCGAGTACAGAGGAGGGCAACGAAACTGGTGAAAGGCCTGGAGAATAAGGCTTATGAGGATCGATTGAGGGAGTTGGGGTTGTTTAGTTTGAGGAAGAGGAGGCTGAGGGGAGACCTCATCGCTCTCTACAACTGCTTGAAAGGGCATTGTAGGGAGGTTGGTGCTGGTCTCTTCTCACGGGCAATGAGCGACAGGACAAGAGGGAATGGCTGCAAGCTGCAGCAGGGTAGGGTTAGGCTGGACATTAGGAAAAAGTTTTTCCCAGAAAGAGTGGTCAGTCAGTGGAATCAGCTGCCCAGGGAGGTGGTGGAGTCACCCTCCCTGACTGTGTTTCAGAGTAGATTGGATGTGGTGTTGAGGGATCTGGTGTAGGGGAGAACTTTGTAGAGTAGGGCAGATGGTTGGACTTGATGATCCCAAGGGTCTCTTCCAACCTATCTGATTCTATGATTCTATGACTTGGGGAATGTCAATTTGAGAGGCTGTTTGTGGAACACACACTGTCCGTTTCTGGCAATGCAGCTTGAGCTTGTCCGGACGATACACGTCATCTTAGTAGCACAGTATGTGAACACATTGGACAGCAAGGCGCCATGGAGCTGTGGTTTCTCCATGTGTTGTTGTTAGGAGAGGCTGTACTGTGAGTGATGGAGAGAGCTTGAAAATTCACTTGGCCATAGGGCAGAGAACTCCTGTGTCCACCCTGTGTCATGGTCATCAGTCCATAAATTAGTGCTGGCTGGTGGAGGTGTCTCATCATAGAAACTGTTTTGTTAGAAAAATGCCAAATGGATACAAAGCGCTTCCAAGCAAGAATACAGCAGTGATGGTGAGGCCCCATCTGGAGTACTGTGTCCAGTTCAAGAAGGATAGGGAACTGTTGGAGAGAGTACAGCAGGGGGCTACAAAGATGATGAGGGGCCTGGAGCATCTCTTTTATGAGGAAGGGTTGAGGGACCTGAGTCTGGAGAAGACTGAGGAGGTATCTGATCAATGCTGAGGAATACTTAAAGGATGGGTGTCAAGAAGATTCGGTTAGTCTTTTTTCAGTGGTGCTCATTGACAGGACAAGAGGAAACAGGCACAAACTTGAACATAAGAAGTTCCATCTAAACATGAGGAGGAACTTCATCACTTTGAGAGTGGCAGAGCACTGGAACAAGCCACACAGGGAGGTGGTAGAATCTTCATCTCTGTAGACATTCAAAACTCACCTGGACACGTTTCTGTGGACCTGCTTTGGCAGGGGGGTTGGACTAGATCATCTCCTGAGGTCCCTTCCCACCCCATATTATTCTGTGATATTGCAGTAGGACAATGTACTCAAGTAGAGCCCAGGCATTGTAAGGGCTCCTTAGAAGAGAAGATGCATCTGCTGCTCCATCCTTTGGCTACAAATGGAGAAGACCCTCACGTGGTGAGTGCAAATTCCATGGAAGGAGACAGATAGCATCGGCAGAAGTGCACATAAACAGGAAACACAGACAGGAGAAAGGGCAGGTACATGGTATGAAGGCTTGAATAGCTGCCAAAAAGCTGATCGATGTATTTAATCACTTGGAGGAATCCCAGAGCCCGTGGTACAGCGAGTGTCCCCTGAGATGGAAGTGGTGCTGCCTAAAAGTAATGTTACTGTTTACTCCCACTGATGCTTTATGTAATGATCCTGCTCTGCCCCTGACTGCTTGTCAGATCTGAAATAACTTCCCTTCTGATGGATGTCTTTGTGCTGGAGGGGAATTGTGGGAATTTTCAGTATGAAATGGCCAGCAGCAAGAACAGGTATTGTTTCTTTGCTGTCTTTTAAAGGCACATTGGAGGCTTGAAAGTAGATGATGAAGATCCAGGCACTGAGCACTGCATTTTTTTTTCCCAGATGTTGTTTTACCTTGAAGTAAGGATTATGAGAACAAGAGCGTTTTGCTCTGTGAGATTCTGTGATCAGTCAGATGCTTCCAGGAGTTTTCACATTAAAATATTAGGTTAGGATTTCTACTTTGTAATCTCAGCTGCTCTCTTTTCTTACTTCCTTGCCATGTTGTATTTCCATTCAGTTGTGGAAGGCAAAGCTGATTGTGCTAGGAAGATGATGCAAAGGCCAATGTCCAAGCTGTGTCCATGGTATTGAAGAAGTGATTATTATATTCCAGCCAACACCAACCTAAACCCCAAATCAACCAGTCATGTAGCAGCAGGAAATGGAGGGATGTTTAAATTCCCTTGATCCATTAAAAAAAACCAACACCCCACAACCTTTTTAGTCCCTGTCTGCAGATAAAGGTGTATATTTTCCCCCTTCTGTGAGAAGTGGAAGGGCCAGCATCGTTGGAGAAACGTCATGTTTGATGGGACCCATCGTGTTGTGGGGCAGAAGGTGAAAATTGCAGCAGCATCTTAAAACAATTCAAAGTGTCAGCAACCAACCTCCTATCAGGACCACTGCTTTGATGATACAGCAAGCTGATCTTCCAGCACTTTCTGAGGTCATGGCTCAGCTCATATTTAATGAACAGCAAGGTTTGTGGTAAAGAGGTAGGCTCTGATTCTTTTCAAATCTCTTACCTTGCTCTGAGATTTACCAGGACAAAACTCACCCTGAATCATTTTGAGCCATCTCCCTTGACTGCTAAATAGAGGAAGAGAAGCCGCAGCTAAAGCTTGATGTTGTTTAGAAGAACTGTAATATTTATGTCCTTTTTATGGACTGCTGCTGCCAACAGCTTTCTCTCACTTTGTGGTTGTGGGTCATACTGCTGATGTGTGTTCAGCTGGGCAAACATCACATGCCATATTCCATGAATATATTCCCTTGATCAGAAATCAGAATTTCTTTCAGCTGTGTTTATTTCTCTCTTCATCTGCTCTGTTTCTATTCATCCATCCATCCACCATACCCCCACCAGTAAGACCTACTGCTCAGTTTTTCTTCAGACTAGCACAGTCTGACAATGCAGTTGCTTTTCGTTTTATACATGTGACTAGACCTCTCAAAGTCACATTTTCACCCCCCCTTGCTCATGTATTCCCAATAAGCTGCTTTGAGATGTGTCAAGGGATAAACCTAAGTTGTGTTCATCTGTTACAAAAAAATATGAGGTCTTGGCTACACTGTGAACACCTGCCCAAAGCAGGACATATTAGACTGTTATACCCACCAAACGCTTCCTCATCTGGACGTAGATGTGGTTTGTACTGTCAGGATGCAAAGGAAAAACTATACCTTTGTGCAGACACAGACATACAGCACAACACAAGTTACCTTTGTTTAAAAGAAAAAAAGGTGTGTGTGTGTGTGTGTGTGTGTGTGTGTGTGTGTGTGTGTGAGGGTTGCTGGTATAACCATATCTACATGTGGGACTGTTGCCAGCACAGCTCCATCAGTGAAGGCTCACACCTCTTCATATCCCTGCCTTGCAGAGGTATGCTGGCAGAAATGGCTGTGCGTACGTCACCGGTTGTTGCCTGATTTTTCTCTTTGAAAGGACTGCGCTGATGGGAAGCAGGGAGAGCGAGAGACCTGGCCTGAATTCCTTCACTTCACTCACAGAATAGCTCCTGTGGGAAAGGAGAGACTAATAAATGGGGTGTGAGTTTGAGATACTGGTCCCCTGACAAAAATACACATTGGCTGAAATGGTGTGAATCCAGGCTGCTCTTGTCTCTCTGGTATTATCTCAGTAACGTGATTCTCATTACGGCTGGAGCCAAGCCATGTGAGTTTGGTCCTCAGTGGGAGAAGAGAGGCATTGTGTGGTCGCAGCTCTCTAGGGCAATCCTGAAATTCATCCTTGCTTCAAGGCTGCTTTGGCTGTTTCAAGCTTGCTGGTGGCCACCTGAATTTATTGAATTTAGCAGAATCAAAGAAATCACCTGTGAAATCACCCAGTGTCACAGTTTCCCACTGAAAGGGCATCTGGACCTAAGGTTGCTTGGGATACATGTTAATTTTGCATATTTTCATTTAATGTATTTATGGACATGCTGAGGAAGTCCTACACAAAGTGCCTCAGGCACCTCAGAGTCAGGAACCACATCAATGGATCATTGATGTAGGATTAAAAGTATCAGCAAAGTAGTCTGGTTTTCCAACTTACAGGCAAAACTATATTGTTACCAAAGTCCCTCTTATCCTCTTTGACATCCTGCCTCTGACATGGACTATTTGTTCTAGAGTGCATGAGCTGGGAGGGGCTTATCCATGCTGTCTTCAAAGGAAACATTTTCCTGCTGGTGTCTCCCATGTTCAGCCTTGGAGCACCAGGATCCTGAAGCCATTCGTTCTTAAGTGTGTCTTCTCATTATGCACACTGATAGCTAAACCTTTTCTGTGATCCCATCAAGATCCTGATGCCAGAGCAGCTTTCCTGTAGTTGTTTATATTGTTAGACAATGCAACCTGTGAAAAGTCATTTTACCTGACATACCAAAGTGTTCCCCAAATCCACCTGTTCTTGCACCTAAGGTCTGGTCAAACACCGTGTAAAGTCAGCATGTTCAACTTGTATATCACGTTTCATTCCACAAGTTTTGTAGTCAGTTGGCTCCCATTTGGATGCCTGTAAAATTCCCAATATGCAAATGTCCTAAATTTGTCAAATTTGGACTGGAAACCTCATTGTGTGTACTGTGTCCCTGACTTCCCTTCTAAATACTTTCTGGTAGTTCCCTTGGGATTTTTGCTTTTCTACTCTTGCCTTTGCCCAGAACAGGAAGAAAAAGAGGAAAGGAAAAAAAAAAGTTAAAAGGTGCTGGAAAATGATAAACGTGAAAATAATTTTTTTGGAACTTTCTGCACAGGTTTGCTTCAGATTGAAGTTCAGGTCATTCCCCAATGCCTGAGGTTTTCTATTTTCCACTCTTGCAGCACAGAGGATGGTGGAACTAATATGAAGTGATGCCAGTGCCTTTTTGGACATCACTTGGATCTGTAAAAATGCGCTCAGTGTTTTCCAAGTATAAAAAGCCAAAAGAAACCACCTTGATGTACCATGTGATGTTATTTGCTTTGACCCAGGATAACTGAAATGAAAGGTCTCTCTGAACACAGGGTGTTCAAAACCCATCCCAGTTTTTCACATGTGTGTGTGAGGAAGGAAATGTGGTGTTTACAAGGGGCAAGCTGAGCCTTAGCTTGTGTGTTTGCCTCTGCACGTCTGTGTCCCTGCACAGAATTTCCAGAGTGAAATGTGTTTGGTTGCTTTAGTCCAGCTTTTAAAGGTGGGCAAACAGAGAGCTGGCCTTCCAAATTACACAAATTGAACCTTTTGTTGGACATGTCAGTAAGCAGGCAAAGGCTGGGAGGCTCCTTCCAGACAGGCATGCTGGTCGAGTGTAGTCTCCTAGGTTCAATCTGAAGGGGTTGGTTGGAGCCCTGTGAGGTGCTGCTACAGCTGGTGGTTCAACCGCAATTTATGACATATTTTGAGTATAAAAATTAAATGGAACTGCTGTTATTTCTAGTCCTTCATGGGACTGTTCTGGTCCTCAGGGGTCTTGAGTGCCAGAGCATTTTGAGACTGGCAAAGCCAGGACATTTGAGGTTGGACCCATGGATGGCCATACCAATAATCAGTGCTCAGGTAGATTGAAACCTCAGAGCTGGTCTGAGCTTCATCTTGCCTAAAATAGGAATAATGCTACTTTTTTTCCTACCTGCTTTCCTCTGTACGGTGCTGTGAGATCCATGGATGAACAGCACTGCTTCAGAGTCAGCACTTTCGATATGCTGGGGAGGTGCTGGTGGACAAACATCTCAAGAGGCATGTGTGCAGTTCTCCACCTTGTGCTGGGATTGATGAGTTTTGCCTAGCTTCTTTTCCCATCATACCTACTGGTTTGGGGGGTAATGAGAGAAGTGGAGGGGTGAAATGCTGGGACTAGCACTGACTGTTGAGCACAGTCCCAGTTTCAGCTGTTGTACTAAGACACTGGCCTCAATACCCTGCCTCACCTCCTCTACTCCTTCTCCTGCCAGCACTTAGCTGAGCATGGGGCTCAGTTAGGCAGAGCAAAGAGAAATAGCAATAACAGAAGACAGGAAGGGTGCAGAACTGTGATGTGAGAGAAGAAGAGGTCTCCATGAGCAAGATGTGCACCGGTAGCAGTGGTATGGTTGTACCCAGGAGCACATTGGGCATCTGTGAAACAACTGCATAGGTGATGTGAATTGAAACAAAAAACAGAGCACATAGACTGCTACACCAGGAGGGAAAAGTGGGTGCACTTGTAGGGTTGAGATTCTCCCAGCAGAGTTCTAAGTCGCAGTCACTGAAAATGAGACACCCTTGCTTACCCTCTACGAGGCCTGAAAGCTCAGTCCCAAGTGTGAACGCAGGTTCCATCTTTGATGTGTAAAAACAAGCTCCATTCTCGTTGCCCTGGCTGGCTTAATCAGCTGCTATCAGAGCCTCCTTAGGCTCTGTGTTAACACAGCCAGCACCTGCAGAAGTACAGTATTGTGCAGATACCTGGCCCTCTCCCACCCCTGTGCTGCCCTACATGCGACTCTGGGTTTAGTCTGGCCTTACTTGAACGGCCTGCTTTTCTCGTGCAGGTGGTTGACAGGGGACGAATGCCTAAACTCAGCGAGCATTTCTGAGTGTAAAACATATAAATCACCCTGTGTTCAGGGGTGCTGGCTGTACCTGTTACTGAAATTTAAAACAATCTTAGCTCTGGCCTGACGCAAATAAAGGTCTCTAATCTAATTGCTGCTCCCTCCTGCAGGGCTTACTTGTCCTTGGTGTGCTGGGGCTCACATCTGGTGACACTCACCCCGTTTAATCCCAAGGATGTTATCCCTGCCACGGGAGGGGCTCCCCAGACAGCCATCTGTGCTCTGCCTACCTTGACATTGCCTCTCCCCTTACATTCCATCGTGGCTGAATGAAATGGGGAGGATTAAAAGCAGGACTAATACAGCTATGGAATAGCAGGTCACTGGGGAGGTCTAGTTGAGTGGAGTTTTTGGCTTTTAAATGAAAGAGGCACTAGGTTGCTGTTTGGTATATAAGTAATTAATTAGTGATTAGTGGCTGGCTGACCCAAACTCAAGGATTTCCCTGTTCAGTTTAGTTAGTATACCCCAGATTGCTCCATTATCTTGGTATGCACTGGAAGGATGGGCTTTTTTAAAAAAAATATTCTTTTGATCCCAAGATACAGGAGCTTTTGGTTTTACAGCTGGAGGATCTTTATTTGCGATTGCTACGTGTGATGCAAACAGCAATCCTCAGGCATGTGCGTGCCACCCATGTGGGTTATTAGCTAAATCTGCACAGTGTCCTCTGCTGTCTGGGCACTAGGGTGTACTCTGAAGTGCTTGTAGCTTTATTTTATGACCACAATTTCTTCTAAACTTAGCAGAGCATACACTTTGTCAGGAACTGTTCCCATGCCAAGTTTCAGGTTTCAAAGTATTGCCGTTTTTGAGCTATCCCCTACTTTTTCCTTCTGTGTGTCTCCCTCACACTTGCACACAAAACTTTCTTTTTAGTGTAGAAAATCATATTTTTTTCCACATATTCATAACTTAAAACATCTGGAGGGGTTTTGCTCCAAGTTTATATTTAAAAGAAATAATGAAAGCCAACACTGGCATAGAAAGCAGTGTGAAAAGTTGCAGCTCAGAAAATCCATGAACATTATGGGCATTTGCAGAGGACTAAAATGGAAGTCCTTGCCTCAGCAGGAACCTGTATGCAATATTCAATAAGATTGTAGCTGCTGTAGCACAGAGCAGTACTCCTGTTTGGGCAACTTAATACACTTTATGGAGCAAGAAGGATTACTTGCTGGCAGTCCAATTGGTGGTTGTGATCCAGCATCTTCAAAAGGTTGAGGATTTATGTATTTGAAGATCTAACTGGGAGGGCCATGCTGGGAGTTTCTGGCCCATCAACAGTTACAAACATCTGGGCTTTCTTCATGCAAGCATTGTCAGGTCGGCGGCCTGGTGGACATTTCCATCTGGCCTGGAAGAATTTTGCACCGTTCCGTGACATCATGGGGTTTATTTACTGGCTGTCCTCCTGAAGAAAACTGGAGTAATATAGGCTGGGTTTAGGCAGTCTAGAAGCTGGTAAGCTCAATTCAAGTCTGTGTTTCAGAGGAGTGCTCTTAATTTATGTCTAGACAGTGTAGATGTTCCCGCATCTTTGCTCTGGTTGAGGCTTAGCACTGGTTTTTGGTGACGGTGTGGCTGCTGATCAAGTCAATGAGCTAGACTCTGAAGTCTCTCCACTTTAATACCTCATGAGCCAGACGCTGCCATCTCCTCCAGATTCCTCTCCCCTCCCACGCTGTCCTCTGAAGTCCCCCAGCAATTGTTTTATGAGTAATAACATAGACATGGGTTTCAAAACGTGCACATCTTTTGTGGATTTTTCTGGGCTCCAGCACAAAATTGCTCCTTCATCCACTGCACAGTTGGATACATGGCAGAAAGTATGAGATCTATCTTACAGACACAGGACTAGGAAATAGGTCTTGGACTGGGAAATACATCTTGGACTAAGGCGTTCATCTTCTGCTTGCTTTTTGTATGGCAGGAGAAGTTTTCAACTATAATCTGTAATGCTGGGACCAGTGTGACAACTTGGCTCCACAGTAGAACCCAGCATCTCACAGATACAATGCTCCTAAGCGATCCCTAGTTTACACTTGGCTCTGGAGATCTCAAATTACTTTCTGGGGTGCTGTTAGGACTTGCGAATCCAGAGTTATGGATTCATTGGTGAGTTAACCCTGGCTGTAATGCCAACTATTATGAGATCTGGCTGTGAATCAAAGTCACAAGTTGGCCAGCCTCCTCTCTGGGAAAATCCTTGCCTGTTTCCAAATCCAAATGTTATGTCTTGCTTGAATCTTTGTGATCAGGTAAATTAAATTTTTAGGTCTGAACAGTGCAGGAATTTGTAAAAATGTAGAACTAGAGTAGGATCTAAGCTATCCTTTTTTTAAGCTTACCTTTTTGTCTAAACAAGTTTCAGCTGGGAAAGAGGTAGACCACCTGGGACCAAATTGTAGGTTCACTGCCCTGAAAGGGATGATTTGACATTTCACCTTTAGGTCTGGCAGGATTTGTCAGGGTGCAACCCATCTATTATGCATGAACATGAAAGATCCTGTGTGCTTTCCGTAAAAACCTTCTTCAGCTTGGGACTGTTTCAGACTTTTGGCCATTAAAGTATTTGTAAATTTAAAACCAATCTGTTGATTTTCTTTAAACCAGCCTTGTTTGTTTTGTTTCTCAGTTTTGTCCTGCTTTGGGTTGTGCGTGGGCACTCTATTTAAAAAACAAGAAATAGGAAAATCCAAGGATATTATTGTTATCACCGGAGGCAAACTCCTAGAAGTGGTGCCATGGTGTAGGAAATGCTGTGTTAAATGCAGAGTAACAAAATTTTCTTTCATTTACTAGCTACCGTAACACAAAGCAGCGTTTCTGGGCGCCGATACTGGTGTGTACCGTGCACAGCATACAACTTCTGCGGCAACCTGGTGAAATGCTGCTCGGTGTTATTTCAATGCTTGCGGTTTTGGGACACGCCAGGTTAGATACAGGAGGTTTCTTTGTGGCTTAGTGTCCATAAACAGCCTCATTTGCTTTGGCCTCTCTGCCGATTGACATCTGCCTCTTGCTAATTAGGCATAGATTAAAAGGTGGTCACCCAGCTACTTATCTTTACACTCCAGGTGGCGGTGCCAGTGGTGTGAGTTCAACATGCCAGGAGAGCTGGGAGCCTCTCATCCCAACACCAGTCACCCTTGGTCACCATGCCCACCAAACAGCTCTATTTCTACTCATTAAATAGACTTAATAAATAAATAGCACCTTCTAAACACATAGGAGGGCTGTCTAGCATGACGCTGGCCCTTCCAAACACACTCTGAAGTTGAAACTGTCTTGGCCAGGATTTATCATTAGAGCTGTATGGGCTAGAAAGCGTATTTGTGGCCAGCGTGCCAGCTTGCCTGAATAGCCCGCAGTGTAATCTCCCTCTTTCCTTAGTGGGAGGAGCTGCCAAAAATAGCAAGCCAAGAATTTGTCCATGTTATTTCTGGGATTGCACCAGGAATTGACATTAGGAGGACAGGAGACAAAAAGCAAGTAGTGCGAGAAGTTTAGGGTCCATGGTTGTTCAGGTTTGCAGTCTGTCTTGGGGCTGTTTGGAGGGGGTCTGGTAGCCACCTCCTGCGCATGTGTGCTCCCACGTGCAAGACTCTCCCCAGGCCCTGGGGAGGTGGCTTGAACGAGGTGGCTTAAGTCTCTGCTCTCTGTTAGGGCAAACCTGCTGGCCCAGTGCATCTGTCTGAGCTGGGCAGTCCGTTTTGTGCACCCATGGAGCAGTAACATCCCCTGCAACAGCCACGGGATTGTGCAAAGAGTGAAGTGTTAGTTCTGCAGCTGAGAAAAGGCATGAATGAGCCCCAGCTGAATCAGCCTTTACAAAAGCCTGTGAATTGAGCTGTGACTTCTCTGTGGAAAGGGCTGTTTGTGCTGTAGGAGACATCACCACCCTGGACAGCTGTGTGGGATCCCAGGAACAGGGATGGAGATGCTGAGCATGCCTCTGCTGCTGTTGCCACATCCAAACCTGGATGGTCCTTACACCATGGAGCTGTTTCTGAGACCAGTTTGAAAGATCCTTCTAGTAGAAAATGTATTATTATTGCTGGTCAGCAAAAGGAATATTGAAGGTAATGCTATGTTGGTTCTACCTGATGTTTTCTGTGTTATCAGCCCCTTCCCTTCTCCTCTCCTCTTTGTTTTTAGCATGTATCCATTGGGAGGACCAGTAATTACCATCCTAGTCTGCACCCACAGCACGTCCCCTATCCAGCAGGGAAGCAGCTCTGCACCAGCCCTGGCACACGCCACCTCTGGCTTAGCAAAAGGGGAAGGGGATGCTCAGAAAGCCAAGGTTACCCTGAGCGGAATGATGAGATGTGAGAAAAAGTGAGAAAATGATGAAGAAAAGATGAGAAAAGTGAAAGATGGTCATGGCAAAGAGGGAGGAGCTCAGGCTGTTGCAATGACAGTCTAGGAACACAGGGTACAAATGAGTGGTAAATCAGGCTTCATTAGTGTTGTTGCTGAAAGAACCACTTTGTTGGCCCAAATGGATTTCTACGAATATGTCATGTGCATCGCGGTAGAGTTCAGAACTGCCTCTACGTGAGAGTGAAAGATCCGTCTCCCTCCAACACAGGCTGTGGGCCAACTCTCTGGCCTGTGTTGGAGCTAATTTGGCATCTGAGTCCTGGGTTCCGTGGCACTGGCCTCATAAGGGCCTCTTTAGCTGCCTGATGTATCTCCAAATAGCTGTTTGTTCACTGCCTCTGGTTGCATTCACCATTATCTTTACTTAATAGCGCATCATACTACAATGAAGAGGCTTCTGAGTCTTAAATCCCAGAGAATGAATAAATTGCTGTGTTGTCTGTTACGGGCCAGAAGGAGGAGTTCAGTTGCTGTGCTGGGCCAGCCTTGTTTCTCTGAAATTTGTCTTTATTCTTGAAGTTGGTCCATGTGCTATGTTAGGTGGCAGATTGAATGCCTTGGCTGGGGGCACCATGATTTACCAATGCAGAGAAAATAAGAATTCTATGTTTGACTGGTGATTAATGATGTTACACAGACATGCATTTTAGAAAGGGCCATGTGTAAAGCTTAAAACTGCTCCTGCCCTGGTGGGTGAGCCATCCTGCTTTGCAGAGCCTAGTGTCTAACTAGAGAAGTCAGGCAAAGGACAGTGGTGATGGAGAAAGGGGAAAAAGTGGATGTAAAGTTTCAAGGGGTAAAACCATCTTCCCAAGTCCTGCAGTATAAAATAGGTTTCCTTGTTCATAGTCCTAGGTGAAAATATTCTAGGCAAAAACTGTCCTATAGGTTTAGACTCTGGGTAATGCCAGTTCCTCCTGAATGCTGTCTTTAGCCATAGATAGTCCTGCTAGAATCAGGCAAAGCAGCTCCAGAGGAGAAGCCCTCACTGGAATTAAGTAGATCAGCATTAGACAACAATCCAGCAAAAATCAGTCCTGGCTGTAGGTACAGAAGTTGGGCATGATGGTTTCACCTGCACCTTCTCTGTGAAAAAGAGGGAAAAAAATTCACCCATTATCTCTTTTTCCTTTCCTCAATGAATCAGAAATCAGCAAAGCATCTTGGTTTAGCACTGCAAAACAAACCACCGAGTACCTTTATTTGAAATAACATTACAGCTCAAAATGTACTTGATCTCTATTCCTGACTGTTTAGAAAGGCTCCAGCAAAGCACTTAACCCAAAAAAGGAATTAACAGTCCTGGGTACTGCTCTACTGATTATTCAACTGTTTTTAAGATCTCCTGGAAATGGCAGCCTGCTTTTTCCACATGAAAAAGGGATGCCTTAAAAGGCACCAACCAACACATTCAAGGGGAATACTGTTATTTGGTTTGAACTCCTCCTCTGGTCTGGTGCTTAAAGGATCATGCAGAGATGTGTTGATCATTTCGACAACTTGAAAACAATGTGGTAGGCTTAAAATCTCACAGGGAAGAAAAAAATCATAATCACGAGCCTGTAACTGGGTCGTCCACCAATTATAGGAATAAAAGAGTCGCAAGGCAGAACACACCCCACATATTAAACTCAGCAGGATTATTTGATTAACGTATTGCTGTCTTTCCCATTAATAGCACACAACTGAAGCTGCTGCAGGTGACCCAGCAAAATGTTTTCAGGGTTTTTAGATTCATGGGAACTTTTTTTTCTAAACTACACAATGGAACAACTGCATTGTATGAAGCACAGCATCTCATCTAGGCACAGCCTTGAAAAGCCACACTGTGTTTCTTTGGTGCATACCAGCCAGTGTTTCCCTAATTTGAGAGCTGTGGATGACCTGTCCATACACAGGATCCCGAGCTGTAAAGCTGGGTGGACAGGAGAGAAGGAGGGGAGCTGAGGACAAGGAGGGAATTTGGCCACCCAGCTTTCTGGGATGCTTAAATTGATGTGAGGGAACAGGACCCATTAGCTCTGTTTAAAATGCACTTCCAAACTACTATCACCAGAGACATGTAAGGCCAGCATTCAGTGGGACGGCAGAGTGCCGGAAATGCTGATCAGGAAGCTTTAATCCAGCACAAAAAGCAAGTGATGAATAGTTAAAGCAGAAGAATACCCTACAGAGAAAGCTGTGTGGTGACTGGGTTGGACCACTGTGTTCATCACGATGACTCTTCTTTATGCCTTTGGGTCAGTTTTGTTATTACGCGTTCACGTGAAATCCACCAAAATAAGATAACCACAGCTCATGAGACTCCTAGTCTGCCTGCACTAAAGGATTTCAGCCTGATTTTTACATTGACTTGACTCCCATTTCTGCCTGGAAAGGTAAATATTACTGCAGTTACTTTTTTTCCCCAGATCCTTTTCTTTTTTGTATGTTTAGGCAGGGAGCTGCCAGAGGATTTTCTGGATGTGAGGGCAGTGTCCAGCTGTAGCTGTTTTAACATAGCAGATGTAGGAAGAGATCTCTATGTGGAGCATCATCAGACCTGGGATTCAGACCTCCTTTTCCACTTGGTGCTTGTAACATCCTTCAGTAAAAATCCCGTTGAGCCACCCCGAGATTCACAAGTGCAAGCTCCTGTACACTGGCAGCCACCTGTGACAGTTTGATTAAAGGCAGTTCAGCAATCCTTTGGGCCTTGCAATGGAAACTGTACAGAGGGAAAAAGAGCAGTCATTAGTACCTAGATTTGGGCTTGAAAGTGCTGCTTGGGGTGGTTTTCCTCATCAGAGCTCTGTTTTTCCAGTACAAGACAGGGTCTGCTACTCTGTCTAGGCACTTTGGCTACTAGGGAGATATCCTTATTTTCCTGTACTTTTAAGTCTAGCCATTGTACAGGTAACTCTTGTGCTGGAAACTCCAGGTGGGTGGTTCAATCCATAAGGACAGAAGGAAAACCCAGTGTGCCCTATCCTCCAGAGCTAGTGAAGGTCTTTGTTTTAGGAGATGGCATGGTTAGCTGGTGGGGTGAGCTCTTATCCTCACAGGCCAGGGCTGATTTTGTTATTCAAAGCTGAAGCAGGGCCTCTGGAGAGGAAGATAAAACTCTGTATGTTTAGGCAGGGAGCTGCCAGAGGATTTTCTGGCTGGGGGCTCTTGTCTTTCAACACATCCTCACCCAGACGAGGTAACGGGGAGATCAAGGACCACACAAGCCGACATTATCTCCGCGACTGATCCGTTTCAATTTTGGATAAGGGTGGCCAGTTTGCTCTGTTGTGACTGTTTTAATGGGTTCTCTGTAAGGTCCCTAGATTTCCTCCCTTGCCCTTGGGTCCAAGCCCATTCAACTAAAAAACAAACAAACCAAACCAAAACCTTTTCATTGGGGTAGATTTAGATTAGATACTAGGAAGAAATTCTTTACTGTGACCGTGGTGAGATACTGAGACAGGTTGCCCAGAGAAGTTGTTGATACTCAAAGGGTTAAAGGCCAGGCTGGATGGAGCTTTGAGTAACCTGGACTAGTGGGGAGGTATCCCTGTCCATGGCAAGGGGGTTGGAGCTAGATGGTCTTCAAGGTCCCTTCCAACCTAAGCCATTCTGTGATCACTTTCCCAGACATTCCCCCTCCCTGTACCCTCAAGGGGTTTTGGTGGTTGAAATCTTTCCTCCTAACCAAAGCCCTCGCTCAAGACAAACTCTCTCTGACTCAGTGAGAGTTTCCCAGGGTAAGAAATGATTCAGGACAGGATGATGCAGTGGCAGTATAAACCATAACCTGTTTATTTTAGCCAGTATTTAGATTTTTCACTGAAGTGGGAAGCAGCGTGAGCTGCTGCAAGCCAGCGCTCACATTTCTCACAGAGCATCGGAGATAGCATCGGTTCAAGGTGGGGCTGGTGCTGGTGGGAGCCTTCAGAGTTGATGTTAGAGGAGAATGGACACGTAGAGCATCACGTCAACCCCTTGTTGTATGTGAAGGCATAATGAGGGATGTTACAGATTAACCACAATGACGTATGCTTATAGGAAGCAATGGGCCTGGCACTCTTTCCTCTGTACAGATAAAGGATCAGATAAAGACATTGTGCCAGACACAGCCTCCGTTAGAGGAAGAGCTTTTAGGCTGGTAAAGTCATTGAAAGATATCAGATTGAAACATTTGTCCTCTTTCCTATCCCATGGTCATTCAGCACAGCCCTACTTTGTTTGAGTCCCATTACTGGAGTTACTGGGTGTTCAAGCGTGCATTGCTCATCCTGTTTTCCTGTTTGCTCTTAGAGAAAGAGGTTTAAAAGTCAAGAACTTTCTGCACTCCCACTTCTGGGGCTGAGGATTTCTTAGCGTAAGGAAACATTTGTTTGTGTGAGATGATATTAATGAAATAATTAAGTTTTCCTAATTCCCATTTATAGTTTGAATTTAATTCTGTTTTGTTAGTTTTACTTAAAAAATGCAACAAATTGGAACACAGAAAAAATAGATATTTTTTTTTCTCCCACTATTTGGTTTTCATTCTGATTTTTGACATTGTGACTCTTCACCAGGACCTCTAAACATGGACCAGCTCTTGGGTGTGGGTGTTGCCCTCTATGGAGGCTGAGGACTGCTGCTCACACTCCTCATTAAGAGCACATTGTGACATTGCAGACTGCTCACCTGTCATTAATTTGAGACCAAACTACTGCATGTCCCAGAAGCAGCAGCAAATTGCTAGAGAAGAGAGATAAAAAGGGGACACACACAGAGAAGTATTTTGTAGCAGTAAAGAGCAATATAAATGCTGCCTGCTCTCAGGTTAGTGACAGTATGAAAAGTGGCTCTAGAAGTACAGTGTGTAGCTTCGGCTGTAAACCACGGGAATGGCAGCAATGAAGCCTCTGTGTCATTGCCCCTTTGGGTAGCACTCCTTCGACTGGAATGCTCTGTGGGAGTAGTCATTTTAGGACCCCCCTCTCTGACCATCTTCACAGTTATGTTTATCTCCTTTCTAAACATTCTCCCTGTTACCCAGTGTATCTTTGATGAGCATCCAAAGTTCATATATCCGCTCTTGTGTTTAACCTTCATGTCCAGCGGCAGAGGTCGGTGAGCTAATTACGTGCGCACCAGCCTCAGAGCACGTAGACCAGCTCCTTTTCTTTTACTGGGTGACTGATTAGCAGCAGTGAGCCAGCCCATAAAGGAAGGGGCAGCTCTTAATGCCAAGGAGTCAACAGGGTTTAGTACTTCCACCTTGCAAAACACATTGGAGGGTACATGGGCAAGTGCCAGTGCTGAGCCCAGCCCGCAGCAGTTTCCTTAGGCTGATGTACAGAAAACATACTTGATAGCTGATAGAAAACGTTTTCAAGGTATTAAGAGGCATGGGTCCCATATTTTATCTTGTGATCCCAGTGTTGCTACTCTCATGGAAGTAAAGTGTTGGGAAGCTGCTTCCCAAGTTTCCCTCAGCATGGGGGAGTCCTAGCCTTGAAGAATAAGTCCTCAAGGAAATATTACAGTGATCAGTTGGGGTAGAAACCTCAGTGGTGCAGTGTCTGTGTGTGGAGGAGACATTGCAGCTTTTCTGCCTCTCAGGGCCTTTCAGAGGAAGCACAAAGCAAGCTGTTGTGCTGTGCAGGTTGTTTGTAATGTTCATGATGTATTTGATCTGTATCTGCAAACAGTTTTAAGGCACAAGAGACCTCCGCTTTGTAGTACTTAACTGGAAGGATACGGAGTCTCAGGAAGCTGTAACCCTAAAACTGTCATTGCCCTCCAATACATGTAGCATGTGAATAGCCTACACATCTAAGAGGGCCAATGATGAAGGCTTTGGAAAAGGGTATGTCCTAAGTTGTCCTCTTCACTGGGTCTAAAACATCTAAGGTTGATATCAGAGTTCAGGTGTCTGAACCACCAGTTCACAGGTGTCTGACACAAAATATGGAGAGGATATGGCCTTCTCCTTTTAAAATAGCCCGTAGTGGGAACTGCCTCTCTGTGATTACAGCACATACCAGAGAGGTGTATGGTATCAGGTGGTGGGACTCTCCTTGGGCAGATGGAACTGAGGACCCCGTTTCCCTCTCTGCAGAGACTGCCCCAGCCCCATGGCATGGTGCTCTCCTCTCCATCTTCATACAGACTTATGAAGGTATTGTGTTGTCTGGGGTTTGGGGAATTTTCTTCTGAAATGCCTAAATACAAACATCTGTTTGGATTACCAGAGTGGGCCATTATGGACACCAGAACCAGAAGGCTTTTTCCCAGAGTTTCCAGACATAGGTGGCAGTAGCACCCACTGAAACGTTGGGAATTGGAGATTTACACATAGGTTTCAAACTCTTTATCTCCATGGTTTATGTGGATGTAATGCTTTGCATTAATGCTTCTCAGACACTATATTTTGTGCTAATGAGCTCCAATACTTACTATAAGGAGCAGAACGGAACTGAATAAAGCTCCAAAGGAATAATTATTTTCACACTTGAGCAGCAGACTGACAAGGACAAGCCCTGCTCAACCTAATAAGCTCCTGGAGCAGGAGGTGTTTTAGTGTGTTACATTAAGAAGTTGAGCTCCAAGGGGTTAAGAGTGATTTCTGAGCTTCTTAGCGACTGACACCTACTTGAAATGCAAACCAGAGGGAAGCATTAGCAAATCAAAGTGTGTTCTTCACTTGGGGTAGCTTCTGTCTCCAGAAAACTCTTGCCTGGTCTAAACAGAAAAGTACACCTTTTGCTGTTGGCACATCACACTGTGAATATTTGCTTTGGCTAATAAACATGGTGAAGTCGTTAAATGATTTACCTGCACTGTGTACCTAGTGTTTTTTGCTAAGCTCTTCAGTATTTAAACACTCGTCTCCAGCACACAGCGCTCCCCTGAGCTGGGGTGTGGAGGCTCCGAACGGTGTCTCCCACTGATCTTTTTGGTGAAAGGTAGAACAGGGTCTGTGAAACATCCCAGTAGCAAGGATGGCCCATGAACCCTCAGCTCTACTCTGTAGTTGGCTGTTGTGGGCCATCAGTGGGTTTGGCTGAACAGCCTTGTCCAGTGACTGCTTGTGGCAATGGGATTGTGCTGGCTGCAGGATGCAGAGTGCCTTTGGGAAGGTGATTTATTATGTTTGTAATCCAATTTTGGCTTTTTTTTGCAAATAGTGTTAAAGTACCAATAAATTGCAGGGTTTTGCCCATGGATCTTAATAGCAACTTATTGGCAAGAGTAAGCTGTTTTTAAATGTATTTGTCCTAAGGAAGAACAAACAAGTGAACGAAAATCCAGCCAGTCGTCATCTGTGGTTTTAGAGGACTCAGGGTGTGAGTCCTGTCCTAGGATTTTGGCATTTTCTTAAGTAAAGCTCTTGAGTTTTGGTGAGCTTGAGGTTTTTACATTGACTTGAGTCTTGTTTCTGCAACCATATCCTCAGGGTGGCCTGAAGGCTGGATCTTAGAGAAGCTGCTCTGAATCACTCTCTCCAGTACAGGGTATTGTATTCATATGATTCTGTGGTAGGGATTATTGCTGTGTTTTGACCCTCCTAGGTCTCATACATAACCAGAAGTACCTCTTGATGCTCTGTAGAGGTGGGACTTTTAAAATAAAAAAAAATAATCACTTAATAGAGCCATGTAAAGCCAAGAAGAAGTTGCCCCCTACCCCAGGTGATGCTTGTGCATGACCTTGCTGTGATGCTGTACAGCTTCTGAGGCACACTGGTTGTGTGTGACTTGACAGTTTCTTCTGCTGCAAGAGCTGAAATAAAGAGCAGGACAGAGATGATGGCTTGCAGCAGTCTTTCTGGTCCTAAAACCCCAAGGCTTGCATTGCATATGCTACAGTGCTCTTTACTGACACTGTCTCTTAGCTGTTGGTTGGTGAGGCTGCAGCCCCACAGCGCTATCATAGCACTGACGGCGGCACAGAGGTGATGTCTTCACCGCCAGTTGAATTCATCCCTGCCATGTGGTGTCTGGCGTGTCTGCCTGGATAGATGCACTCTTGCTTTGAGCTCCTTCTGATAACCCAGCGCCAAGCTGGGAGCCAGGCTGTCCCCGTTGGCATAGCACAGAGACCTAGGCAAAATTCTCGCTGTTGAGGTGGGTATCTGTGAAAACAGCTGCAATCTGTCCATAAATATCTGTAAGCTGCAGTTCTTACGCTTATCACGGAAAGAAAAATGGGCTCCCTAGGTAGCTGGGTTGCTGGCTGGAGCTTAAAGCATTATTTTATATTTGTCCACCATTTTTAGCCCAGTAACAGATATTCCAGCCAAATACCTGGTGTTTGTGTGATACACGAGCACATGCAATGTCTGTGCGAAGAGAAATCCAGTGCACGGTGTGCTGCAAGGGATGGACTTACTGAAGAAAAGGTAGAGGGATTTAAATAACCTTTACTCTTCCTATTGAAGAGTGGTTCTGAACACCTGCAGGATGGGTTTTTTTAGAATCATAGAATTGTTCTGGTTGGATCTTTAAGATCCACAAGTCCAACCATCAACCTAGCACTGCCACGTCCACCTCTTTTTTACCACAGTAAAGACTTGCTAGTGAGTTGAATTTTGTACTCAGATTCCAAATCAAGCTATTTGTTGGTGTCATGAAAATTCTTCTTTAAGCTGTGTCAAACCCTCAAAAATGTAACTGATTTCCTCTGTTCACTCAACACTCAGTAAACTGTGGCCGGAAACCAAATGGCAAACCAGCTTGTGACTAGTTTTGCCTTTTGTTTGAATGTTTTTTGGGGGTTAGGGTATTTTTACCTTTTCTGCAGCCTTTCTTATCTTTTTGTGATCTTTCCAACAGCAGGGTTTCTGCTCTCTGATTTTCTCTAAGCAAATGAAAGGTATTTGCTTCAATTATCTCTGAACACAAACTCTGCATCTCATGTTTCCTGTGAGGCGTTGCAAGCTGTTAGTACACAGCCACCAAAACGGGGAACACATGCAGTACTGGGGCTTCTATAATTATTCAATAGGGAACAAATACCTAAATTAGATGTGAGTTACCTGAAATTCACTGTTTGCAAGGCATTCCTTGAAAGAGGCTCGTACGATGCAGCAAAATTTCAAGCAACAAATTCATTCCAAGATTGGTGAGATACATTTGAGTGTTCAGCGTGAGAAATGCAATCCAGTAGTTTCCAGGTTGAAAGTGGTTCATGTTTTAGTTACTGTGTTGGCTGACTCCTTTGTATGGGAACATTTCATAACAATTTTAGCCCTCCAGTAATATATATATAGTAAAATTTTGGAGCGCTTTGAGGTAAATAGATCTGTGTGCCTTTCTTATGATGCTCTCTAGGAACTTTACTGATTACAGCTTACATTTTCCTTTCCACCTGGAAGGTGTTGGCAGTTGAGTTTGCATTTAATAGAAAAGGTTTGTGATCGTAGAAGGTATCTGATCTGTCTGGCAGCACATGGAGGGTCTCAAGGCCAAGCCAGAGTTTGAGTTTCCTCTCCGGGTGCTTTCTCTCCTAACTTTATCTGTGACCTCAGGCTTTCTTCACATGCACCGTCTCAGTGGCAGGGTTCACCTTTCCTCTTTGGCCTCTGGATTGGTCCTCACTTCCCTTTGGGTTTTGAATGTGTTCCCAGAGTAACACCCTTTGTCCCCCATGGGAGCATTGCACTTCAGTGTTTCCTTCTGTGCATTATTAAGCTGCAAAAAGAGCTTTGCAGCTTTGAAATATGTTCTCATTAGCTGTAATTAAATCTTACATTTCTCCTTCAGGCTTGGATAAGGCACAAGCTCTGCTTGTACCCAAAGTTTTTCTTCTCCTATCTTCATATATATATATATAAAAAATATAAAATTAATCTCACACTTTGCTAATTACTGAACGTAATGATGTGTCCAAAGCAGCCACAAATAAAAGTATTTACTATTCAGCAAGGCATGTGTTAATCTGGCAAACTATTATATTGGCTACACAATCTCTTATTTAATATGAATCACTCTGTAAAGCGCCTCAACAACACAGCTTCTTATTCATTATTGCTTAATTTCGTGATATCTGAGATGTGGGATTTCAGTTAATGGATAATTGAGATCATAAATCAAAATATTTTCAATGAGATTACATGAAACACAAGATGTTCAGGGTTTGGAGCCTGAAATACCGTTGTCCTCAGCAGCTCTCAGCAAGGAAGGGTATGATCTGCAGGCGTGTCCCTCTTTCTGTCTTGACTTAACACAGGGTTGGCTGGGAGGGGACAGGTTTTTGGTGTGTTGTCCCCTTTCCATCTATCTAATGTACTTGCATCACCTCTATCGGTGTAGGATTCCCAAGTGATTTCTCTCTGCTCCTGGCATATCTGTTGGATGGGAAGCTTTCCTATCCTTAGTTTACCAGCAGGGAGACAAGGCCAGTCACAGCACACGCACCCAGTTTCTTGCAGCATCTGGAGCATCCAGTCATGTACATGGGACTTGGATGGATTTTCAGGGTCTGTATTAACTTGCCAAAAAACATCCTCCAAATGTCCTCAGGGTTGCATGGGAAATCCAGGAAGGAGCAGAGGAGCTGTAGACTGGTGCTTTCAACCACTGACCCATCTTTCTAACTTTTTCCTGGCAGACACTGAAAATTAACTTACCTGGGATGACTAATTCCTTCTAAAAATCCCAATTATTGCATTTTTAATGACAAGGGCTCATAACTATCATAGCAGCTACTGACTGAGCAAGCATTTCAGAAGAGACAAGTTACTAGCTGTGCTGACAGTCACTTCTGTCCTCTCTTCCCCACTTATCCCTACTGACCTCTGTGAGCTTCAGATTGATCCATGTCACCTATTTTCTAACAGATTAGCTGTTAGATTCCTTTTCTGAGAAATCAGGTGAGTAAGCTTACCTTAAAGATCACAAGGAGGACAGGAGTCTTCTTCACTTGAAACAAAGATGTTGTAAAACCAGAATGCCTAGTTCTAAATTTTTCTATTGAAAGCCAAAATCTGCAGCATAGTTTATATATTTCTAAAGGAAAAGTATTTTGAGGGCCAGATTCCTTTTGTTTATTTTCTTTCTTGGCTCGTTTGTAGCAGCCTTGAAAATAGTAGTTTTGTATGGAAACGCTGATGCAGCACCCAGCAGCACAGCAGCAACCCCTATCTTCTCCGGTGTATTTTAGGTTGCCAGCAAGGCCTGGATTACAGCTGACCACATCTTACCAGGCACAGCTATTGCTTTTTATAAGGTCAAATGTGTAGCTTCATCCTACTGGAAAGCCTGAGGAAGGACAATGAATGATTCATTGTAGTCACTCCAGAGGCACACAGACCCCTCGTGTGCGTGGCTGTGGGAATACACTAGTACACAGATTTCCTGTTCGTACAGTCCAAGTTATGTAGAAAATGCCTTTTCTCCGTCGTTGGAGGACAGAATGGGCTGTTTGTGACCAGCTTTCTCTTGTTTCCTATTCTTTTTTGCTCTGCCTTCCAGAGTGGGGGTTTGACTTTGCTCCTCACCCAAGGGGTTGAGCTGGGAGGTTCACCCAAATCACGGACCGTGTGGATTTAGAGTAACTGAACCATTTAACCCAGGGGTACAACTCATTGTGGCTGTTACAAGACCTCCGGAGGCTTTGTCCAGGAGTGTCCAAATTGCCCAATCTATCCAGATACTCACAATAGGTAAATTTACTCTGGTTGCTAATCCCATTTACTGATTCCGTACCTGTGCTTCCAGGTATCTGGAGAAAAAAGGAAAAGATGGAAAGGTCATGGGATAGCAGGTGGAGGATCTGGGTGAAGCTCTGGAGGATCAGGGGTAGAGGGTGTTCAGAAAGAAGAATGTCTTGGGCAAATGTTTCCTCATGCTGTTGCACCCTTCAGATCCACAGGTGCTCACACCTCTGATGGGATGGGGGACACCATTCTATTTTAGGGAACACAGCCGTTTTTCTGAGAGCTGAAAAAGTCGCTTGAGGCCTTCAAAGCGTTGGTGGTTGGGTGCCGAAGTCATTTTGTGGATCTGGATGCGAGTGGTTTTCTCCAGGCTGTGGCCAACTGGAGGCATAGTTTGCAATTTGATGCAGGGCTCATTGGTCTGTGGGTGCCTGTGGTTCTTCCCCGTCATCCAAACCATTTCCATCTTCTGCATGCATTCAAAAATTAGAAAGTGCTATTTTTCATTCCTGAAAGCTTCTGGGCTGCCTCATAGCTGCTTTACTTTCTGTCAGTGTTAGCTAAAGGCCTTGCTAAGAAGTTCCCCCATAGGTAAGGGGTGGGTAAAGGGTTTAGGCGATGTAGTGCAAGCCCCTTCTCATCACCTGGCCTGGATCACAAGATCCAGGGAGCTTCACTCACTTCTTGAGCTCTTGAGGGGTTTCCTTCCTTTCTTTCAATGATTAAAAAAGCCCTTAATATCATCATTTGCTCAAAGTGTAGAAATAGACTGAAAAAGCATTCTCCAACTGAACCAAAAACTGTTCAGGTCTCATGTCATTATTTTTTAACCAGGTCTGCATTAAAAGTTTTATGAGCTGCTCCAGTTTCAGAAGGTTTCCCGTAAATGAACTTTCCACCACTCTGTGACAGCAGTGTGTTGCCAACACATGGATAATATGGAAAAATGAAAGAGGGGGAGAAAAAAAAAAGCCCTTTCCCCCCCCTTTCCTCCATCTGTTACAATACGGGACTGTGGCAGGAAACAAGGTTTTGCAGTTTTTTACGAGCAGAAGTGTGTTGTGGGTTGGGAGGTTTTTTGGTGGGGTGTGGGTTTTTTTGTTGTTGTTTTTCTTTTTTTATTATTATTTTAAAGCCGTGGAGTATGTCATTTCAGAGCGCTCTCCAGCAATCTGGAAGCAACCGACTTAAGGCATGGAAAAGAGATTATGTAATTGCAGAAGGCAAAAAAAACCCTCCCAGAGCTGAGGCCTTGTGGCAGAAGCCAGTCTCTGACCTCACCCTTCTCAGGATCTCTGGAGAACACTGTGTTCCTCTGGCCCCTCGCAAAAAATAGCCTCTGCCAGATCTCAGCAAACAATTCCGGCATTTCCTTCCCTTGCCTCTGGTCTGTGGGTGTTTTGGAGTCTCTCGTGTGTGTGGGCAGGGATTCATTAGCTAAAATAAAAACCGTACTACAGAGCTGCATTAGAGAAAAAAGGGGGAAAAAAAAGTTAGGAAAAAAAAAAAAGGCAGGCAAGTGTAATAACCCTGCGGCATCGGCCAGTTTGGACTCGGCTCCAGTTTTGGAGTTAACAAAGACTAAGCCAGAAACGAAGGGGATCTCATGGGCCCTCTTGTCTCCTCTCCTGTCGACGGTTGCAGTCCCTGGTGCCCGGTCTTGCCCAGCAGCAGCTGAACGTCTGGGGTCTGGAGAGCTGCCTCTGCAACTTCTGCCGGCAGAGCCGAGCACGGGCCGAGTATTTGAAAGATCAAAGTCTTTGTTCTTTTTTAGCTTTTCCCAGAATAATCCCTACAGAGATGTAATCGTTTGGTGGTGTTTTTCCTCTGAATTCTCTTTAATTTCCTGCCTGTGGTTTTGGGGGTTTTGTGAGGTTTTATAGTTGTGGAGAAATTTTGCTG
Organism: Jacana jacana; assembly: GCA_013400555.1. NCBI lineage: Eukaryota > Metazoa > Chordata > Aves > Charadriiformes > Jacanidae > Jacana > Jacana jacana. The sequence goes on from VZTM01022438.1 coordinate 757,668, forward strand.
TTTACAGTGGCTGTCCTACATGCTCTAAAAACAGCATCCCATTTCTTCTAAGAAAAGCCCTTGTATATCCTAATTTAAATTGCCAGGTCATCGCTATTGCCACTGTGGTACTCCTGAGGGAACCCAAATACAGGAGGACCCCATTCATCTTCAGGCTACAGATGGAAGATGCCGAATTTCACTGCTGGTCTATCCAATGGCAAGGGAAAGCTGCGGTGTTTCCTGACCACAGAAGCCAGTCGTGTTGCCCTCAACTTTCCCCACAAATGTGCTGGAGTTTGGTTCGTGTCTGCCAGCTGGAGCCAATACCTTCTTTACAAGCTTCTGCTTTCTGCAGGCAGGCTGCCAGGAGAGCCAGCGATACGTTTTCAATGGTTGAGCTGTTTATTTAAGATCGTTGAACCTCAGAAGGCTTCCAGAAGCAAACAGAAGTTTTGGTTGGCTTTGTAGGGAACCTACATCTGCCTGCTTGAGCTCTGCAACCATTGTTTTAGCATTAAGAAACATTTGTGTTGCATTTTCTTCAGCTTAACAATTTGGCTGTCGTGGTGCAGGGAAGAGCTTTGTCCTGTAGCTGTCGGCATGGATGCTTTCCTCACTCATAAAGCTCTGCGTTATGGAACAGGTTAGGACTGGGAACTCAAAGGAATCTGGAAGTTGGCTGTGGTCTGGATGCCATGTTGTGTGTCTTAAGATTCCTCTACTAGGTTTGAGGGTATGAAAGTTGCATCTATTACATAAAAATGGCCAAATTCGATGATGTGAAGAGCGGGGAGACTGTGGAATAGGGTTTCCAAGTCCCTCTGCCAGATGTGAAAGAGCCTGTCCAAACCAGTTCTCCCAGGAAAGCATTTGCCATTCTCCCTCTCCCTACATATGACTTCATATTCTTCTTTTAAAATGTCCTCTCTGGGACACTGACAATCTCTGCTGAGATCTTCTGCCTCATGTCAGTCTGGTCTTGCTGCTGCAAGGAGGTTGAGTTGTTGTTGGTGGTGTTTGTCTCACTTTGTTTCCTTTTCCACATTGTTTTTAGTTCCAAGGAAAAACAGAGGAGTATTTTCTGTGGGGTTGTGACTTGGATCAGTGAAGTTCACTTCACCCTGGGTGCTCTCTGGGACCCTCCTAGCCACAAACACAGGAGTACCCCCACGGCAGATGTTCCATCTGGCACAACACATGTGGCATATTCAGAAGACTTGGGCGCTTAGGAAGGGAGATTCTTCTCAAGCCCACACACCCTGTCGTGGCAAGCACAGGGCTCCTCTTTCCATGCTGCAGCGGTGTATCCCTTCCCCAAAGCCCAAAGATGATGGAGAGATGTGTGGTCAAGTTCTCTATGGCAAATCCTACTCCTGCAGCCAGCAAAGGGCAGGTGCGACCTGTGCCATGGGAGCCAGGGAGGCGAGCCATTGCAGGGCCATAACAATGATGCTGCCAGAGCTACCAGGTCCAAGAAACCTTCCTTTTGGCTTGAGTTCAACTTCTGGGTAAAATAGAGATGCAAGGTTTTAAAAAAGCACTAGCATATCCCTGGGATGGCCAAGTGTGACAGCCCAGCTGTAGGGCTGAACTTGGTACACCAGGAGCAGGGCACCCCACAGCCATGACTGTCTGATCCATCAGCTCATGGGCTCATTCCTACAGTCCCTTCCAGGATCCTTGGGAGGGCAAAAGGGCAATGAAGGGTGAGGAGAGGACCTTTTGCCTTCAAAGAAACTAATGGCCATGCCTTCGAGCACCTCTGCACTGATCCCTTGCACCAGCCTCCTGACTGCAAATTGATCTGAGCACGGGCTCTGCCACCTGCCTCACTACAGGGAGAGGCTGCTGCTTCTTGGCAGCTTCCCCCCACACACATAAAAGCAACCATAAATCATTGATGAATCCTTTACCTAAATGACTCTGCACCTCCTCTGTCAAGGGAGTCAGGCTGCAGCAACCCAGAGTCCTTGGGCAGAGTAATTCCTGTTCCGTTGTCCCTTACCAGTGGCAGCAGAGCGTGCAGAAGCCCTGTGGTCTGGTGGATTGAAAATGAAACGCTGGGAGCTTGTTTTCTAAGCTCCATAGTGCTGCTGCCTCATGACCTTGCTTCTGGAGAAGTATCTGACACCTCAGCTCTGTGGGTTTGTACCTCCATTGTGCCAAAATAAAGATAAATAAATAAATATCGTGTATTAATATATTTAATATCTTCTTTTTCATTGTTAATTATATATTATACACATATAATTAATAATACAGTATATTGAATAAATATAAATAATTAAAGATAAATAATAAAGCTGTTTGCATCCCTTGCAAACAGCTCTAAAAATGTGGCATGTCCATGTAGCACTATAGAAAATGCAGTGGAAAAGTAGAGAAAACTAATGGGGCCAGAAGTGCAGATGAGTGCTAGGATCCTTCAGGCCCCTTCGAAAAACCTCTGCTGAAATTTGGTAGAAACTGAGCGATTTGATGGGTAGAGGATGAGTCAACTCGGAGGGTCAGCACTGGCTGCCCAGTCCTAACTGGCTCCTTGCAGTATTTTGTCTTGGTTAGAGGGGTCAAGCTGGCTTCGCATGGTGATCAATATGAGCTTTTGAGTCTATTGAAAGTCCATCACATGTGCTGGGGCAAGGAGCTCAGGAAGGTGTCAAGCTCCAAAGCTCACAAAAAGGGAAAGCAGTAGAAACACAGCTGGGAGGGGAGAACACGAGAGCTGGATGAGTGCAGTGGGCACTGGGGAGAGATACGAATAGTTTCCGCTGGTGTCCTGGGGACCTGCTTTCATCATTGCTGAGACTGACAAGTCCAGAAGGATCACACAGATATCAAAGAGCATTTATGAACCTGATGTCAACCTGGTTGTGCCTTGATGGGGTTTCCACTGGGAAGATGTTGGCTCCATGCACCTAACTCCTCTTCTGAGGATCCTGATGCCACGTTATTTAACATTTCCATTTGCACAAAGTAATTTGATTTTAGAGAGAGGGCACAGAAAGCACTGCCAGCAAGCTGTTACCCCTGACAAATAATGCTCTGTGAAGAGAAGCCTTGAAATCCCAGCTCCGAGCCCTTGCTCTAAATGCAGCCAGCAGAGGGGTTTAAGCCATGTCCCTGAGGAGACACCAGCACAAGTATCACATCTTCCTCTCCAGAAGAGGTTTTGCCTTGTTGCCTGATAATGTTCCTTGTGATAATTTGCCAGCAATTACTTCAGAGATTGGTCTCCTCCTGTAAACAGTCTATTGACTTCAGATTTGTCACTCGGTTTCTGGGCTGAAATAGCGCGCGCGCGTCTGTGTAATCCCTGGTTTAGGTAGAATAAAGCCCGTGTCTGGGGGTACATTTTCTTCTGGATCAATTCACCTGTGCAGCTCAGACCTGTGATCATCCATAAATGCTGCAGATTAGTGCTAATCATTGCAGGAGTGACACTGGTGTCTGGAGGTTAATGAGGGCTTTGTTCTATCCTTGATTGGGATGATTTTGGTGGGAGCTCATGCCATTCCTTCCCAGTACAGCCTATTCAGTACCTCTTCTGCTTGTTCTCCCTCCCTTTCCCACACATACCATCAGTAATTTAGTTTTTACCCTAGAAAATGAGATTTAAAGTAGCTGGTAGATACCTCACTGCTACCACAGAAGGAGGGGTACAGCAGTTGTAAAACCGGACTTTTCCTGCTGTGCAGCACTTTTTTTCCAGTGCTTTTCTTCTCACTCTCCCTGCAGGAAACTAGCTGTAGCTCTGTCTGTGCTCTCCAGCGTTCTCGATATACATCCAGTTATTGCACAAAGCTGGTTTGCTTTGGTGTGCTTGAGTACTTTGCTGCTCATTTGTGCTTTTTTGAAATTTGGGGGTGGAGCTACAACACCATCAGAAGTGTCAGCATCTCCTAGGGTGACTTTGGACTATGGGCCAGGCTGTAGCCAATTTCTTGACCAGTAGGCAGGCTCAGAGTGGCAGAGTTGCAACTCCCTGCGATTATTTTAGTTTTAACGGTGTTTTACCAGCTTTAAATCTGATTCACGATTCTGAACCCTGTTATCCTCCTAAGCCTCTTGCCCATCCAAATCAGGACAAAAGCTTATTAAAAAGGAAAGTAAGAGTTGTCCTGGCTCTTCTTTTACATCTGCATCAACTCAAAATGGGCATGAGATGCTTGGAGAAAATAGAAAGGGATGTCCAGCTGGAACTGGATTGAACACCATTGATTTTTAGAGGAAGCCATTAAAGAAATAATTTCCATGTTTCATTTATTTTTCTGCTCAGAGTGAAACATGATGAAAGATGTCCCCTCAGTACTGGATGACCTCTCACCCAGGAGGAAAAGCTGATGTTTACCACTTAGCTCTCTGAATATTGCTATGTAGGTGTACAGCACATCAAAATATTCTCTCCAAACATTTTTGGAGCAAGGAATCACTTTTGTGAGGAAAAAAAAATAATTTAAAAAGATAATATTTGCTGAAAATTGATTTTTGTTGGCAAAAAGCATCTCAGGCAGGTTTGAGGAGTGTAAAATACTCAGTGCAAAGTAAAATCCTTCTGATTTTTCCCTCCTCCTTTCTCGCCCGTTTCCAGTGCAGCCCCTCAGTTATCTGCCATGCTTAGCCATGGCACAGCCACTCTGGAGCTGTACAAGGAGATGTCTTGCTTCTGGTTTGCTGGTGACACTGAATTGAAGGGGATCTGGCTCAGAAGGAACAAGGCTGTGACGCATTTCAGCTTGTCTTAAAAAATGGGTGATTGTTTCATGTTGGATTATTTGAAAAAGGTTGTAGCTACTAAAAATAATTTGCTTCTTTCAATAAGCAGTACTTTATGGTATGAAAGATCATAACTTATGTGTCTTATCTTTTTATCACCCCTAAGTTTTTAATACATTACAATTTATCCCTGGATTAGTTGAAAAGTTCATCGCTATGCCTTTTCTCTCCAAATTAACATAAATTAATTACTCTTCCCGGAAATGACTGTGGAGAGAATAGAAATGCCTTTTGGTAACTGATCAGAGTTGGACAAAAACCCCAAAGTGAGTGTAGCTTTAACTGCAGAGAGAAGAGACAAAGCAGCCCCTGGTATTAGATGCCAAACAATAAAGCCTTTAACAAGTCTTCAGGATTTCGAGGGGACTGTACTGCTGACCTCTCATTCCTGCATATTTTCCACCAGCAGCATGGCAGCCTTTTCCCTCTCTCTGCTCTTATAAACCCATCCCCTCAAATGGCAATATGAGACCAAAGTAAAAGTGGGCACAGAACTGATGGCTCTCTATGTGGGAGGCTGGAAGAAGCTCTGAGCTGGTGGCCTCTGGCGTAAAAATGATCCAAGGCACTTAAGGCTGTGGACAGATATCCAGCTCCTGATGTGGCTGGGCTAGATAGAAATATCATTGCTGCTTACCAGGAGTGATTTCTACAGCTCTCCTGGCAGAGGGGTTGTCAAGCCGCTGGTGTGGCTAGTGCTGTCCCTGTAGGCTGGTTTGGCTGGTAGCCCATGGGGTAGCTCCAGCACAGTCATGGTAGTAAGCACATAGGAGTTGGGAATGGCTTCATCTGGCCACTGTTTGTAAAAGAAATGTTTATTCACAGCCTAAATCCAACTGCAAGTCATCCGCTTGCTGCTGCAAGTAGATCCTGAAGGAGTTCAGGTTTGTGAGGAGGTTTTGGTGACATGGTTCCCAAGTCCTGGTCCTGATAGGACATCATGAGGAAGAGGGGTGCATAGTGGCTCGTTTTCACTGCAGCGTGAGCAGTGGTTGTCACACACACACACAGAGCTATATCTGTGTTATGTTGAAGGCATCACCCATGGTATGAAGTGCTCACTGCAGGAGCATGCAACCCTGGCAAATATCCCTGCTCTGGAGCCAGAAGGCTTGGGCAGAGGAGAGGAGCCTCCATCTCCTGGCAGTCCCACTGGTTTTCCTACAAGCCTGACCATAGCTTGGATGCACAAGCTTTACCCCTGCAGGAGGAGGAGGTGTTTAGAAGTGACTACTTGGGAACACAAGCACCCTCTTGGTGTGGTGGCATAGAGTGCAAAGGACCTACTGGCTGCTGGCATTGGGGGCATTACTGATAGGTAATGGTGGGGTGGCTCACTTTGTGTATTAACGAAAGGGACACCTGACTAGTAAAACAGTAATTACCTTTTGATCTAATAAGTATAATTACTGAGTAATCCGCCAGAGTATATAATGAGGTGGGAATATTTTTAGCCTGCCGAGTGAGTTCTTTGCAGTCCCCCGGTGCTGTGCTTCCAGTAAAGAGCACTTAGGCAGCACTGATGGCCTGTAGCTTTTAAGAAATTACAGTGATGCATCTTTAATACTGGCAGCTTTATTAAAAAGGGAGGTGAGGGGATGCTGTTATCTTAACATAGCTGGGTTAAGAGAGAACACGTGTTTCAGGAGGGCCCCACTGCACTGCAAGGCTTGCAGGTTTGAGGTGCAGCTCACAGGCAGAGATGCTGAGAAATGTGTCTAGGCCATTTTGAGCTGAACACGCTGCTGGTCTCTGATCCGGGCAGCGGGGCTGGGTTGGGCTTGGCTTCTCCAGCACTGACATCATGTTGCCCAGCTATCCCATGTGTAGTAAAAGCAGGACAAGGAGCCTTTGCGAAATGCTCCGAGGATGCTACAGCACAGAAACTGGCCAGTTGGACCAGTGCTTTGGCCTCGTGTCTGCTGCTTGGCTGAGTGAGCAAAGGGAGAGGAAATTGAACTTTTCTTGTGGAATAGGTGTGTTTATTTATTTAAACAAACGAACAAACAAACAAACAAAACTAAACTAAAGGTCCAGGAAAACTCACTTATGTTTACCATATGTCCAGGGCATGTTTTCAGAGAGCAAGCAGCTCAGCATCACGTGCAAGTGTGATTTCAGAGCACTTGCTCCAGCTACTCCCATTGCCAAGTGTTCAGTGCAGAGCTGAACCCTGGGAGAGCAGAGCTTCTGGGCCTGTGGCAGCACGAGTATCCCCCTCATCAGCCTTTCTTTTAGTATCTCTGCATAACAAATACCAATTAATATAATTTATGAGACCAAAATGGAGATCACGCTGGCATCCTGACCCGCCTTTGCATAATTTCAAGCTGCAGGTTGTTACTTCTGTGGCAAATATTAACTTCTGCTACTACTAAAAACTTTCCTTTGCAAGTTTGATATTTTTTCCTCCCAGCCGAGAATTTCCACTTTGTAGAACATTTTTCTAAATTCAGGTGAGGATTTTCAAAGCCAAGTGGCCATAGTTCACCTGAGCCAGCCAAGCTCTCCCAGTCTTACCAGTGCCCTGCTGATAGAGTGGGATGATGATGGGCCAGGTGCTTGGGTGCTTCCCATTGTCATTGCCGGGTGATGGAGTGAGCTGCTTCCATTGCAAACGCCTGTTTACCAGCAAACCACATACATAGATGTTTGCAGTGAAAAGTGGATGCTCCCCAAGCACTTCCAGAAAGCCCATTAAAATAAATAAAAAAAAAAGGGTGTAAACCACTCAGCTAGATTCATTTCCATATTTGCAGAATTTTCCGTGGGAATGCCTTTTGCAGCACTCAGCCAGCTCATGCTATGAATTAGCTGAGCCCTTTGCCTGCCCCCAGCCTGCAAAGCGATGGTGTCCTGCCTCTTTCTTTCTTCTTTAGCAGACGTTTCAAAAGGCTGTATCTTATTCCAGCCTCTTCAGAGTGGAGTGGGAATGCAGACCTCGAAACACCTGCTTCCCGCACCGGCAGCGCTGAATGGCTGAGGAGCACGCAGGCACTGAGCCTTTGTTTGGAGGCTTGCTTTTAACTACGAGGAGTAATCGGAGTTGGCTGTTAAATGAATGAGTTTGGTTGGAAGATAAGCCCGGACACCTGAGGTCTTGCATTCCCGGCAGGGCTGGCGAGCACCAAAGGGCTTTTGAAACTGGCATCGCTGGAAAGTCGCTATTATGTGTGAGCTTTACACTCAAACACCTTTGGACAATGAAGGCACCAGAGGACACTGCCGCTCCCGATTGTCAGCAGCAGAATAGATCCATGCTTCCTGCAGCGTTTCCCTCCGCCGGCCGCGGGGCCAGCACAGAGCCGGGAGCTTTGCAGAGGCACAAAAGGTCTCTCAATAGAGCGGGGGTCAAACTGCGGGTTCCTCCTTTCAAAACAGCTCCTGATCTCTGATGCAGAGAGCCCTGCAAGACCCCCTTTCGGAAATGGAGAAAGAGTGACATTGTGTTGCTGAAGCGGAGGAGAGAGGGAGGAGGAGGGAATCCCAGGCTCTGCTCCTGAAATGAACCTGGGCTGATGTTTTCAAAGCTCCCCATGGTAAAGTTTTGGGGCCCCAGCTCCCAGCAGGACTCGTGTGAGCTCTTGCCCTATATCTCCTTGATGGTCCTGGCTGTGTGGTATCTCTTGGAGGGGGGTCCACATGTCTGTAGCGGTGGTGGGTCCTGCTAGCTGTGCACCTCATTTGGTCCCCTAGGTGTGTCAGAGGGGTTTGCTGACCCTGGAGCTGTAGGGAGGCAGTGAGATGAGCTCTGGTACTGACAGACACCTGCGGTTGCAGCAATTCAGGTGAATTTGCGATGTGCATGTCAGCACAAAGGAGTTCTGCGGGGTATGTGTGTGCTCTTTGCAGAGCTGTGGGCTCTGGTGTCTACAGCCTTTCCCGGGAGGCTGGTGAGGACCAGCAGAGGTCTTTGGGATGAGCTGTGGTACCAGGAGCACGCTTGCTCTTTTCTCCTGTGGTCATGGGCTGCATGTGGATTTGCTTTGGCAAAGTGGGTGGAGATCACATCATGTAGTGTCAAAATTGCTGGGCTCCATGCCGAACTACTATCTGCCTTTGAAGCATGGAATATGGTGCCCTTACATATTATAGGCCCTGTAATTATACAGGTCCTATTTATGTAGACCTGTATTCTTGCTGTTGTCCTCACTCGCAGTCCTGTCACTGATGGCAGAGTAGTTTTGCATAGTGGCTCAGCTGGACATAGCACCCCAGGATGGCTAATGGGAGTGTGTGGAGCAACCTTGTTGCCAGTGTAGGTGGTATCTGCATAAGCAGATAGAAATGCAGTGCTATAGAAATGGATATAGAGAGTGAAGAATTAACACTAATGACATGATATCCATGCTGTGTGTTTTGAGGTTTGCTCTGACAAGTTCTGGTCAGATCTTTGACCCGTTGGTAGAAGCATACTTTTTATTTGTGCCTGTAAGGAAGCCCAGCCTGACCCCTCTGTGTGGTGGGAGCCAAAGTGCAGAAAGTGGAGAAGATCAGAACTTCCCCTTCCAAACCACACTTCTGATACAAATGAGATCCTCTGGAGGATGCTTTCTTGGACCCTCCACCAGCAGCATTGCTAAGGGTAAAGTGGTGCTCTGGAGCCCTGTACTTTGTTCTGTGTGCTGTGAACATCCCAGCCGTGGCCCTTCAAGGCCTGGCAAACCTAGAGCCACTGTTGGCTAATGTATATGTGGATATGGCATCTGCATTTTTAGTCTCTTACAACCATTTTTAAGGTGAACATTTTCCCTGGAGGTTTCTCCAGGGAGAATAGCTTAGAAAGTAATGGCCGTGCACATAGTGCCCTCCCTGTCCAAGCCCTGTGAAATTCTTGGCTGCGTCACACTCTCTCAGGTGGGGTCTTTCTTCAATGGCCCTGGACAACTGCTACCATCATTTCTCCATGAGGGTGAGGAAACTTTTGCAAATCATTTCCCTCCTATTTTTCTATCCACAGAAAAGACCGGGCAGCCCAGTTCTGAGAAACTAACCCAGGGGAGCCTGAATTTGGCCATCGCATTCCCCATCTGTTAAGTACATCCACACAATGATATTTCAGTACGTGTCTTAAAACAATGATTTCCTTTTCTCTTATTGTTTCAAGTCCTTTGAATTCCTTGTGCAGATTAAGGAGTATCCCTGTAGAGCTGAAACACAGCGGCAGAGCTTCTGGGGTAAATCGGATCCCGTCTCCCTGCAGAGCCCCAGCAGCTGAAGAATAACGCTGCGCTGGCATCACATATTTGCTTTGCAGCCAGGAGTCTGGGGAAAGAAAGCATCCAGCTTGTCCATATTGCATGGGCACAGCCACCACATTTTAAGGGGTGGAAGAAGGGAAGGGGAGACCCACCAGAAACTCACTGAAAACTGCCATCCATCTACAGCTTTTCTTTCTATGTGATAACCTCCTCTGCTTTCTGCTGTGCAGAAAACAGCATGTGGGGGATTCCAGTGCCAGCAACACTTTTTACTGGAAATCGGGATGTTTCTGTAATGAGGAAAGAAACATTCTTGAGTATGAAGTTATCAAACAACTTGACAAATTCAGATGTGCTAAATCACCCAGCGTAAACATCTGTCTGGCCTGCTTTTATGTGCCTACAGCGAGGGTGGCTTATCCCTTTCTCAGCGAGATGTGATCTCCGTCCTCTGGTGCTATTTTTAGCTTGTATTTATTTGGAGGAGGCTGTAGCAATAATCTCACAGAACAGAACTGTAGAATAATTTGGGTTGGAAGGGACCTTTAAAGGTCATCTGGTCCAACCCCCCTGCAATGAGCACAGACACCTTCAACTAGATCAGGTTGCCGACAGACCTGTCCAACCTGACCTTGAATGTTTGCAGGGATGGTGGAGGATCTACCACTTCTCTGGGCAACCTGTTCCAGTATTTCACCACCCTCATGGGAAAAAAATTCTTCCTGATGCCTAGTCTAAATTTTACCATCTTTCACTTTTAAACCATTACCCTTTGTCCTATCACAACAAACTCTGTTAAAAAGTTTGTTCCCGTCTTTCTTTAAGTACTGAAAGGTCACAATGACTGGACTCTTCTCTTCTCTGGGCTGAACAACCCAAAGTCTCACAGGAGAGAAGTTCTGTCCCTTTGATAATTTTCATGGCCCTCCTCTGAACCCACTCCAACAGGTCCATGTCTTTCCTTTGTTAAGGACTTCAGAGCTGGATGCAGTTGGTGGGGTCTCAGGAGAGCAAAATAGAAGGGCAGAATCCCCTCCTTCACCCTACTGGCTACGCTTCTTCTGATGCAGCCCAGGATGTGGTTGGTTTTCCGGGCTGTGAGCACACACTTCTCAAGTCTGTCCAGGTCCCTCTGGATGGCATGCTGGCCCTCAGGCATATCAACCTCACCACACAGGTGTCGTCTGAAAAACTTGTTGAGGGTGCACTCAATCCCACTATGTCACTGATGAAGATATTGAATATTTTGGGTCACAGTATGGACCCCTGAGTGACACCGTTTATCCCTACTCTCTATCCGGATATTGAGGCATTGACCACTACCCTCTGGATGTGACCATCCCACCAGTTCCTCATCCACCAAAGGGTACACCTGTCAAATACATATCTCTCCAATTTAGAGAGAAAGATGTTGTGGAGACTGTGTGTCCTGGTTCCAGGAGGGACAGGGTTAATCCTCCTAGCAGGGCACAGGTATTCCATCCCATGTGAGCCATGCCCAGGGGGTAGTGGGGAGCTGGCCGGGCAGGGGNGTAATCGTGTTTTCATACTTCTTTACTCGCGTTATTTGTTGCTGTTTTGTTGTTCTGTTAAACTGTTTTTATCCCAACCCACGAGTTTTGCCTTTTTCTTCTGATTTTGCCCTCCTGACTGTGGACGGGCTTTGGAGCGAGTGGCTGCCACGTGGTTCTGTGTTGCCGTCTAAGGCTAAACCACGACACTGTGTCAAAAGCCTCAGAGAAATCCAGATAGATGACATAGCTTCATCTTTGCTGGTGTAGTTGCTCCATCACAGAAGGGCGCTAGGTGGGTCAGGCAGTACTTGCCCTTAGTGGAGCCATGCTGGCTGTCTCAGATCACCTCCCTCCATGTACTTAAGCATAAATTCTAGGAGGATCTGTCCCATGATCTTCCCAGGTACAGAGGTGAGGCTGATAGGTCGGTAGTTCCCAGAGTCCTTCTTCCTACCCTTTTAAAAAATGAGTGTGATGTTTCCCTCTCCCCTGGCTGCCGTGACTTTTCAAATAGCATGGAGAGTGACCCAGGACTTGGGGATGTATCTTGTCAGTCCCCTAGATTTCTGTATGTTCAGGTTTCTCAGGTAGTCACAAATTCGATCTTTGCTATCCATTTCTGGATGTAGAGGGCAACGCCTCCACCCCTCCTGCCTCCCTGTCCCTTCGGAACAGCCTGAAGCTGTTGATACCTGCACTGGCAACTGGGTTGTAGTTTTCTAGCAGCACAGTGGCTTCCACCTCCTCCTGTTTCTTGCACATGGGTGTGGAAGCACTTCAGCTGGGCTGTCAACCATGTCATCTTCCGAGATGAACATCCCTTAACTCCTTTGAGGTGTTTCACTGGTGTTTGCCTCTTGGCTCCTCTAACCTCAGGATCCCTTGATGCATCTCTGAAGGAATTCAAGTGTGTTGCAGTGTAACTAGCACATCTCGGGCCTCTAATCTGGCCTCACTTGCCTTTAATTCCTCTAATGACTATTTTGGGGAGGGGGTGGTTAAAATGTTCTGTGGCTAATGCAGCACGCTGTGATGTGAAAGCCCTGTGTATGGTTCCCTTTGAACACTGGAGCCATTGGACCCTGGGTTGTGGGTGCTCAGCTGCATTAGTGGCTTGCTTTCTGATGTTGGGGCAAATTGATTTGCTGCTCTTTTTCCCATTTACCTTTGTCTTCTTGGACTGTTACTGAGTTTTCTGGCCCTCATCATGGGGTGTAAGGGAGGGTAGGCATGGCTGGGAGCTGTTAGAAAGCAGCTACATTCAAGCATAATACCATTGACCTCGCTGAGGCTGCTCGTATGTTTTAAATTAAGCGCCACCTTAAATATTTTCCGGAATCGGAGCTGGGTTAGTTTAGGCTGAATACATCAAGAAATGCATATGCATTTGGGACCAGAAGGGAACCTGACTGTTTTAAATCCATTAAATGTAAAAGAACAAGATTGTGTGTTGGCTTAAGAGCTGGAAACCGATTTTGAAGTCAGTATTCCCTGGGGCTGAAAGGAACCCAGCACAGCGGCCGCACGGTAGCATGGGAGAGAAGCGGAGCTCCTAGGGGAAAGGCAACCATCTCCCTTCATCCAGGCAAACCTGGGCATAAAGGAATACTTAGTGCAAACATTTACTTGCTTTGCATTTCACCTCTCTGTGCAATGAACCACTGCTTAGGAAGGTAGTCCCAACCTGTGGGAGCTGCACCTTCATGGCTTCTGTGCTGCCCCCATGGGACAGCATCATGGAAATAGATTTGCAGTTTATAAGAAAGGAAAACCCAAAGACAGCTTTTCAGAAAATTTCCCGTGCCAGGATTACCTATGTCTTTTCCCATTGACGAATTCCTGTTTCATGAAAGGATGCATTATTTGAGGAAAAACCTTTAGCTGTTTCTTTTGTTTGGCATCAAAGCCCGCTTAGAGGATACTTTCTGGTTTTTTTATAGCAGCCAGCTGCACTAGCAGTCTTGAACCATGTTCTTCCTTCTGCTTTGAATATAAAGCCTATAGCAAGGGAACATTAGTTTTTTGTCTTGGCAATAAATCGTGTCTTAAGCTGCCAGTAGTGAAACTCGCCCATTTAGTTGGGAGAGAAAGTCAAAATAAGGACTAATGAAGAAAAGAAGCAAATCCAGTGTTTCAGGTCCATGTTCCTTGTTCCCTATGAATAGGCATGTACTGCTTGGAGCAGTTTTGGTGATGGCATGGAAATCTGCTGGATGTTGCTTGTGCAGGTTTGAGTCCTGCTGGCTGTGAGCCACTTTTATCAGTTTCTCTACTGCAGTGAAACGGCTCAAAATTTGCCTGTGGGTCCCAAGGCAATGCTCATATCCTTGCTTTGGCTTTTGTATGTAACTGCAGAGCATGCATTGGGTTGGGTTTGTTTGTTGGTTGAGGTTTGGGTTTTTTTTAGAAAAAAGGAGAGAGTAAGAAAAGGTGTTATTTTGCTCTAGGAAGGATCTCCTACAAACCTGAATGGAGTAAAACAAATGCTGTTTGGCTTTCCAGCCACAAGAGAGAGCTTGCCCAGCTGACAGAGCTAATGCCCAACGTATGGGCTAATTCCACACAAGCTCTTTGGTGCCCGTGGCCAGCATCCCAGAGGCCAGGGAGCCTCTTTGAGCCAGTCAGCATGGGGAAAATGGGGGGTTCCCCTGGGATTTGCTCTCTTGCATGAGCTGGTCATGGCCCTCAGTCACACATCACGGCGCTTTTGGTTTTTTGGCTGGTTCTTAAAGGATGTCCTGGTCAGGCTGAGCAGACACAGAGTCTGTGGTTTTCTCTCTTCCTGAGTTCAAGTCCTGTAAAGTGGGAGTGCAGGAAAGAAATGAGCCTTTGTAAACTTTTAGTTCACAACTGTTGCTGGGTCTTGTATCTGTCCGTTCATCCCAGTGCCTGTCATCACACAGCTGCCACAACCCACTATTTATCTGGTTCCTTTTCTTTCTTCCTCAGTCTGTTCCTCCCCCACACCCACCCAGTCTGTCTTGCTGCTGGAAGCTTTTTCCTTCCTTCCCGTGCTCTCTCCTTGTCCCTGTATTTCTTTTTTCTTGCCTGTACATTTGTTCACCACCTGCATTTAACCAGGCTTGGGGCAAGAGCAGCTCATTCCCTTCAAACCCCCCAGGGGTGTTCTCATCATCTGCAGGAGAGAAACAGCAATGGCCATGGGACAAAATGAACTTCACTCCTGAGATTAGAGCACAGTGAAATTAATCAAAGTTCTACTTAGAAAACAAAACAATCAGCAAAGCCAAAAAGCCAAGCTCATCTTTCCTTTGAATTGTAATTCACCAAGGTGGAGAATCCAGCAAAGCTGGACACCCTGGGAGTCCCCGCAGTGCCAGTCTTGGTACTCCTGCAGCCCAGCTGGGGAGCGTGGATGGGTGCTGGGCACAGTGACCCTGGTTTAGCAAAGTTACTGAGCCCAGTGGCTGTTGCGGCTTCAGGGGGAATTTTGGCACCCAGTCCAGCCTCCTTGGTGTAAATGATCTCCTGAGCTGCCTCCCTGCCCTTCATTTCAGATGAGCCATTCTTCTGGCCTGTGATGTACTCACAAAGTGTCCTACAAAGACAGCCTGGCAAACCCAAGAGGGGTTGGGAGCACCCATTTCTGCCTGAGGTCTGTGCCTGCCCAGTTGGGACTTGCACGAGAGGAATCCCATGGTGTGCATGAAGGAATGAATATAAAACCACTTTCTCACCTGCATCCTCGCCTCCCTACTTAGTGTTTCCAAAGATATCTTTACATCTGCTCAAATGATCTCAGGAGTGATTTTTGGAGATGAACAAGCTTTGCTGCTTCTACATCAGCTTTAGTTTTCCCTGTGGCACCTTGAATTTGTTTAAACCTGAGTTCCAGAAGCACAAAACCTTGGCAGAAGGCTGTTGAAACATGTACCAACTGGCAAGAAAAATATGCTGCATCTTAGTGAGAGGGCCAAAGTTTTCCTGCATCTTCGAATTATCCTTCATTTATTTAAGGGCTTGAGTACAAACTCAAAAACCTAACTTTACTAACTCGTGTCTCTTACCTATTTTATTTCTGAAGAGCTGAAGGTATTCTGTGTCCTGCTTAACTGGAAAGATAAGAGGTGAGGTGCACATCTGCTTCATAGTTAGAGTAGTGCTCTTGGGATTAAGCTTTGCATTTTCCTAGATACTCAGACACAAAAGCTTTTGCCCTGAACCTGCTCTGTTTGTAGGAAGATTTGCAAACGAGACAATATACAATTCTAATGGGGTATTTGGTCAGAAAACAACACTATGATTCTCCTTCAAGTGTGGCTCAGTCATGGCTTCCATAGAGTTACAGAAAATGAGTTCTTATTGTAAACTGAAATTTTTCTCTAAGAAATGAGAATTTTTTAGAAAGTGCACTCTGTTTGTGATCTGTAACATTGTCAAAAGCCAAATGCTGCATATAGCATAGCGATCCTCTCTGTGTCTCACATCGATTTTGGCCAACAGCTAATCAGGGATGACAAAGCACAGAGAAGGCCTGCTGAAGGAGAAGCTGTTGCCTTCCTTGTCCTGCTGCCTCCTGTCTTTGCAGAACAGCGTGTGAGCCTGCAGAACTGCTACACTCTCCAACAGGCAACAAAGATTTCTCTTCCAGGAGAAAATTCTCAATAGACAATAGCTTCTAAGGTTTTTGTACTACCTATGCCAAACCCTAATTGGTTGTCTTAATCAAATACCTCCTCTTTTTTTGGCTTTGTGCAGTTGCTTGTTAAATATAAGAATCCACTGGTGATCTGACTTGTCTTTGGAGATGAGAATGTATGTATGTATACATATTTATGTGTATATATACACACAAATGTACCTGCTTCTCAGTATTCTGTCTTTTTCTCTGCCTCAAACAGCTTGCATTGAGATGCACAGTGTAAAGAGGAATTAAAGCCACTCGTGGGCATCTCTGTTTATTTTTTTAGCAATGTATCTAATTCCCATTACATTGAGCATCCCCCAAAAGGACTAACACAAAATGTCAGTAACAGAAACCACTAATGCTCCTCAGCTCTTGCAGAGACTTGATGAGATAAAAGACCTTCTTTGCCACATATTACTTCGTTTTAGCCATATGTTTCCTGTTAAATATATGTGGTGTATTGCCAATATATGGGTGCTGAAAAAGAAGAAACTGCCTTATGATCATCATTATGATTCTTGTGACTTTTTGACTGTTGGTGTCTAGAGGGGGAGAAGGCATAGGATTGGGCAGCAAAAACCTTTCTAGTCTTCTCCTTCTATCCAAACTCTTCTCTCTGGAAGCCAACCTGTTCCTAACCAGTGAAACGAGGGAGGGCAAAACTGGGATAGGACTGCACTGTGGTAACAGGGCAAAAATATAATCGTGTATGCATACTAGAACCCACAGCCAAATATCTTGAATTATTGCCTGAAGCAACACGTTGACTGCTCCCCTGTGCTTTGCTGGGCTTGTCAACTGGATTCAGGAGCAGGCAAAGAAATGTTGTAAGGTGGTGTGACAGCTGTAATTGTTATAGAAGGGGGAAAGCATTGACAAAGCTGGTATGATATGTGTTGTCTCCTTCACGTGCCTTTTTCCATGTGTATGGGTGTGCAGAGCTCCACTGATGAACCAATTTGAACTCCAGGGGTCAGCTTAAAGATCTTGTGATGAGCCAGGTCGTGTTGAGAAGCAGGAAGAGTTGATTCAGAAGATGTCAGTGCAGGAAAAAGTAATCCCAAAGCATTTTTAATGATGGTGGATTGGAGTTTTATACCTAGTTTACCTTCTGAAAGGAAGGTCTTCTCTTTTTCCACAAAAAAACATTTTCACTGTGTATATTTAACTCTCACTGAAAATTGGAGAAGGGACTTCTGATGTTGTGGCACAGACTAATCCCTGCGTCTTCTTGAGTCCTCATGAGTGCCTCTCTAAAGTTGTATCAAAAGTTCTTCATTTTTGTCCATGATCTAGGTATTACCATTCCTCCTCTCTGGAAGTCACCGTCCCATCATGTACTGCGCTTTCTGCAGCAGGACTTAGGTCCCTACAATCCTCCACTTCATGGATAATTGCTGTGATTTTCAAGCTAGATGACTTTGTGATTACATTAAAAGGGATGGCGGTACTCAACTAGATGTTAGCTATTTTGCTTCCAAGGGTAATTAGTTATGGATTTAAATAGCAGGAAATAATTGATGTACACATAGAGTGGAAGCACTTCTCTGTCATTATGGCCCAAAACCCTCTTATTTATTTGTTCATTCTGTCTGAACTTGAAGTAACTCCTCTGTTAGCACAGTAGAGGGGGGTAACTTTTTGACATAAGATTGTTCTGTGTCTTAGCAGAAGCTATTTTCTCATTTCTGGAAGAATGGGTAAGAGCAAATTACCTGGATTTATCATACTCTGAAAAGAAAAACAAAGGTGGTTTCCTGAAGAATTCAAATATATTGACGACACCATGGTTTTGATGCTATTATAGCACAACAAATGTATACCAAAAATAAGTCTGCACATATATGCTTTAAGAGAAACCTGTAGTTTGGAAAGGTTCTGATTTAGGATTTCCATCTGGGAGGTGCAAGGCGCACTGGTATCATCAGCCAAAAGCACAAGGTTTTTTGCCTTATCTTCATAAGTCCTTTTCTTCCACTGACCTTGCAGTTCAGGTTCCCTGTCTTGCCTTCTCTTCTTCCAAGTTACCTGGTGTGGTTAGTTGTGGGATAACATCATGAGGAGGAGCTGTCATGCCTCGGTCATTTTTTGGTCTCATCTCCACATCTCCAGTGTCATGTTGGTTGTTGGCGGATATGGTGTCTTAGCTAGAACAAAAAGTATCTGAAAAACTAGGCTAAGATACAAGAGCCAGAAGAGCTGAGCTAAAGGTCCCTCAAGGAAAGACGGGACCCAATCCAGGACTCCCACATTCTGTTCAAGAGCCTGAGCCACTGGCCACTAAAGAATAGAAAACTCTTTTGTTTGCTGCTTCAACTCATCAGATTTTGACTCAAATCCACAGATTTCTGGCTGACCTACACTGTATTTCTGCATTAGTTTTATGAGTAAGCTGTTGGGTGAAAAATATTATCTATGTGTAGATAGAAGTCATAGCATCAGTTCCTACCGTGATCTCAATCTGACAAGAGTTACATCTTGCTACTGTACGTAGGAATTCCCACTGCTGCACGTACTAATGCTGATCTGCTACTTAAAATCTCTTTCATGTCTCTTGCTGGGCTAGAGAAATGCCTGCTCGGAAACCTGTGCTGTCAGCTAAGCTGACAAAGGTTTTATTTAACATGAGGCAGAACTAATATCCTTTAAAGAAAGCTGCCATGCCGTTAATTGTCACTCTGGTTTGTGTCAGATGTTTGCAAGAAGCGTGCTTGGTTCCTCCACAAACACAACAGCATCTTTCACTCTTAATGAATAACGCGCTCCAGATGTTCCACCCTGTGAGAATTTCTTGCGCACACTGCAATGCCAAGAGAAAAATAAAGCAGTTCAACTTATTTAACCCAGATCTCAGACTGTCTGTCTGCATCATCTAACTCCATCAAGCTGATGGAGCACATGGAATGGATGGAAAACATGTGGTTCCTATAGACCCCTGCATTTCATATTGGTTAACAAATGTAGCATTAGTTTACCCACAGCCATAACGGACGTGAGCTTAAACCCAGTGTATTCATGGCAGGTTCCCTGTATCTTCCCCATACCATCAATGCTCATGCTTTGCTACTTGGGCCTGGAGCCCTTGGAAAACTTTGCCAGTCCTCCTGCTTCTGCTCACAATATCATCTTGGGGACTCTTTTACTTACCTTCTGTGTAGGTGAGACACAGTCATAGTGCCCAAGCTGCCCTTAAAAATTTAAATGGACTGCAATCCTTTTTTGCCTAAATGTTTTGTGAGTGGCATTGGGGCCTCTTGTGTTCTTGGCTGTAGCTCAAATACTCATCATAGTGTTTCCGGGCAAAGAAAGACTGGCAGCTTATAGGAGGGTTTTCAAGGAGTCCATTTGAGATGGGCTCGGAGCTGTCCTGCCACAGACTGTCTTCTAAGTGAAGTGCCAGCACCACTTTCCTACCACTGAGTGGTGGTGGGAAGCATGCAAGCAGACCATTGCAGGGAAGGGCAGGAAAAGCAGGTGTGGCGTAACTCTTGATGTGCTACAGAGCCCAGCTCTGTTCTTCCAACTGACCATGCTGAAAGGGGTGAGATATCTGTATGTAGCTCAAGAGTTTTCCATGGTTGTGTTCAAGGGGGAAGAAGGTATCAGGACATGACTTACAGACATGGCATAGTGACAAACTGCCTGGGTAATTCCACTCACGCTGTACCGGAGGCTCAGGTGCTTAGCTTTGCTCTTACAGAAAAAGGATGTGGGAGTTCCTGACAGGTCAGAGTTTTGAGAGGGTATTGTTACAAGGATGACGGCAGGGCTTCAGTGCCAGAGGGTCACACTGGCTTTACAACTGCAGACAGAAAAAATACTTTTTTTCAGTGGCCACACAGTTTGGAGAAATTGTAATTCTGAATGAGAGCTGGAGCTTCAAGTGTCACTTGAAAAGAGCAAGTGTGCAAGCAACCTATTTTCCACTGTCTTCCTGTAAGGCCCTGGCATTCCCTGGTCCATCCTGGACTGCGCTGTAGGATACAGTTCTGATTTCATGGAGGTGCCGAGACTCTGCTTTTACAATGCTAGGCACCTCAGAGGTGGTGGAGACATGTGTTGCTAGCATTCTGATTGCTTTGCTTCCTTGCTAACCTCCCAAAAAGTTCTTTAAAGAGGGCAACCTAAGCCCCAGAGCAGAACAGCTGCTTCTCTCTGCTCTATCAGAGGAGAGGCCACCAAAGCAATTTCATCTTCCAACCTAAGAAACTCTGCAGAAGATGGTATCTGGGTACCCACACCTCTGTGTGTGCCTCTGTCAGTGCTGTGCCTGTACAGGATTCCATGTGAGACCTCTGCACCATAGTTTTCTGAGGCTTATTGAGGCTGGAGGACACTGACATTCTCTAAGCCCTTTCAGATACGTCTTACTTCCTTTGAGCTGTGTGAAAGATGGAGAACCAAAGCAGCATGCAAGAACAATTATTAAACGTTGTTAATTAGGATGTGTGAAGATGGTCCCTCTCCCCTTTCCCTTTGAAGCATGAAAGCCCAGAGGGGAGCCTTTATTAAAGTCAACAAAGAAATCTCAAAGGAAAAAATTCCCTCCTTTAATGTGGTCACACACATCATCTCCCGCCTGGTGTGACCCAGCATGTGAATGTGATTATGGGTTGTGTCGCATCAGGGCACAGCCACACTGTGCCCCAAGCAACGGTGGGGAGAGGAGAGGGGGCAGAGTCCGCACAGCTGGTCTAACACCCAGCTGCTTGGATCCTCTTGCTGCTGATGCCAAAAAATGCAGCATCTGGAGCTTGCTTTTGATGGATCACATATTTTTTTTTTGCTAGCTACCTTTGATTTAACGTGATCTCTCTCCAGAGCAACCTCTGATAAAAGCCAGCTTCAGTGCCCAGGGTAGCAGCTGGATATCCATCCTGGATTTTCCTGCTGGAGGGGTAGACATTGCAACATCTTTACTCGCCAGATGTTTTGTTTGTGTGTTTAAAAACAAACCCAAGTCTCACAGGAACTTGATGATGGTGGGGCTGAAGGGTTCAGGAAAACCCATCAGAAATATTAAAGATCCCACTGGGAATTGGGGTAGCAAACCTTGAGATTCAGCTTGGTTATGTGACAAGCAGTCACAGTATTACTTCCCTCTCAAATGGTGTCCATTTGTAGGCATAAATATTTTGTCCTCTTTAATCTGAAATTAAAGATAAAGGTGGGATTTGAGAAGTGCTGCTTCAGGAATTTTTATTTTCTTCCTAAAACTTCCCTTACAGGGAAAGGTGGGGTATGGTGAGCTCTGATCCATAGGATCAAAGATATCAGGGGCTTGCACTAAAGCGGTATTTTCTGTTGGATGCAGGTGGTGAAGATGGGGCACGATGTGGTGTGCTTTACTTCTGTTGCATGAAAATATGAGAAGGTGATGTCCTTTCCCCTTCTATGGGCTGGTGAGAGCAAGCACTTGATGTGCTGGAACTTGTCAGGGATGCTTTGGTAATCATGGAGATAAAACAGGGCAGGTCCATTCTAAAATTGGCCGAGTGGAGACTCCATACCTCCATGAATTCTTCAGGAATATCACCAGCTGTTGCTATCAGAATGTCTTGTCCCAACAGAAGTGGTGCAAAATGTGCTGTTCTTGTCCTATTTCGTGCTACTCCTTTGTTTTTGCCTGACTTGTGTTTTTTCTAGAGAATTGTCAATAGTACCAAGATTTCCGTGCCCCAGCCCCACCTTAGGTTTAGAAGTGGGGCAGCATCCTCACTGGGCTTTTCTCTAGCTGATACTGCCAACCACATCCCTCTCCCTGTCCCAGAGCTAGCCTGTGAGCTTGAATTTTCCCAACCAAAATTCTCCCTCCCTTTCTTCTCTTTTTCTAAAAAAAAAACAACCAAAAAAGGCCATATGAAAACAAAACAATTTCCAAAGAGAATGATCCAGCCGCTTTCTTCTGACACCCAGATAGCTTGGCACAGTCATCTAATCTTCAGCCTTGACTGCTGGGCTGGCTGGCCACATCTGAAAGGAGAGGGATAAGCCAGCAGTCAGAGACTGTATCTGTGAGCGATGTTGGTGGCAAGGAGTCTCTGGCACTGGGTTCCTCTCTCACAGCCGCTTTTTTTCCCCAGCTGGCGGCTCCAATTGTTGGGCAATGGCACATGAGCCTCCCGCAGAGCCCGGCAGAACCCCACAGGAGCCGGCTCCGCACTGTGAGCAGACAATGCAATTAGCTGGGTTTCACAATGTGCCGCTTTGGGTGACCTTTCCAGGGAAAATAATTAGAGGGAGACCATGTCTGCTGTTGATAATTGACTTCATTAGCTCTGAGGTTAATTTCAGGGATGTGCCCAGGAAGTAATAGAAGAGGCTCGGAGGAGGCTGTCCAGTTAATTAATTGTGAAATGAAATAGTCCATTGGCTTTGTCCTTGCGTGTGCGTTGCAGGGTTGTCACAGTGCAGTCTGGACTGATGAGCAGGTTGGACCCTTCTCCTGCCATCACAGTGATGGTGGGCTCAAGCAGCCTCTTGGAGAGGAAAGTTTCTAACCCCTTGGTACAGCCTTGCCTAAGCATTACAGGATTCGAAACCTGGGGTTGGGATCTGTAAAGATCCAGTTGGTCTCCCAGGCTGCAAGCCAGAGCTTCAGGTAGCCTCAGCATAGTCTCCCGTTTCTCAGAGCTTCAGGTTTGCAAAAAGGGCCATCCCTTCTGGGGACCTGTTCTTTCTGGTGGTACTGAGGGTCCAGGGCTTGTCCCCGCATCGCCCTGGGATGTTTCTGCAGGGCCGTGGCCCTCTCTACAGGGGCAATTGAGGACCAAACCTTGCATTTCCTGCAGAGAAGGCAATGTTTCCTCCTTGCAACGTCCCTGCCTTCCTGGAGTTTCCTTTCCTTTTCCATCTGCTTTGGCCTCACCAAGGTAATTAGACACTTTGCCCAGTTGACAGCCCTGTTGTTTGTTTGGAGACAGCCATGCTGTCTCCAGGCTGGGAGTGGTGGGGAATTAAGATAGAAGAGTGTTTTACAAAATGATTGGGATGAAACTGCCCTTCTAACCCAGCTGGTGTCATTGTGCATCCACCAGGGATGGATGCTCAGAGGAGCTGGTCAGTGCAGACCTATTTCAATCCCAGGAGTGGACAGCTGAATAAAGCCTCTCCTTCCCATGCACTTGCCCATCATTGCAGTAAGCAAACTGTGGGCTTTTTATTAGCTTTTTGTAAACTTCCAAAGATTTTATTTCCAGTTGTAACCAAATTTGCACAGGCTTCGGCTTCTGCTTACCAGGGCTGACTCCAAAACACCCACCACTTGATTGCACCTGGCACCTAATGTGTCATTGCTTGTGTGTTTGGTCTGGTGGGGTTTACCAAAACCAGGACTGGAGAGAGGCACAGCCTCAATGTGTCCCCTCACTGTTGTCCTGTGGTTCTCATGTTAAAATCTTGTTATTGTTTTGTTGGACACGAAGGAGAGAAGGGAGCAGGCAGAGCAGGAACACCAACTCATGCACAGCCCTAACACCTGTGAGGGGGGCATAGCCAGAAAGAGCAGTTCAAAGGGCATCCCAGAACTACATACAGCGTCTGAAAGGCACTTGAGGTACATTGCAGTTGTGTGGCACGTCTTTGTGCCATGAACTAGAGAGATGAGAGTGTCAGATGTGTGCTCCCCTCCATTTTTCTGTTGAGAGCAGCATCAGAGGGAAGCAAGAGGGTTTGGGTTTTTCAGGCATAAAGATTCAAGCATAAAGAAAGCGGGAGAGGAGCACTTGGGAATCCATTCCCACGGGGAGCAGTTGTGCAGGAAAGAGGTGACTAGGTCAAAGGAAAAGCATATAAACAACCCAGAGAGAGAATCTTCTTGGCTGCTGGTTTGTTTATATCTTGCAGGAAAGAGCTCAGCAAACCACATGCATCTCTGGGCCAGCTACGACGCAAAGCTCCTGTCCTTTCAAATGATAACGTAGGGAGAGGACTCACAGAAGTCACGTCTCTATTTCCTGTCCTGATTTTGGCATAAGGAAATACTGTAGGTTGTACCCTAATAAAATGATCAAAGATTTTTTTGTTTGCTTGGTTTCCTTTTCTCTGAGTGCACGATTCCCTAGGAAAGCTCTCTGCAGTGTGGTGGGGACAGTAGAAAGGTGGGAAGTGTCTGGGATGCTTATGTGAGAAAGGCACTTCCTCTTGACCCAAGTGAGCTGATGCTCAAGCACGGCTGGACTTGGAGAGGCTTTGTGGGTTAGGATTCAAAAATCCAGCTTATAAAGACATAGGCTTTTAGGGGAGCCAACAAGACCTGGACACAGATGTGCCAGACCATCCCAGTGGGTGCTGGGCATCTTTACATTCTCAAGGTTTTGGGAAAATCCAATTTGGAATTTCCTGGTCTAGTATCTACTGGTTTTTCCCTTAATCCCAAGTGTTCAAATCAGCTCTCAGCACTCTGCTTCTTGCTAGCCTGTCCTTTTCCAGCAGAAAATATATCCACTGAGTGAAGGATAATAGATTGTACCTTGATGGTAGAAACATACTCTAAGAGTATGTTGGATCACCTCCAGTCTTCAAATTTCTCATTTGTGTTTGGAGTCCGATTCTGCAGCCTTTATTAGTGACTGCAACCAAGCTCTTCTCTGGACCCTTCGATATGCGCATTTTAAGTGAGAATGTTAGTTCACTTTAATACATAACAGGATGTTCTTCCTATTGTGAAAAGCATCACTAACATTCAGGATGCCTGAGATGGCAAGGTCCTGCAAGGTTTATTTGAAAAGCCTGTGCTCCGTACCCTCTTGGTGTAAATGCATTTACCTCCGTGGAAGCTGAAACAGCTACAGTGATTTCCATGAGCTGGGTGTCCCACAATAATGTATTTGCAGTTCATACCTCAACGATAGATATTCATGAAAGGTCTCAAAACCATAAAAAAAGTTGTTACTTTCTAGTCTGTGCTATAAGATTATTTTTTTTTCCCTCCAAAGATCTTATAGTGAAACACACTCATTTGTTAACAAGCTGGTCCTGGGTTTTGCAACTGTGTTCCTGGTAAACATTTTCTCAGCAGTTGGGGTGATTTACACCCAAAGGGTTGTTTAATTATGGTTAATTTCTGCAGTTTGGAGAGTGGATGGCTGATGAGATCACATGGCGTTGTTTCTGCTCCATGAATCAAAGCCTTAAAGCTAGAGTTGAAGGACCAAGAAGAAAAGTTAATAAGTAACAGGTGTCTAGGAAAGATCTCTGGAGAAATAAGAGTTTGGTGAAAATTAAGTCAGTCTTGTGAAACTTTGGAACATTTTCACAACTACCTGAATGCTTTTTAATGATCAACTTGGATTGTGAAGAGGCAGAAAACTACCCCAGCACTTTTATTCATTATACTTTTTGTGAATCCTTTATGTTTTTCTATTAGCATTAGTGCAAGTATTGGCTCATTTGCAATTAGTACTTTGAACCCAGACTTTTGTTCTAAATCACCCACCCGTTTGCTCCCTCAGAATCACATCTTTAGCTTTATAACCTCCCCACACAGATACGGCCTTAAATCAACACTTGGCTTCAGGCTAGTGATATTTCTTTACCAGAAAAATATCTGGCAGCTCCCCCACGTTGGATTTGAGAGCTAGGCTGTATTGAAAATAAGGTTATACTTGGTCATTGCTCGCTCTGCAAGTGAACATAAAGCTCACGACTGCTTTATCCATGTCATTTATGGATCTCCACAGTGCCAAAGGAGGCACAGAGCATATTGCAAAGGCAGATCATCCAGAATAAATCACATGGTGAGTGTGGCGGGTTTGCAGGCAACTGCCTTTGAGAAAATTTGAACCTGAAATGAGGTTTGCTGGTGAAGGTGAAACGATCACTTGTAAATAGATGGGAATGCCCTCCCTTTATTTGGAGAACTGTGAGATTATTGCCTGGTATACGGGAGCTCTTTATTTCTCCTTCCCTTATTCTATCCAACACTTCCCTCACTTTCTCACTTCCCTCCCTTCCCTTCCACCCCTTTCCTGGTAGTGAAATCTGAGAAATCAGTGATGTCTTGTTTCTTGGATCATGGGTTTCTTGGGTGCAGGGAGCTTGGGGTGAGCAGACGTGGCTCTGGGCAGCCCACTGGTGTATTTTCACAGGTGTGTTCAGAGCCATCCCTTTAACCCATAGATCCCATCCCACTGAAGTAGCCTCTCTGAGCAGGAGCAGGAAAACGGCCAATGTGTGAAAACAAGAAATAATGAGGAGACCTGTCATAGTGTCGAACCAGGGTTTGATTTGCACTGCAGCCTCAGGTCAGCTCTCTGGTGGGTTTTTTTTTTTCCTAATTAACTTGGCAAATGGGTGTTGGGTAAAGCACAACCTGTGTTTGCTGGGTAAGACCGGCAAACAGAGAGCTCGCGAGCAGAGTGGAGCTGGCATTCGTTGGGGCTGAGCTCACCTTTGTGATGGAGTTTTACTGTGCTTGGCTATGGCCTCAGAGAACCACCGCAGTGCAAACACTCACTGGGAGTAAACATCTGGAGGCCAGAGCTATTGCTTAGTCTGTCTGTGGAGCGTTTTGCACAGAGAGGTCCCAATTCAGGCAAGAAGCGTGTAGCAAATAATAACAAAAAGAAGCAAAGCGATTTTTGGCAAACACAGCTAATTAGCCCATCATTTTTCTGTTCCCTGGAGATGATCTAACAGAGTTGTCTTCAAAATCTAGTGATTAAACCCTTTATGTAAATATTATTTTAGCCGTCTTTAAAATTACTTGCTCAAATGTCAAGAATGACATTAGTGTAAGAGAGGCTCTTCTTTCACTTGCATTTCCTCTTTTCTTTTTCTTTCTTTTTCTATCTCAGAATTTTTTAGAGCCACCTGTGTAGATTAGTTTTTAGCATCTTTCTGCTTTGTCATCAGGTCATCAGGTAATCTTGTTCCTAGTTCTTTTGTTTGTTGTTTTTTTTATTCATCTTTAATGTCACTTTCATTTTCCAGGCTCTGAGCTGGAAGGTTGTGAAACCTTGTCATAACTCCAGAGCTTTGCACTTTCCTTGCCCAATCTGACAGACATGGTTGAGTAGTTAGCACCTGGCCCTGAGGGTCAGGGCACCTCGACCTATTTCTAGGTCTTTCCTGTGACCCTGAATGAGTCACGCTCTGAAAAATGTGACTGCATAGAGCAGTAATGAGAATTTCTTAATCCTCAACTTGCCTTTCCAGTGAGCTGGGTTACCCGCGCAGTTGCTCTCAATGAGACCTCCTGCATTTTGTACCTTGGACCCATGCTGGTGTCTACTGTCCTGGGAGTGGTGCAGGGGGTGAATGCTGATGTGCTAAGCACAGCTGCTTCTGGCGAGCGTGTGGACACCAGGACTGTCCCACCTCTACCACCTATCGGTGGGTGTCCTACCAGCATGTGGCTAGGGAAGGCCTTTGAAGGACTCAGTGCTGGCTTTCATCCCTTCCTGTTGAAGACAGTAGGAAATATGTAGGGGTTGACCTCAGATTCCCCAAGCCAACCCGCACCGTTGATCCCAAAACATCCCTTTTTCTGTGCCAAAGTGAAAAGTTTCCCACGTTTGGTAGTGTTTAACTTCATTATGTCACTGGGGCAGCCGTCAGGTTTGTCTAACTGGTGTCTGTAAGCCCCTTCCCCCAGATCAGGACTTACCCCCAAGGATCCCACACCTGCTGACACATTATTTCTGTATAGCCTACGTCAGAGCTAAGTATGAGCCTCACCAGTACCAGCAGAACTGGAGATACCTTTAGTATCTCCTGGTTCTGTCACTCACCCTCCTTGCCCCATGGAAACATTGCTGTTCCTTGTAATGATGTTACTTCCCAGAGGAAAATAAGTAATTCAAAGTCACGCAAGGACAGTTTTGGCTTCTCAGAGCTCCCCATGCAAGACTAATTTCTGTCCTAGAAGATCTTTTCAGAAAGTAGTAGATGGATCCTTGCAGCTGGTAGGATTTTTTTGAGGAAAGTGGTGATAACCTCCTTCAGCTTTCCAGTGCTCAAGAAACCTACTACATGTACCCAAATGTTGAGCAGGTAATGTTGAAGGTGACCTTGTTTGACAGCACCCACCATGAACCAAAGCCCATGACTACCCAGCAGTTGTGTTTGGTTAGTGCTGCTGGCAAGGGAGGAACGTTAATCTTCTGCCTCCAGCTTTGGATGGCATTAAGAAAGCCTAAATCGCAAAAAAGATTAGTGAAACTTGCACAGAGTTTTATATGAGCCTCAGCTGCTCCACCACAGTTGTGAGAGAGCCTCAGCTGATGGCACAGGCTTCCCCCAGCAGCTCTTCTCATCAGCCACTGAATGTCACAGGCAAATGGATGTGGAGGGCTTTCCCCATAGGCAATTCCATTTTCCACCATAGTCATACGGTAAAATGCTTGTCGGGGCAGGCTGCATGCAGTGACCATAACAGTAAAAGGCAGTCATTTGAAGAAGTACCTGAAACTCTTAGTTATATTGCAGGAGGAGAAAATGAAACAGAGGATGTAGAAGGCCCACAGGGCCAGTCATCTTGTAAAACGCCCGGAAAAGCTGTCATTTCACGAAACATCTGCTTTCACAATATTGCCCGTGGTTATTTAGCAAGTCAGCAAAAGCAGAGTTTCATGCTCCCGTCTCCTTTGCCCACACTAAACATATGAAAAATATATACAAGTGGGTTTTTTTCCCATATTCCCATCGTTGTTCTTTGCCATAGACTGGTGCAGAGGCATTCAGGCAGAGCAGCTGAGTTTGTCTAATTTTTAGTTAAAGCAAAAGCTCTGCAAAAGGCCTTTGTGGAGGTGTTGAAGGCAGAGTTGTTTTCCCACCCCACTGCAAAACACCAGTGCTTCCTGCAGCCCAGGCTGGGATCAAGGCTGTGACGAGATGAGGGAGAGCAATTTAACATGAGGATGGAGGAAACTGCTGCGTTTTAGCTGTGGGATTATGGATGTGATAGGTTCCCTGGGTGCTAACCAGGCAGCCTTCCTCACCTCTGTGATGGGCCTGGCCGACACGAGGACATGTCACGACGGGGAAGGAGAGGAAAGGAAGTGAAGCTGGAGGAGCGATGCCTGCTCATTGCATTAGCAGGAATGAAGGGGTCCAGAAGCCCCATTCCTGGCTGAATTCACAAGAAACACCTGGGTAGGGATTGTTTGTACTTAATAAAATCCAGGAACAAAAAAAATCAAAACCAGTCCCCTGACAGCCCAAGAGGCTGGCAGATGAAAATAAGCCACTAAAGCATAGGCTGGATACCAGCAGCGTGGTGGGTCTTGTGTGACAGCATGGAGCTTGTGTCATGGAGCTGAAGGAAGGGGCACATTCCAGGTAGTTGTGGAGATTCAGGATGGTGGCAGAGCTCTGTGGAGGGCCAGAGAAGGTTGTACAAGGCTTCCTGGGGGAAAAGCCCATAGTGGGGAGCTTCAGCTGCGCTGGTGACTTTTTCCCCATATGGCCACAAGAACGACTAGAGGCAGAGGGGAAGATGGGGAGGAGATAACTGTGTTTCTTCTGGCAGGGCAGTCCAAAGCTGTGAGATAACATGCAAGGACTGTTTTGTCTGTGTCTTCATGCTTTTTCCTTATTGTGTCTCCCACTGCCTCTTGCCTTGGATCCTTTCTCTTCATCACAGCCATGTTGCTGTGTTTTGGAGGAAGAGGAGGAGCAGGGGACTGCTCTCTTGTTCTGGTACAAATAGGGCAAGGCAGCTGCCAGGCTAGAAGTGCCTCTCTTGAAGAGCTTTTTCATTTGGGTCAATAGTCCCAACAGCACACGTGAGGCCTCGGGACAGCACGACACTGGGAGCCATTCCTCCGTGCACCTATCATGGAATCATAGAGTTATGGAATCATAATCTTTTCCCAGGCTCTCCCATTCTTCCCCTTGCATCTTGCCCTTGCTCTTCCCCTTGGTCATCCTCAGTTCTCCGCTCTGCTGTGGGAGATCTTGGTTCCATCCTTTTCAGCCCAATTCCTCCACACACCACTGTCATGGTGGCATTAATTCTCCTCCTTGCTTGGCTCCAGTCTCTCCTGCTTTCCCAACGTGCTTGGCCTCTGCCTCAGCAGTGCTCCTGCGGTTCATGCCCTGAAGCTTGATTTCTCCCTTAATTCATTGGCAATGCCTGCACTGTGCAGGCCTCTCAAACAGCGCAGCACTGGTATTATTTGCTTTTTTGGTAGAAATGGAGTCCTGGGTGAAACCCCAGATGTAGGATAATTACAGCATCCCTCCCTCTCTCTGTTGCTTCTTCCCATCATGGCAGCAGGGGTGTAAATCCCCAACCTGCTCGGGATGCAAGTGGGTGTTTGTCCTGTTGGGTGCAGGACGTGCAGCCCTGGGAGAGATGTTGTCAGTGAGGGTGCAGAATTGTCCCTTCTGTCCCCCTCTCAGTGCCCTAAGAAGTGGTGATCGGGTGGGCTTACATGGTCATCCAAGAGGGTCCTTCCTGCGTAAGTTCGGGCCTTTGCGATACAGATGGTTCAATGCATGAGTTATGCTCCCATGGCCCTTCAGAAAGCAACCTCTAACATGCCAAACAGCTTCACAATGTGAAAAAAATAGGAATTTAAAAAATCTCCCCATGTTTCCACTGCTCTGCTGCGTGATGCTTGTTGCTGGATGCCTCTTTGGAGATGCATTGCATCTTTGAAAACAACATGACCTTGTGAAATCTCAAGTGTCCAAATGGGATGATTGCTGCTGGATTTTCTGAGAAAATATTGCATTTTCTGGGTGAAAAAGCCATGTGAGGCAGCTGTGGTAAACTATTGTTACTCCAAATGATGCTGCTCTCCTCGGGAAATGAGACTGTTCTCTCCCTATACATGAGCCAACTTCTACAGGCACATTAGGAGTGGCTGAGATGGATGGAGTGAGTTGGAGAAACAAAGCCAGTGCAATTATTTGGTGTATGACTGCAGGGAATTAGTTAATTCAGGGTTTGATTTTGGCCTTTGAGAACAAAAGAAATGAGAAGACATGTTGTAGACGAGATGAGTTGTCCTAATAGTCGGCTTGACATTCCTGTTCTTTCTATCAGACACCTTTTATGAGCAGAGATTTAGGTATAGCTGAGGGTACCGTTCAGGCACTGCATTAGTCCTGCAGAAGAAGTTGTGACATCTTAGGTCACGTCTCAGAAATTTCCCAGCAAAACTACACTGATGTAACGAAACCTCAGGCTTTTGGGGTAGCCCCAGCATGCGGATACGTTGCTTATTCTGGGGTAGGAGTGATGCCACACGATTATACTGCTCTAACCCGGTGGTATCATTATATTGGGACACATGAGACGGTAAATTTCTGGAGGTGGATGTGCCAGTAGGCGTATTGTGACTTAAATCTCAGTATCTGCTGAAGGCAGTGTATTGTTTTTTTTCCCTATGTATATATATATTTAAGTAGGCAGCAATTCTGCGGCATTGCTCACATCAGCCCACCAATCCTACCTTACCTCAGCGATAAAAGAGCGTGACGAGTTCAGCTCTTGGGGGAAAAGTAGTCGGTGCCCCTGCCCACAGTGTTGGGGGTGGTCGCGGGGAGCCTGTCTCCAAGACGGGTGTCAGACACGGGACGTTTTCAGCCATCCCTTTGGATCTGTGGTCAGCAGGGTGGCTCAGCAGCCAAGGGCTGCTCTCCTCTGAATTATGAAGCAAGGCCTCTCTCTGGCTAATCCCACAGATCTCAATGTGCGTTTTAGCTAAGCTCACAGTGGCACAGATTTTTACCTGGGGAGAAACGTCACACATAACATTCATAAATACAGAAGTCACGTCCCGATGGATGAGGGCCAGCTGCAGAGCAGTTTTAATCTGCTTGTACCGGGGACAATCCCAGTTGCAGGGATTTTCTTAGTCCCTTTCCACAGTCCATCAGCTCAAAATAGAGGTGAGGAGCCCCGCTCCCACTTTTATTAGGAAAGGTGGTATTTGGAGGGGCTGGGAAGCAAGGTGTGAGAGGCAATTACACACCCCGAGCTTGGAGGCCAGTCGTGACTTTTATGTTCTCATTTCCTCATCCACACACAAACGCTTGGCCAAAGCCCAATCTCTGCAAATGAGCTTTGGTCACCGCTGGTTTTAATTAGCAGGAACAGGCCTGTGCAGTGTTCCCAATAAGCAAATGACAAAGTATCAGTCTCGGTCTCTGGCAGTTTTCTCTTCTTCATCCTGCCAGAGGGCTTTTTCTGAGCCCCAAACCAGCCCCTTGATCTCCGCTTCCAGGAAACCTTTATAAAATTCAGACCAGATTCTTGAGCAAGAACCAAATGTTTCAGCCAGAAAGATTTCTTTTTTCCTTTTTTTTTTTCTTTTTATTTTTGGAAAGGGTAAATGGAGGATGATTAAATCTGAACAGATGATATTTTCAATGGCACATTTAGCATTTATCTGAGAAGGCTCCGATGGGCACGGCGTTGCTGTTGTTCTCTTAAAAATATCAATCAGGCCAATGTGTTTAAACACTTTTGGCTGTTACCTTCTTTCCTCATGTTTCACAAGTACAACCAGTGAGTCATGTGCGATATTATTTATTTGTATTACAGCACAGCAGTGATGGCCCATTGTAGGAGGCACTGCAGAAAGCCCAGCAAGCAAAATGCTTCACTTTTTTGATGGAGATGCTCTTTAACATCCAAAAAGCTGGCTAAAATTGCCAACCCCCTTTTTATGCAGCAGGGATGGAGGTGGCCGTGGCCACTCTCTCATGGCAAGCAGCCTTGCATGGTGCTGACATGACTCCTCATGGGGCAGGGTGGCCTTGGTCATGCCAAGGAGTGACCAAAAGGACAACCTGCTGTGGCTCATCGAGACCTCCCTTAGTGGAGCCACAGTAGGCTTGCTGTTCTGCCTGGATGCCTGAGGGGTCACACACAGGGGCTCCCATCCTGCCCCATACTGTTGAGTGAGGGAGGGAAGCCTGACATACCCATCAGTCTCTACCCTCGTTAAAAGGAGTCCCCTGGTGTATGGCAGTGAGGGTGGGGAAAGTTTTGGTGTCTATTTTTCTGTGCCCTATAACTGGTGTGTGTAGATCATCCTGCATCTCCCTGACCCGGTGCCTGGCGTGACTGCCCAAAGATGCTTTTCTGCATTAAAGATGGTCTCTCTCCAGGCCTTAGTTAACTTCCCGATTAATGTAGCAGCATTAATTATTCATCAAACCCCAGTGAGGCCATTAAGTTTCTCCTCCTTTGAAGATACTGGTACCTGTTTCTATAACAAGACCAAAGGAGGAGGCTGCAGATCTAATTGCAGGCGTGCAAAGTGAGGAAGACTCCTCATCCACTGCTTTCATACTGTGCCTGAAAAGCCTCTCTTTTATGGAGGTGTCAATAGCAATTTCATTCTCTTTTCAGAGGAGCAAGTGCCTTTAACCATTTAAACCCACTTAAACGAAAGGCTTTTGTGCTTCTATTAAAGACACAATGCAGAGAAAAACAGGCCTGGCTGGCTGCAGAGTCTCCCATTGGGGAAGGTCCAGCCTGTGGCCGGAGGGGTCGTGGGTGCTGCTCTACCCTCCTGACCCGCCGACCTCTCCCTGCTGGAACAAACCTGTCCCTGCTGAGCCGAGGCGGGATGCAGAGCTGCATGAGCAAGGTTTGCTGTCTTAAAGCTGCATTTTGGTACACAGCTATGGAGAAATGCCTCCCACCTACATGTGACACCTTGCCCTGTTCCACGTCCAAAAGCCCTCACATCGCTTTGGAAAGCCTGGGCAGCCAGGGTCTGACTTGGCATCTCAGGAGGCATTTGCCTGCTGCTTTGCTTTGCTCCGCTGGCTTTGTCCTGTGCAAAACTGCTCAGGAAAATGTCCTTCTGCAGCCCCCAGGGGTCACCTTCTTGCAGAACTCCAGCCCCTTCCCAGGCACGGTGGTTTTCTTTGTTGTTCAAAATGCTCCAAGAGCTCCAGGCTAAGTGCACGACAGCAGCATTAATAAATAATAAAAGACATCAATAGTTCTGGAAGATTTTATAGCCACTCCTATCTCGAGATCTCAAAACCTTTCACAAACGTTAATTTACGGAGCCTTACAGATGCTCTTGCCAGGCTGATTGAGAGTGGAAAACAGTCAGGACATGTGGGAGAGCAGGATTGCGGCTGCTGTCCCCTCCTGGCTTCCCAGGTAATGAACCTTTTGGGTCACAGGCCTGGGCAGCAACCAGGGATGCTGCTTTTGCTCCCTGGTTTTGAGCACCATTTTAGTTGGATAGAAAAGAAGATGGGGAGGCTCCTGCCACACACTGAAAGTATTTCCAGTGACCCTCAGTGTAAAAAGCCTGGAAAAGTGGTGGTGATACCCATCTACTAAGTCCTGTCCTGCTTAGGTGCTGCAAACGGTGTTTTTAAAGGAAGTTATTGCCATAGAAGGGTATTACTTTGACATTAAAATGTGACAGGAGTGAGTGATAACGGAAGGAGACTGATGCAGACAACCTTGTCCTCTAGGTATAGTTAAGCAAGCTTACTGGTTAAACAGGGACTTCTAACAAGGTTTTTGGCTGGTTTGCTTTCACAGTCTTTGCTTAGGGTCTGTATTAAACCTGCTCTCAATTAGCTGATGGTTGAAGTGATCTCAAGGAGGACAGGCTGGACAGGCTGAAGCACCACAACAGAGCTGTACGAAAGCCCAGAGCAAGACACCCCATATTCCTTTCTACATGCTTTCAAGGTATTTGCTTGTTCACAAGATGGAAATGTATTTCTTGTGCTGCCCGGTGGCCTTAGCTGGCTTGGTGCTCAGCTTGGTCTGAAGAGGGAGGTAAGTGGCAGCAAGAAAAAAATAGAATAAGAAGAAAGTCATCTTGCCTCAGTCTTTCAATGCAGGGAGTGAAGTCCTGCTGAACTTAGCAGTACTAACAGAAAAGGGCTAAGATCTGAGCAGAGAAATCTTAGAGGGTGTCAGGTGGGTACATCAGAGGTGGGAAGACACATGAGGTGTCTGCTTGGGAGCACATACAAATGCCCCAAACCCAGAGCAGCTTTGGGTATGTGTGCGTTGCTGTATGGTCAGCACTTATGAGGAATGAAGCAAATAACTTTGCATTTCCTAAATACACTCAGTTCAAGCATACCTGATCTCCAGGGAATTTGTTCAACTCTGCCATGACTGGTGTGGTTGCACAGTGCCAGGGCTGAGCTCAGAGAAAAGGAAGGATTTTGGCAGAAAGAAAGGGGATTGGTCATGTTTATTTCTGTTTATCCCATCTACAGTGACTGCATAGTCTTGGCACGAGGCAACAGGGAAGAGAAGGGACAAAGCAAGGCTCAAAAAGCATCTTTCTCATTGACCTATGCTTGGTTAGCCCCGCTCTGGTAGCTTGCCAGGACAGATTGTGTGCGCCGGCAGTCTCTAGTGAGGAAGATCCCATCACCTAGGTGAAGCCTTTTTCAGTCACAGAAAGTTTAGTTGTTCTTGGACCATAGGCTAAAAAAAACCCATGGAAACTTAAATTCTCTTTCTGTTTCCAGAAGCAAGGAGGGGAGGGAGCTGTTTCCACCTCAGCAGCTGAGTACATGACAAGGTGACAGTCCATAGTCCTTCCCAGGGCTGCGTGGCTGCCATGCTAGCAGATCAACTAGCACCAAATTGTGCCTGTTAATGATCACAAAAAAGGGATTAACAATTATGTAAAACAGGCAATCCAGTGGTTGGTACTGAATCAGAGGATGAAGTAATTTCCCTAAGAAATACAGGAATGCAATATTTGCACTTGTCTACCAGGCTGCAAAGTAGAGAATCTGGTTCAGGAGTGATGTTGGAGGCAGTAGCTGAACCATGTCAAGATGTTCCCTATCTAATAGTAGTCCAAAGCAGCTACAGCTAATGATAAGGTTTTATGTTCCTCTACTGAAAGGCTTCCTAAGGCCATGTGTAAGAGAAGCAAAGGAAAATCCTGCTGGTTCGGGGTTTTTTCCCTTTTATTAGCCTCAATTTTCTTTTAACGCACCTTCGTTGGAGGTGAATTCATTTGGGGAAGGTGCTGCTGTTGGTTAAAATGTGTAGAGCAGCAGGTTCCCTTGGGTGATGCTGAAGGCTGCAACATCCCAAGATCTCTGCCACTGTGAGCCACAGATGCAGTGCTGCTTCTGGGCTTTTAACAGTTTGTTTGAAAACCTGGAGAAGATAGAGCACAAAGCCACAAAAAAGAGAGATGAGAGCTAGAGAAAATAGGTGCTGAGGGTGAGACCTGTTTAGTGAGGCAAAGAGAAGTGAGAAGAGATTTGACATCTGTGCCCAAGTACTTTTGCAGAGAGAAAATGCCAGATACAAAAGGGTTCCTTCGTCTTGGGGGGTAATTCAGTGTGAGCATCCCTGGCTGGCAAAATGAAGCAAGGAAAGTTCAAGGGGGCTTGTGTTTGGCAGTAGGGACAGAGAGCCTTGGGGACAAATCACCCCCAGCAGAGACTGTTTTGTCTCAAAAGCTGTAATAGTCTCTCTTTTGAGATAGGCCGTAATCAACACAAGGCATTTATCTTAATACTGGGGTAATTAAGCTTAATACAGGGTAACCAGGGAAAATGAATAGGCTGGGATGTATGGGAAGTCAGATGGGGTAATTCTTCCTGGCCTTCCAGTACACAAACAAGCTTTGTAGTCCTAACGTGAGCCCCAGAGGCTCGCTGTGTTTTCCTTTGAAAAGACGCAGTTTTCATTAACAACCAAATACCCTTCCAGCCTGTTTACACAAAAGCAGGAGGGTGTGCAGGGGCAGAAATGGCACTGTTTCTTTTTAAAGTCTTGAGAAATCTGCTCCTGCTTTCCTTTCTGCGTCCAGGAGTCCGCAGGTTGGGCCCAAAGCTGCAGAAAGGGCTTGCCTCTCCCCAGAGGTGTCTGCGATGTGGATCTCGGTGAATAAGTACGGAGGGTGCCTGTGCCAGGCGGGCAGTGCTGTACGTGTGTTCAGCAATTGCCACCTGATGAAAGGGCAGCCCTGCCACTGCCATGTACAGCAGGAGCAAACCAGAGCCATGTGGAACATTGTCTTTAGCAGAGGTGTCCTGTGAGCAGTGAGGGAGGCAGCGCTGGCAGCAGTCCTTTACGCAGTGTAAATGTCACTGCCCCTCGCCTCTCTGCTCTGCTTCTGCACACCCTGCCCTCCACAGCACCCTGACAAAAACCTCTGGGCATTGTTGCAACTAATGCATTTCTTTCTGTCTACTTTCTGGTTCACAACTGTGTTGTTTCTAATTTTGTAGCCACGTATATTCTCTATTAAATTGTTTTGCATTACTATTAGTTTCAGCCACGTTAATTCCGGTTGGGTGACAGTGGGGTGAAAATGGAACTCTACTCTTCACCCCCCAAATCTGGAGCAAGTACAGCCGGGCAGCAGTTCAGGCTTGGCTTTTCATCTGAAAGCTGGAGCTGCTTTTCTAACAATACAGCACCCACCCAGCATGAAATTGTAATGGATCACGCTTTGCCCTAGGTCCTTGGCTTATCCTTGGTTGACACTGAATTAAAGGACATGATGTGTGGGACTCAGTAAATCCCTAACCTGCTGTCCCAGAGACAAGTATTACCAACCGTACCATGCTGACACACGAGATTAGTGGGAGAGGTGCCCTCAGTGCCACAGGCAGAAATGGGTCAGCTCGGATTTGGAAAGCTCTCTACTTGAAGCGAGTAGTCATGTAGTCAGTAGAAATAAAAGGCCAGAAATGCCGTGTTTTCTGCCTTGGAGCCCTGCTGAGATCCACAGGCAGCAAGTCCTAAGCGGCTGAGCAGGACCATTTGTGTGGCTTTGTGAATGGCATTTTATTACAAACTTAGTAAAGAGGTCAGGGAACAGTCCAGGTTAGGAGCTGCACCCTTAGCGAGTATGAATGTCCTTGCTAACACCAAAGTCCCAAAATTTATACTAATGTACATCTACCAAGAATTTGATGATTAAGGGCCTTATTGTGGACTTTTCAAATGCAATTCATGTGTTCCCACTGCTTCTGATAACTGTGTGCGGCAGCAATGCAAATTTTGTATCTGTTCCTCTTTCCCTCTTCGCCCTGCCCTAATCAAATCCTTTATTCATGCATTTTCTGACATATACTAGGTTTTCTGGCTCGGTTCAGCAGTGACTAAGTAGCTGTACAGTAACAAAACAGTGCTGTCTTTGTTCTGGAAAAGCAGAGAAATGAAGATGCATAATCTTGAAATAAGTAAGCTCACAAGTGAGAGGGGGGCCAAGCACACACACTGTAGTACTCAACTGAGCTGGGTTGAATTTACCAATGCTGCTTAGAAAGAGAGCAAAGAAAGAAAAGTAGATAAGTTGTTGTTTTGTTTTGCCACCTCTTAAATGACCCAGAATCTAGCAGAGGTATTCCCGTGTTTAAATTCATGATACTTGACTCTCTCTCATACGTTTGCCTTATTTTCCCCATTTCACTCTCTCACGTGCTCATCCTGCCGGTTGGGGTCACAAGGACCCCTGATCAAGTTCTTCCTCCTGTGTAGTGTTCACATCTTCAACTGGTATTTTGGACAGCAAATCATCCCCAAAGCTGTGCTTTGCTTTGGACAACCAGCTATGCTTGTTCCATCGTGTGGGCCTCTCCAAAACCAGCCCAGTTGAGCAGTGTGTGTGTGCTGTAAGGAGACCTGAACTGCATCTCTTCCCAGGTGTTTATTCAAAGTCTATTCATTCACCATGCTTGTAGAAAGCAAAATTGAAATACAAAGCATTATCCCCCTGTGTGAATCCTCGAGGCAGGACAGTGTGGCCTATGCACTTCCCGTTTGGATGTCCCCAGTCGGCTTGTACTGCTGGGTTGACCAGTGCATCTCTGGGAGCGTTCGATGAGGGACATCGAATCTGCCACAAAGGCATCACTGCTGCAGGGTGCAGATGGGATGGAGTGGGCAGGTACCTACGAGATGGGGACAAACCTCAGCTCCTCCCTTGAACTGGTGAAGCCAAGTATTGAGCTGGGAAGGTGGGAGGAGCGGAGGTCTGTTTTATTGCTGGTAACCTTGCAATGTCTATGCAGAAATTTGAGGCACGCAGCAGGCAGGAAAGGGGAATGCAGAACAGGTGGAAACCAGATGTGAGCATGGTTTGTTTGAAACTTTGTGCACAAACCTGTGGGGTGTTGCTTTCTCTGCTCTTTGGAGACTGCCCAATGAACTTCCCCACAGCACGTGCACTAGTGAGTGGTACGATTAATTCCCTTGGGAAATTTGGCTTCTCCGAACATCTGACGGTATGGGTAGTCTGCTCCGTGTCCAGTTGTGATTCCGTCCTGGCGGGATGTGCTCTACCATGGCTGAGTGCTCTAGGTCTGACTGGAAGGGGGAAAGATCTGCTTTCCCAGAGAGTCCTGGACCCTGCTTTTGGGGAGAAATGTCTGAGTTGGCTATAGCGCAGTGAGCCTAATGGGGAAGGGAGGCAGGGCCAGCCTGAAGAGGGACGCAGCTGCCCAAGAAACTGGCTGGAGGTTCCCCAGAGGAGCACAAAGTGCATGCAGAGCCCCAGGTCACAGAAGAAAGGGGCACCTGGAACAGACTATATTGAGTTCACAGTGCTCTAGAAAGCCAGTGAAACCAAGCCTAAAAGAAAGGACTTGTCTTTCAAGGCTAGAGTGGGAGCAGAGTTTGTTTTAATCCTTTCTTTGGTAGTTTTAACCTTTTTGCTGTAGTTCTTTATTCCATCAGTTGGTTGCTCATGTAGGTGCTGGAGTAGGATGTAGCCATTGAGGCTGCTGGTGGCACACACTGCGAGAGGGAGTGGGTAGATCCACCTCATAGCTCTTGAGCCTTTGAAAACCCATTGCCACATTTATCACTGCAGCTAGTTCCTGTGGCCTTCTCAGGCCAATCAGAACTGGCTGCCTCAGCACTGAGCCAGCATAACTTCTTGGCCCAGCCAGTGACCCCAGTAGGAAGCCAGCTCTGGTGAACTGGAAGCATGCAGCGTCCCAAGCAGTGCTTTGCAGAGCGGATCCCCAGGTTCTCAGCCTGGAGGGATGTGTTGCCATAGCGAATCCTGTTTCCTAGATTTTCCTTCACTGGTGGGAGCCTCGTGAAACATGGGGCCGCCTTCTGCTCTTTCCCATGTCTTTGGGGTCCTTTGGGTACTGCAGGCCAGCTTTCTCAACCAGGGTGGTTTCCCTGCACGTTCCCCATGGGAAGAGTCATCAGTGCTGTCGTGACGCTGGAATTCATTATGAGGCAACTGTGACGACTGCAGGAAATAAACAGTGGGAGCAGATGGGTTTCCAGGGACCAGAAATCCCATTTATTTATGAATGTCCTCAGTAATTAGAGCCACACTAAAAGAAAGGCAAGAAATAAAAAATGCTGCAGGCTGGGGGCAGCCTGTAGGCAGAATTGCCTTAACACTTGAGTGAGCCTTTTCCAGTGGCTGCGGGGTGGTGTGTACCTGCAGGAGCTGTACATGAATCACCTGATATGCTCTGTGCTTCGTTTTCCTGTTACTTCTTGAGCTGTTGCATGAAGATTTCCACACTGCCACCCCAAAGCATGGGTATCTTTCAGGGCTTTGCGTCTCGTCGGCTCAGTACTGTGACCCAGTTACCTGATTTAACAGGGACATTTTGTTCTCTTCTAAGAGCATTGCTGTGAAAATACTCTCTTTGCTTCTTTGATATTGAGGCAGTGACTAAACCCCGTTCTTCCTCCCTCTTTCCCATCCCACTCTGCCCATCTGTAAATCCCATTGTTCATTGCTGAAATACTTTGGCCGCAGCAAAGATTACATCCTTAAATATGGTACTTAGCAATGCATAGCAGACAGGAGAACTGGAGAAGGCTGGGAAGAAGTAATGGTCATCTAAGGGCATTAAGTATTGCCCTTTTGGCTCCAAACCTTGTACTGTCTGGCTGTTTTGTGCCAAAGGGGCAGGGGATTTGTTGCCTGCCCTCCAATTCAGTCCAAAATAGCTGCTGCTCTTCCCTGGGGTTAAGGCATCGTGGTTATGCTGAAGGAGAAACTCATCAGCTTTGGATCAGCACATTTAGGGCTATTGTCAGGAAGAGAGTAGCAAAAGCTGATGTGGTTTGTGCTCCACTAAGAGCTGGTGTCTTCTAGGAGAAGAGAGAGCTCAGGTGGTCCTGACAGATGTCAAATGGAGTGTGAGGGCTCATAGTAGCAAAGGAGGAAGATGCTAGACCTAGGCTTGGGATACAGGTTGGACAAGTGCCTGTAAATAATGAGATCCAGCTGCTCAGAGTAAACTATTTAGGAGGCAGGTAGTTACAGCTGGTCAGGAAGTTTTTCCAGCCAGTTCTGATTTTTTTTATTGAGAAAGAATATTAGAATTTTATATGTAAACAATTGCCATGGTAAGTTTTGTATTTTCCACAGCAATTTTGAGTTGTGCTAGAAAATGAAAAACTGAAAACCTAAAATATACTTTATTTTTTTATTTCTTATGAGAGGCCTGAATATTCCCAGGATACGGAGTCAGTTTTCCAACCACTTCTTCTGAAACTGGTGGTAACTTGCTTATTTCTTGGAGATGACATTTAGTGTCTCCCATGAGGGCTAAGACATACAGTGACACGCTGCCTTGATTTGAGAGTGTCCTGTCCTGGGTTTGCTCCCTGAGAAGTGGCAGATCACCCTAAAAGCTTCTTGAAATGTGCTCTAGCCACCACACAGCCAAAAGCTAGTGCCTGGTGCTTTAAACTGCCAGTGCAAATGAGAGTTGGTCGTCTGCAGCAATAAATGGAAATGTAGAGTTCCAAAATATGCAAAGATGCAAAATAATCCTGGCAGTGGGTAGTTAATCAGGCATTAAAACACAGGACTGAGTCCAGGCAGAGATTAGACAGTTGGTCTTTAATCAAAGCAATTGAGCTCATGTGTGACTGCTAATGACAGTGCTTTTCAACCTGGAACTGTAGTTAGAAAAGCAAAGTTTTTCCTGTGATTCCATGAATATTACTATTATCTGTGCAATGATCTGGAAGCATTCTCTTTAACCCTGGTTTGGGGTCAGGTGCTGTCA
This sequence comes from Jacana jacana, assembly GCA_013400555.1. NCBI lineage: Eukaryota > Metazoa > Chordata > Aves > Charadriiformes > Jacanidae > Jacana > Jacana jacana. The sequence continues at coordinate 799,712 of VZTM01022438.1, forward strand.
ACTGCCTGTTCCTGCCAAAGCAGCAGTAAAACAGAAAGATGTCCACTCTGGCCTGGTCCATCGCATTGCAGAAACCACAGTGACCCAGTGCTTCGGAAGGTTAACGCCTTGCCAGAGCTTGCTACCCAAACTCTGCTGCATTGGTCACTGCAAGGACAGTGCTCTCCCTTCCCTGACCAGCTCTGGCAGCAGCCACGTGCCTGAGCCTGAAAACCACAGCCCCCCGAGCTGTCTGGTTGTGTGCAATGCCCAGACTTTGCCACACTCACAGTCAGATGGTGGTTCGGTGTGAAAGCCAGGAGCTCAGTCCCAGAGAGCCCATCCCTCCTCCCTTTGTGCTGTGGATCATGCTTTTTGTGGACCTGAGGCTCCATCACAAAATATGGGTGTTGCTGTTGGATGGGCACAGCAAAGGGCTGGACAGACCAAAAGGACCAAAACCACCTTGAAATCATTGGTACTAAATACACAGCAGTCCCAGCTGCGAAATGGAGCTGTGCAGATACGAGAGCACAGGATTAGCAGGGCCCTGAGCTCCTCGCTGTCAGGATTTAAAGATGGATTTGAGCTGCGCAAGGCAGCTGCCCTTGCTGGTGCTCAGTTTCTCCTTGTCCTCCTGGCCTGAATGCCAACGAGTTTCACTGCTCACCAGGCTGCCTCTCTGCGCAAGCACCTCTCTTCCCAGCTCTGGCAAGGTCTCCACTCACCAAGCAGAGCTGGTGCTTACTGGAGCTTGCCGGACCCTTAATGGGTACTTACTCAAGCAAAACTGTTTATGGCACTGGGAAGGTTGCCAGGTCTTCAGGAAGCATCACCCGGTTTGCACCTCCAGCCTTGCATGGTCATTGAGAAAAATTGCAGCCCAGGCTATTTGGTCATAGTGCATAGACAGGGTGGGTTGTTACCAGCCAAGTAGAGCTGGTGGTAGGCATTGAGTTCATTTTTGCAGTTTTCAAAGGTTTTGTAGCTTGGCTTCTGCTCTGGGTGCAATAGCAGGTCAGGCAGTCACAGATTGGCTTTGTTCCTCTCTGAGCTTGGAAACCTTCTTGTCAAAACCTGGTTGCAATCTATGCCTTTTGACTTCAATCCACTGTATTTCCATGACAGTCCATTCAAGTAGCAGCATTTGAATGAGCTTTGCCCATCAGTTTCTCCATGATGCTTCAAAGAATGAAGAAACAGAGCAACTCCATTAGTTTCTTCCAAGGGCTTTTGGGTGGCAGTGCCAGCTGGCTTGAGAGAGCAGATACAGGTTCACCCATTTTTTAACTAAACTCTGAGTACTTCACTGCTTATTGAGCATGACCTGTCTTCTCCCTAGTGGAAGGAGATGTACTGGGGACATTTCTCAGTTTTCAGTACAAGAGGGGCTCTTTCTCCTTCCTAGTGTTACACCAGTAGCAAGGGGTGCTTGTTGGAGGCACCATCTGCACCTGCAGGTAGTGAGTAGCTCGCTGGCTGTCCTGACGCTCTGCCCTTAAGCTTGGCTTTCCTTGATGTTAATAATCCTCACTACTTTCCAGCAAGAATATTGCTGTAGGTTGTGGGCCATGCAGAGTGTTAGAAAAACTAAAGCACTTGGGAACTGACCCAGGCACATGAAGCTTAATTGATCGTAATCTTAAAATTCACTAACAAATAAGAGGAGGCAAAGATATTTGCAAGGAAGCCACCTTGCTGCTTTCCATGCTAAACCACTGTGAAGTTAAGGAGTGGAGATGTGCGTGTGGACAGATGAGAGAGCTGCAGGGCAAAACCAGGGAGAGAGCCAGATCTTCAGGCCATGCTCTGACACCCTGCCCCTCTCTGTGATGATGTGCTACAGTATCTGCTCCTTATTAATTGATGCTGCTCGTTGCCATCAGGATTGAGGGTCAACCAGAAAGCATGCTGAAAAGTGGCCAGCCATGAGAATGGGCTTGATTCTAGCTTGATTTCTGTGGTGTCCTAACATCACATCAACATTTCCTCCTAAGGAAAACCAATAAGCTATGAATGAAAACATGGGAGGGAGCTGGGGCATTCAAAGGCAGCGCAGGGGAGAGACTGCTAAGTAGAAGCAGACTGGTGGTGGTATCTGCACCCAGTGAGAAATCACTGCCTTCTCCGCTAAGAGTTAACGCTGGATAAGCACGATCCCTATTTTTAACCGTCTCCGATGTTTCCTGGCAGCCTGCTTTGACTGGGTTATGCTGGAGCCCTGCTGTAACGTTTCTGCCATTGGGGAAAAGAGGAATTCCTGTGCTGGCTCGAGAGCTGCAGGACATTCCCGGTGTGTCCTGCTTTACTCACTTTCTTTTCCAATGCTTCTGTCTGGTTACCCTTCCAAAATTTCCCAACAATTAAAACTCCTTGGAAGGCAGGCCTGGATTATCGTTCAAGAAAGGAGGCTGGCTGCAAGCAAAGTCAGCAGTGCCAGCGGTGAACTGTGCAACAATGCTTGGAGCAGTTTGCCCTCCAATGGCCAGTTGGAGCTTGCAGCTCCCACTCTCTACTGCTGCCACTGAGGTTTTCCTTCATCTCAGATGGCTCCAGGATCTGGATTATCGCATTGTGCTCCTTGCCTGTGTCTTTAATCTGTCCTGAGCATAATCTGTCAGGAAAGGAGAGCAGGGAGTTTGCTGGAGCAAAGCGCTCTCTAGAAGAGTGCCCAGCACCTTCTCCAGCAGCACGCTTCCTTGAAGGCAGTTTTGGCTTCTTGAAGACACTGTGGGCCTGTTCTGCGTTTCACAGTTTGGTCACTTGTTTGTGGTTTGTGGTTTGTTGAGGCTTTTGTATAAACTACAAACTCCGAGCTGCTACACTTTAATGAGAGCATCTGACAGCATTTGCAGGCTGAAGGACCATTAGATAGAAGCTCGCTGATCGTGTTTTCTGCATGACTCCTGTTGTGAGATTGCTTTTCCACTCAGGACATGGATCCCTTGTGGATCCCATATGTTTAAGTGACTCCAGATTGGGGTGTGCTAGTAACTGGGGAGGAAGGGAGTGGATTATCCTGGTATGGACAAGGGGACATGTCAGCCATCCATGACTGCCCTGCTGGGCTGCTGGTACAAGAGCTCCCCCTGCCCTGGGAGAGCCCATGGGCTGCCTCTCTTGTGTCTTGCAAACCACTCCACTCCAGAGCAAAGCAGAGAGCTAGGACCAAGGGACCAGCCATGGAACAGGCACTCCCTGACAGTCAGCTTTTCACAGAGATGAGGATGAACTGGTTTGAAGGGGGTATATTTCTTTTCTCTGGAAAAGGAAACAGGATCAACAGAGCTGCAAAGCAAAACACAATGAAAACAGAGAATTATTTTGCTTTTTATTGATGTTTTTCATGGTAAAACAAAAGAGTAAATACAAACTCTTGATTTCTATAGTCCTGCTTTTAAGTATATTTCTTTCCTGAAGCTTAGAGTTACAGGCCTTTAGGTAGAAGAAAGAGGTAGATAGGCTGATTTCTGCCCCCACCCCATCTTGAATAACATCCAAGTAACCAGCTATGAAGCTCTGAGAGCTCCTATCCTTTGTCCATCTGTCAGAAAACTGTTCTTCTACTTCAACTGCTGAATTTGGTGGTTGTTTTTTTTTTCCTCCAGCATCTTCAGTAGATTTCCAACGCCCAGCTATCCCTGCAGCCCCCAGCTATCCCTGCAGTGGACTTCTAGGCAGAGTTCTAGATGGCAGTTCTCACCCTGGTGACATATGATGTCCCCAATCCCACTCTCTAGGAGACAAACCTCAAAAATCTGGCCATTGGCACCAGCAATATCCAGGGGTGAATTTCTCAGTCTTTGAATGGCTGGTAGTTCCCGTGCTGTGTCGGTTGCAGCAGGTGCAGAAAGCCAGATGATTCTAATGGCAGTGTATCTGTTGAAGTCTCTGGTTTGTGGGACGTTGTGATCATTTCCTCTTTCTCCCAGATAAAAGAAATTCAGAGTAAGAAAAGTTCCTTGGCCATTGCTGGGTGGACACTTTGAATATCTCATTTAATTTACTAGATAATGATCACATTTATAGAACAGCTTGTTTCAATTTTCTCATTATCACTAACCAAGATGATAGTTTATTTAATCCACTTCTGCAGCACTTCACAGAGAAGGGGGGAAGGAAAGTCATTCAGGGGAGCACATGGAGGCCTCACATAAGCAGCCTGATGCAGATGAACCTGCAGTGAGAAAGCCTTGGGTTTCTGATGAAGGTTACTAGTACGAAGCCATGTGAAAACATGTAATTTTGCAGGGCCTGTGCTGTTGTCCATTCAGGGAGAGCTATTGTAGGTCACTACAATTGGTTTGCTGGCATCCAAGAGCAGTGTCAGGATTGTCCTCAGCACCCTGTACTCCTGTGCTGCTGGAGCTGCAGTGGCTAAACCACATGCCAAAGCTTTTTCCTCCGAGACGGTAAAAAGTCTGTGCTGACTGTCAAAAGACTGATATATTGTCTACCAAGAGGACTGAAAGAAATGATGAATGAGATCAGAGATGAATTTGTCCTAATACTAATAGGTTATTTGTAAGAGCACAGAGTGTTTCCGCTGATTCTGAAAGAAATTTAATCCTCTGCCACTGAGAAGGAAATGCGTTTGTAAGTCTGAGGAAGGAATGCATCATAATCACAGAAGTAGGCAGTGCTTCCTGGCACTGGAGATTTGGCAGAATTTTGGGGTTGAAGTGGAGCAGGAGGAGCATTAGCTAGTAGATTTCAGCAATGGCAAGTGGGGTGAAGGATACTTGTGACCTCTTGGGTGTCTCTAGTCTGCTGTGTCTACTTTCATATCCTCACCCATGTGATGGTAGCAAGATTAATTATCTAGTGGTTTTACATGGAATAGAGCAAGATGTCATGCTTTTAAGCCTCCTTCTTCCCTCCATGAAAGTGCACGTAAAGCCCTACTATGGGAGAGGATAGGCTGCCCCATCTTCGTGGTCAGCCATGGAGGAGAATCACTTGATGGTCCAAAGGGGACTCCAGGGAGCTTTGACATCTCCATATTCGCCCGATGTGACAGAGGATGAACAAACCCACCAGCTGTCCAAATCGGAGCAGAAAGAATGCGACTGAAGGATTATATCCATATGCATGCCTTCAAGACAAACCACCTTTTCTGGAGGCTTAATGCAGGCCCCCTAGAGCAAAGTAAAATTATTCCTCTTATTTCAGTTGGCTTCTAAAGAAAGAGGTGCACAGAAGGGGCCTGGAGTATTTAGACATTCAGCTGTTTTTGATGGTTTCTCCCTAGGACCTTCTGGAGAGCTCAAATGAAAAGCCAGGTGTGCATTGCAGGGGGATTTGTTTTTCCAAATGGAAATTATAAGACAAGAAGAAAGACTGTCTTCTTGAAAGCAAGAAAGTATTGGTATTCCAGTTGTAGTTCAGACTGTAAGTCTTTCTTGATTCCATTATATAAAATAGCTGCTTGACATGTAGCTGTTTAAGAATAATTCTTAAAATACTTTATTAAAGTACCAGCATCAGAGCAGTGTCTAAAAAGTCCTTTATGATGGGCTGTCCTGCCTTCAAATCCTACTCATTTTATGCTAATTGCTGACAAGTCATAATTTTCCAGTAAACTGCTCAGAATAAGCTTCGTGCAGATATTAATGATATAATAAATCTTTGAGCAGTCACTTAGAATGAAATATGAAGGGTGAAGAAATTTGCCTGTGGGATTTGACCACTCCATGTACTGGCTTCTAGACAATGAGTACCAGTTCTGTGTGTAGATGGTTGATTCTTAATCCCCAAATCACAGTGGCGAGTGACGCGGTCACCTATGGGATTGCCTTGGATGGTTAGGATGGGAGTGCCTGGGCCCAAATTTCTGTCTGGACTTAGGGCAATGTGGTGCCCATTTCCCACCAATGTTGGTAGCAGCCAGACACCGTATTCACTTAGATTCCTTTGATGACTCCAAGCTGTTACCACTCATACCACTCACTGCATTTCTGCTCTCAGCCTTACGGGAGGGTTGACTGCAAGGTGTGTGACATGGAGGGGTGACAAAGGTGCACTGATAGTACATGGCGTGCTCAGACATGCCAAGGAGCACTGCTGCTGCCTTTGGAAATTGCCTAACTGCACCCAGGTTCAAGAAGGGGGCTGCTGGGAGGAATTGCTGGCCAGACCACCTAGCTAACAAATAAATCCTCAAGTGCATTAGCCCTGCAGTCACACATCTGCTGTCCAATGGTGAGAGGGGGAAATTCTACAGAGTGAGCTTGTTCCAGGCAGCTTCAGTCTTATTATTTTTTGGAGGAAACCCAGGAAAAGTCATATTGGAAAGCTGAAAGCTATTATGGCCAGATAGCTGCTAAGCGACTTGGTATGCGCCCTTGGGGACCAGTTCTCCCAACTTTATGAAAAACGATATAATCTGATTCTCTGGGTTTGTGTCACTGCAGGCCCAGTGTGGTGTTGTCTCTGAAAGGATCATGATGCTCAGCAGTTGCTGAGTATTTCTGGTCTTTTTTGTGGGTAGGACAAAAAGGGAAATGACCAAGAAGATGGTGAAAATGTAAAGTACATTATTGACTTGCTGCTTCTCGAAGTCCAGTAAGTTGCTGGATAGTTTTTCAGTCCTTTCAGATACTCAAGTAACTACTACCATCACTCATAGATGCTTAAAGAGCAGAAAATGGGATTTTTCCTGCCTGTCAATTAGATGATAGTGATCAGCACACAATCTTCAGGGCAGCTAGGAGGCATCACCAAGTCCCATGGGCCTCTTCTTCCCCTGCCTTCCACCACACCATCTAGTGTGTCTGTTGAGCTGTAAACTCGGGGACAAGCACTCCAGCTGGAGAGAACATTTGCTGACATCTTGTCTCAAGGCTGGAACAAGCTGAGGGTATGTTTGACAGGAGATGTCGAAGCATGAGAGAGCAGCTGAGTTGGGACTTGAGCTGTGCTTCAAGGGAAAGAGGCAGATAATCATTTCTTACAAATAACTCCACCCATAGGAGGATTGAACTGTTTAGGAGCTAATGAATATGTTCTTCATCCTCATCCTTCCTCTTGTTTTGAAGGAACAGGCCATGCTGCTTTTGATGAGATATGAGCACCTTCGGGGAAGGCTTGGTTGTCTGTTTGGGCCCAGGGCTAGCACTGGTTGAAGAGCAATGTGGCTGGAAGAGAATGAGATGATCTGAGCCACTGGTATCTGTTACTCAAGATGACTGTGCAGCACTTCCCCTCCACTCACCCCCAGTGCAAGTGCTTTGTGTCCCACCTGGAATTTATTAGGAAAGACCTGCCAAAGCCTCCATATAGCTCTTACACCCACTTCATGGCCATGAGCTTGGACTGAATCATCTCCCGGTGCAGGTTCTGACAAAAAAATCACTGTGATTCAAGAGATGCCAGGAGTGAGGCAGCTGGGCTGGCTGGCTGAAGAGAGCCACCAAATGAAGGAGGCTTTCTTCTTCCCAACATGCCTCTTAACCTGGTCTGCTCACAAGCAGGTGTGGCCTAGAGCAAACAGGACATCTCAGATGTGCTCTTAGGCTTAGGAAGGGAAAAGGAATTAATAGAAACCAGGAGAAAAGGATGAGAATAGAGATGGAAGGAGGAAAGCCATTTTGGCCAGGCAGGCTATGCAGCCACCTATGCAGAAGCCTCTTTCCATCATCCCTGTCACACAATAGAGACTGCAGTGCTCACCAGAAAACTGGTGAAAGGTGCACAGAAGAGCAAGCAGAGGTTGGAAAGCTACATTAAATGCACTGATAGGCAGTGCCCAACACAAACATTGTCTTTTCTGCTTCAGAAGATAATGCGTGGTATTGGGAGAGGAGTGCTACATCTCAGCCTGTGCCATGGTGGAGTACCCTGGGGAGAAGAGTTTGTCAGAGTAAGGAAGAAGACTGAGTCTGTTGGTTTGTTGGGAGTAAGGGAGCATCTAAGCATGGTAGACACCATGGGCGTTTTAAAGGGCCATGGTCATCACCAGGAGGCACTTACTGTTGTGTCTGGTCAAAGGAGAAGCCAAGTGAAATTGTGGTGACCTGAAGTGTGTAGCAGCTGCTTCGTCTCCCATGACATGAGTGGGTGAAGGGGAAAAAGAGACTGTTAGCCAGTCTGCACCTCCTAAACATGGTTATTTTGTTGTGTCTTTAGGAGACTAGGCAGCAAGACTAATGATTAGTCCTTTGAAGTTCCTAGCCCTCTCCCCACGCTGGTGCCTTGTGCTTGTGGCTGTTTGAAGCCGAACTGGATCTCTGTGCATGCAAGGAGCTGTCATGCTGTCATGAGCTAGTTAGAACTGGCAGCTAATGCTCGGTTTTACATTATAACCCATTTTTTCCCCCCACACCAACTGTACATGTCTCATCATGCCCAGGCTGTGTCATTTCCGTTTGTTTCCACTTATTACATCTCTCTTTGGCTGGACTCGCTTCCTCACCGCCCGCTGAGCACACGTGAAATTTCGGTTGTGCCCAGAGCTGTGCAGACTTGTAGGGCTGCGTTTCTGAGTGCTCGCTCCTCTCTGCGCCAGCCGGGCTGGTCCCAGATGAAGAGACAGCACGGTCTCAGCAAGCCCTGGGTGGCACCAAGCCAGCTGGGCCTCCAAGCCAACAGCTTGCCACTGCTCTCATAGTAGGTGTGGTGTGATTAACAACATAGGTCTCAGAACAAATGAGTAATCTCCCTTTCAGCCCCAACTTATTCGTCTTTTTTAATTTTAAATAAATAAATAATAAATGCTTTGCACTCCGTCATTGAGCTCCTGAAGGCCACTAAATGGCCCTTTGCACTTGGTTGCCACCATATATCCCTATCATCAGTGTGGTTCCAGCTGAACCTAGAGCCTCACAAGTACGTGTCTATAACAGCAGGGATGTCCTGCGGTGTCACTCAGCACAGGAAATGGGGGACCATTATGACCATGAGCCAGCACCAAGAAGGCCAATGGCATCCTG
>VZTM01022439.1:881-19645 GCA_013400555.1 Jacana jacana
AGGGGCAATGGGCACAAGCTGGAACATTTCAAATATGGGGAAAAACCTTATGGTGAGGGTGACAGAGCACTGGAACAGGCTGCCCAGGGTGGCTGTGGAATCCCCTTCTTTGGAGACATTCAAGACCCACCTGGATGCATTTCTGAGTAATGTGCTCTGGGGAATCCTGCTTTAGCAGGGAAATTGGACTAGATGATCTCTAGAGGTCCCTTCCGACTCTGAAAATTCCCTGATTCCATGAAAAACTAATTTATTAAGGGTGTTATTAACTGTGTCTTTCTTAATGACCCAAATCTCATCACTGCTGCTACATCTTTCCTTAGGTGGAATCCAGTAGAGTGAGAAAGAGACAGTAACAACGGCTTTTGCAAGGGAAGAGTACAGGAGACGTTGCCAAGGAGACAGAGTAGGAAGTGTTGAGGGTATTTACTTGGACATGGTGGGGACTGCTGTATACATGTGGACTGAATACCTTAAACACTGTATCTGAAAGGATTCAGTGACAGTAAACTTGCAGTTTTATATTTTTTGATAATTTCATGATTCCATTAAAGTCACATGAAGCCCAATGTGCGTGGGGCTGAAAAGTGATATGGAAATCTCATTTTCCATCAAAGAAAATTCAGAAGGACCGAAAATTTTTCACATTATTAATTGTTGTTCATGTAGCCACAGATCTATGTAACATGAAAGGTTATTCAGTTCTAAAATAGAAAAGGAAATTTACAAATATCAGTTACTCAAAGCAATAAATTTGTACTGTACAATATTGAAATTTAAATTACTCTGAAGAGTTTACCAAGTTTTTATTTATTTGCTTCATGAAGCAAACTTTGGAGATAAATAACATAACCTAACTTTCATGTAATTAAGCTTGTTCCTGACCTTCAATCAAAGGGATCTTTACAAGCTTATAACTAGACACAAAGGAACACACCCCTCTATCTTCTGAAGTGCCACAAGAGAAAGAATGATGAAATGTTTCTACTGCTACGTGACTTGTAAATCTAATTTCTTTCATAAAGCCTGGTTAACTGTAGAGAGACATCATTGTAATGATTTTCAACTGGATAATAAAATTTGAGAAAACAGATTTATTTCTTATTTTACTGAAAGAATTTTGAGAGCTGCATTTCAACCAAACAGATGGTGCACACTGAAAGATAATGTTGGACAAAATGGCAGGGCTTTTCAGCCTTGACAATGTAAAGCGAGTATGTGCATGTGTGTTAATTTTGATATGATGACCAAGATCATCCATTTGAAAACTGGCAACACTGAAGTGAAATGCATAGGAAACAGTAGGTCTGTTCTCAGTTGTTCTGAATTTTAAATAGGAATAATATATATTTTATTTAATCTGTATTTAAATTTAGTTGCTTTTGGCACTTGCTGTTCTAGAGGTAGCTCCGTTTTTCTGTCAGATTAGATGCAAATGTCATAGCTGTTCCCCCTACCAGCTGTAACAAATCTCCTGCCTTGCATACCTTATTGTCTGCCATTGGCTCTGGTCTCTTGGAGAACTCTTCTGCCAGATCCTTACCTGGACAGGATTACCTATTTTGGCATATAAATCTTTTTCTATATCCCAGTTCCACCTTTTGCCCTACATACTAAACTAAACTAAACTAAACTAAACGGTAAAGAGATGTTCTGAGCTCAGTAAAGCAAATAAATTGTGGTGGGTTTCTCAACATTTCACAGAATCATATAATCCTTAAAGTTGAATGAGACACCGGGTTTCTGGTCCAAATCACTTTCACAAAGCAGGGTCTATACTGAATTCACACTAGGCTACTCAGCTTTGTCCCTCTGGTTCTTGAAAATCCTCAATCCTAAATTTCCAGCCTCTCTGGGCAACCTGTTCCAACGCTTAGTTATCCTTTTGGTGACAATATTTTTTTCATTATATCCAGACAGAACATTCCTCTGCATCACTGCATGACAGTAGTTTCTTGTTCTTCTTCATCACACCAAAGAGCCCAGCACAATCACTTCATAATGCTTTGATTCCAATGAAACATAAGAACAGAGTAATTCTTTTCTGTAGCTTTTCAAAATAAATGATCGGTAGTAAGCCTAGATGCAAAAGTACTCAAAATGTCTGTATTTCCCTTCTTTCAAGTTTTTTTAAAAAAATTACTTTACAATTTTAATCAGAAAGATAGAAAGATGTCTTTCTTTACTAATGATAGTATAGGGTTATGAGCATATTTGCCATCCTAAAAGAATGAAAGCCCCTACATTTGCAATAAGAATTCAGCCACTTTTCTAATAGACTGGAATTTATTCACATTAGCTGAGCTTAACTGGGATCACCAAATTAACAAAAGATGAAAAAATAATCATCTTTTAAAACCAGATTTTCCTTTCTTATTTGTCAAGTATGTTTTTAATAATTAATAATAACACTGTATAGTAGATGAGAAATATATGATTAATTTGAAAAGTAAGGAGGTTTTAGTAATCTAAGGCCTCTCTTCATTAAATATTTGTTCAACAGCAAGGTTGTTTCATTTAGTTACTGTGTTAAACAATAAGATTCCTACTTACAGGTGAGATCCTGGCACTTTTAGTTAAGTTCCCAAGTTTTAAAAGTCTGTTGAGAAGTCAATATTTAGTGAAAAGTATGAGTGAAATTCTTGGGTTAACTAAGCCATACAGGACTGGCATCATTTCCCAAACTGGTCACTGCATTTCTATCTAAAGTGAATTCCTGGGCTATGACTTTTGATCTCAAATGCCAGGGGCTTTTCCTCTGCTGCACGTCCACACAAGGTACATGACTAGGCAAGCCTCGTCACTATTTGTGAATCCAATCAGAATAATTTGACCTGGTTACAGAAATAGAATTATACAAATGGTCAGATTTGGTCTTTTTTTCATTATTTTGATGTCATAAAAGTCATCCTTTCATGTATTAGAGATTCCTAGTAGATGTGGATGAGGAAAAAGAGTAGTCTTTCTGGTCTCTCATCATCCCAGTTGCTCTGAGCAGGTGCCAGTATATTGGACAATGTGCTGTAGTTTCTTACGTTGGTATAACTGGATAGTACAATATAATTGTATTGACTGAAAACAAAAATGAAATGTCTTTCTTCAGTGAAACTAGCATGGAAAGTTTTATTTTAAGAAATCCCCGGGAGGAAGATTTTGATTATTGAGATAGAACAGAGTTTTCACTCTTACTGTTTTATTGAGTATTTGATTTTGCTGAGATTTATACTTCTCTGTTTTCCCCAGCTGCTGAAATTGGATTATTATCAGAAAAGGTAAGGTTTCTTTTTTGAAACATAACTGCCCAATGACTGCTTGATTCAGGAAACAGCTTAAGTAAAGCAAAATACTCAGTACCTATGGGAAAACAAAGAGAATTGAAAATACTTATTCCCTATGTCTCAAAACCATAAATAAATAGATGGTTTGTGAAAACTAATTTATTCATATTTTATAGGTGTTTATCAGAGGGAGAATAAGGAGTGAAACTGTGTTCCAATTTTAAAGCTGACAGGTGAATAGGTTTATTTTAAAACAACTGTAACTTAAGTTGACTGCCATAGAAAAGAAGGCACACTAAATTTGAGGTATATTTCTCCTGTATGCTGGTTTAGGACAGCAGTGGATTTCTAACCTGGAGTCACACTTTTTTGTACTGTGTACTGGACTGCAGAGTTAGAAAATAGATTCAGTTCTATAAATTCCAAAATCTTAGTAAATGTTAGGTCATTACTTAAACCATGGTGAAATTGTGTGCTGCCCTGACAGGAGTATTAAGCTCTACAAAGAAGTTTGTGGTGTGAGAAGGTGGGGGAACCCAAATAAATACTGGGAAACAACTGCTCCCAGGGCTATCACAGGAGAACCATCAGCTCTCCCCACATCCCCACCACCACTGGGCCTCTCCAAGTCACTCTTCAGAATGAGAGGTGTGACTGCTTATAGGGATGCCAGATTTATCATGGGATGCAGGGGAAAGACACTTGGGGATTGCACAAGTCCTGTTATGGTCAAGCATGGGAAAATAGGAGTAATAGGTCACCTGTGATCAGGTCAGTATGTGCCTCCTGCTGTGCTCTATCCGGAACCACCACAGTCTGTCCTGTCTGCTCATTTCTCTCCTTTTGTAACTGTTTTCCTGGGGCTCTTCTCAGTGTTCATGTGTCACAAATGGAGTCAGACCACAGATTACAGGCACCCAAAGGTCTGTGGTGCCAGCAAAGGAAGGGGTGAGCATCTGCAGGTTGGGGTGTGATCACAGGGAGCACTACGCTGGATTAGCCAGCAAATAGGTGAAGTGGTCTGGGAGCTATGGGTGTTTATTCCATGGGCCTCTGGGAATGAGACAACTGAAGGACCTGACTGCTGGAAAGACTATGTTGTCCAGGCCATCTGCCAGTGAGACTGTGTGGTTTGGATGTCCATGTGAGAGATGGTCTGTACCAACAGCTGGAGCTGTCTGTGGCCTCAGGGGCTCATATACCCAGGTGCCAGCAGCTGAGGTTATTGGGATCCAGGGGCAGCTGCTGGGCAGCCTGCTGCAGTGTCTGAGCCCAGCTCCTGGAGGCATCCACACTGTACATATGTTTATATATATTTCCCAGCAATGTACCTTCCGGCAGATAAACCAAAGGGAAGCAGAACGAAGCCTTTGGTGCTGTGTTTGCATGAGTGCTGTTCTTTCTGTCCAATGATCTATGTGGCTGGCTGTGTATATATGTATACATGCATTGTGTATATATGTATATGTGCTTGCCTGTTGTGTATGTTAGCCATATGTGCTCAGCCTTGCTACTGGTTGGACCAGGAGGCACGCAGCTGTGGCAGCCACACCTCTGTTAGACCATCAGACTGGCAACCCCTAACAGTATGCAGCTCACTTTTGCCCTTGAAAAGTCACCCCATTGTGCTGCTTGATTTGAGATTTTATTCCAATAAATAAACAGAATTGAAAAGGTAGGAACAATTCCAACTTTGCAAAAATTTTGGCAAACAGCAGCATCTGAATTTTGAGATTCCTGAAACATTCAAGTTCATTATTTCTGATGTGCACACTTGTAAAAGACTTCAGACAAACCAGGAAGGCTTTTTTTTTTTTGAAGGCATAAGTAATATTTGATAATTTTTTGACTTTAAGAAAAGAGAAAGGGCGGAGATTGGGAATGGTAGTAGGAGGTAGTTGATATTTCATTCACTTCTCCAGCTGAGTTGTGTTATCTAATCAGATGTGTAGTCAATCTTAATTTTTTTTTCATATTTTGGTCTGTGTGACTACCCTGAAGTTAATTCAAAATATTCTGCCTCAAATGTAGATTTCATGAGTCTCAGTCTGTCTCAGTCATAGATCAAGACATCTGTTGATGTCTTGAGTCTCAAAACCTGTTTCAGTCATAGATAAAAAATCTGTTGAGCTGATTAACTTGGACTGATCTGTCCCTAACACCACTGACGTGTTCCTGAGGTTACCTGTGCTTCTGGAAGCATTGGAGCATTCAAACTCAGCAAATGCAGGTAGTACACATCTGTCAAAGTAATTTTGCCAGTAGAAAACATCTTTTAAAATATAATTGAGTTACTGGTGAGATAGGTAGATGAAAGAATGATACCAGGTGGGTAACTGAGGATAGAGAAACCACATAGAAAATTGCAACTGGAACAAATTCTGGGTTTTCAAAACATATGTGAGAAGCTATGTAATGCAGTAATGGTGGCATTTTTTTTTCTTTTGTTTACAATAATATTGTCTAAAGCTCAAAACAAATTCTATGGGTGCTTACAAAATTATTAAGAAGCCATACAGATAGTATCACACAATGTTTGGGGAAGACAGTGTTGCTTAGAAATAAGTCCCTTTTATGACGATGCTCTTCATAAGTGGAATTCATCACACATGCATTGAAATAGTAACTTTCCAGTAACTACCTTAATGGAAAGTGAAATCAGCTGTAATGTATTTAAACTACTTCATAACTACTAGTACTAGTCAGCACCAAGAGGAAGTATGGGGGCAAAAATTCATACTATTGCACTATCAAATAAAAACTAGCAATTTAGGACTCTTATTATAAACAGTTACCTAAGCATAAATCCCTTTATAAATTATAGTCAATTTTTTAGTTGCATTAATTTAGAAGGGTATACCACTGATGATTATCTTTTATCTCCAAATTCCCCATTCAAGTGTTGCACTTAGTACTGAAACAACAGTGGGTTTTGCGCCTCCATTTGTTGTCAGTGGTCCAAAACCAGATGCTACCAACAGATAACACAATCCTTTCAGTTTTTCCTCCTTGAGCTGGTGTTTCTATATTATTTAAAACTCAGGAAATAATCCTTGCATTGAACTGCATAGTTAAGTCGTATATCAAGGTAGCAAAAATTATGGTAGGGTCTCTCAGCTTATTACACATTAATTTACAGACACTCATGGTTGTGGACTTCGTGCTGGCATTTGACAACAAAAAAGACTCTGGTTGCAGTCCAGGTTAGATAACAGTTAGACAGTTGGTTCATTAATCAAGTGAACAATTTTAGCTTCACAGAATGCTAGCCTCAGATGGTCTGAATTGGCTTAGGCAGTGGAGCTGCTTTGCTTTACTCCAAGACCCTGGCCCCCATTTTTTATCCAATTTGTTAGCCAATGGGTTAAGTTGCATAGGAAGAATATTTTATTTTAGTGCCAGATACCTGAAGTTGACTTCAAGTAACAACACAATTCTTACTTTGTTCTCAAATGCCAGTATTTCTATGCTAGTAAAGTCTTATTCGTCTTGGAATGTAAAACTATCATACATTTCTGGGACAGACATAAAATGCTTGTGGCTACTAAGCATCCTGATGGTAGACACCTCAAGGAAAAATGGTGTGACCTCATTCCTTTCTGCTTTGATATCTTCATTCAGTTATTTACAATGGTTTGCATGAATCTAGCCTCTCAGTAGCCCAAGCTTCTATCTCTATAAATCACTAGGTGCTCACACCATTTCCTAGTAATAATTCTGGCTGAAACCAGAAACTTTAAATTTAAAGAGACAGCAACTGATAACAGGTAGTTCTGTGAGAATAACAGACATCCAAACCCGTTCTGCACAAGCCACTTCATGTCCACATCCAGGAACCAACCTTGATGCCAGGCAGATGATTAACTCTAGCATCTACCCCAGCACACATTGTTATGCTTCTTCCTGGGCAAAGCTGCCATGCATGGAAGTGTTCAGGCAGCAGGATGAGGTGGCAGCGTAGAAGGAGAAGGGTTTGGAAGGTTGCAACTCTCTAACAAAGGAGGAAAAATGGCAACTTGACATACACCAAGCAGCTGCAAGGTTTGTACGTCTGCTTCCTGCTGAAGATGGTCAGTTGCCAAACCAGATTCTGGCACTTGAATTTGCTGTGTGAGAGCTGCGCCCCTGAGCTCTCCCCCGAGCCACTCTCCAGAAGTCTGGAAACAGCATTAAAGCTCTTTGTTATTGTCCATTCTGTAAAGAAATATCTATATTAATTTATCCCCTATTTAATAAAACAAATCCACAATGATGAATATGACTTTTCCCATTTCAGGTTGTAGTGAAAAATAGGCATGTACAGTAGTCATGTTAGACTGAGGTTTTACATCAAGTATGAAGCCTGATTTTTGCTTTTAAAAGGAAAGAAGATTGTGCCAGATAACATTTTGGGGAAGCAGACTGTGCCTTTTCATTCTACAGTCACAACATGACATAGTAAAAAGACGTGATAAAGCAAAGCAAGCCTCTCCATCAGTTCATTTTGTAAACATTATTAATTGATATTTTATTTTACATGGATGAATTGTTGGCTGTAATGGAAATTAGAAAGACTAATATAAGTTCTATCACTGTGATTGAAATCCATAGATATTAATGGACATTGTAGAGAGGTTGGTGGTGATCTCTTCTCCCAGGTAATTAGCAATAGAACAAGAGGGAACGGCTGCAAGCTATCACAGGGTAGGTTTAGGCTTGACGTTAGGAAAAAATTCTTCACAGAAAGAGTGGTCAGTCACTGGAATCAGCTGCCCAGGGAGGCGGTGGAGTCACCCTCCCTGATTGTGTTTAAGAGTAGATTAGATGTGGCTCTGAGGGATATGGTGTAGGAGAGAACTTTGTAGAGTAGGGCTGATGGTTGGACTCGGTGATGCTAAGAGTCTCTTCCACCAAAACGATTCTATGAATTCAAGCAAATACCATTAGCTTGGGGGTTTCTAGCTAAAAATATTTCTCATGATCAGTACGACTGAGGATGTGATGATCAAAGACTGGAGAGAAGATGTGGTACAACTGGAAACAAACCAGGAAAGAAAGTATGCTTATTAAATGACAAAATTGATCCTCAGATATATATCTTAGCCTGAAGGAAACTATATCATTGATAAATTTTTACATAGGCTGATAGATTTTTAAATCACGTTGTTTCCCAATAGTCTATTAATTCCCAAACATGACATACGGAATGTATAGTTTACAACAAACTTTTTAGAAAATATTTATTTACAATTCTTCAATGTCCTGTTTACAATTCTACACGTCCTATATTGAAGGGTTGTGTTAATGACCATCCGTGGTAAATTTATAATGTAGAAAATGTAAACATGGAGAAATCCAACCTGGCATTATTAGGATCATAATAATAAGGAAATAAACTGTGCCTTCTGGATTTTATTCATTGGTTTACAACAAAAAACACAATTATTATTTCAAAGGACCTCTACAATTGTGATATTCATCAAGTCAGTGAAGTACCTTAGTGAAACCTCTCTTAAAACTGCATGAGTCACATACTACTGCTAAATTACTAAAGATCAGGATTATCTGCTACTTTCACACCAGTCATAACAGCAGAAGTAACTGGACTATTATCTGCACAAATAACAAATTTTTAAAGTCTTTTTTAGTATGACAGATCTAAAACGCAAGTACACTGATAAACTACTGCTTTTATCAACTTCAGACATGTCCAAGTTTTGAATAAACAACCCAACAATAACACATTTTACCATGGAATGCATTCTTTTAACAAAACAATTATGAAAATGCCATTTATGCACCTAATTTTTATGCAGTGGAGATACATTATTCTTTCTTGTCTGCTGCCAAGTTCCTATAATGTTTTACATTGCAAATGTATGACTGAGGAGCCTCTACACAAAGCTCTAAACTTTGTTCCACCCTCTATTAACTCATGTGTATTGGTAAACTCTGCTGTTTCCAAAGATGTGGATTTGCAAATTTCTAACAATTTTAACTGTTTCAGAATTAATTTATAAATTCTCACATATATATTATTTGCTTGTAGAAAGGTAATACACAAAGAAACTGTTTTCTGCAGCTGTTAATATGGAGGACTGATTTATTTTTGCTTGTATGATATAAACAGGAAAATAATAAGTGAACCAATGTAATTATATTTTTTCATACAGTATTCAATCATATAAATGATGGACTGGAAAATAAGTTTTGCACTTTAGACATTACTCATATGCAGATCTTGTTAAGGATTGAATATGTGATATGGGCTGTGTAATCAGAGCACATAGCAGTTCAGTTACAGTAATACTTGTAAATACTTTCAGAGATCTGAAAGGCTGTTTGATTTCAGAGCTGCAGCTTTTACTCATTATCTAACACTAGATGTTAGGAATTTTCAGTAACTCCAGTAGTGATGCTCTCATCACAGAACAGCAGCATCGTTTGTATACTTCTGTGACTTTTTTTATTTCCACAGGATGTGTCAAATTCTGAAGTTTCCTTAATTCATGTAAAAATTGATTAAATTTCTGTGTTTTTGAGATGTGGAAACTAATCACTTCAAGTGAAACTAAAGTGCACCTGGAGAGTTAGCAGAAGGCATACGCACATTCATCTCCTACTGCAGTTCGATTTGCCAATGTATTCATTTGCACAAAGTGTTGGACCAGTCAGCAAAATTACCTAAATATGGAGGTGTTTCACATATATCAGAGATTTAACATATTGCTGCTGACAACTCAATTAAATTAAATGTCATAGATGAGTATTTTTCTGACAAGTGCACTGAATTAGGAAGATACTCACTTAATGTTCTTCAGTAATTAAATCATATTGAAGTATGGGGTGCCTGTCCACCTGCATTACTGGTCCTATTCGTAATGTACTCAGAATGAAAATTAATAATTAGTATTGGTTACATATGCATCTATCTAAGTTTAACCATCATTGTATTTTTCTTGGTTATTATCTTGGAAAGACTATACATCTGATGCTGCATAATTTTGATCAAACACTGTTTCTAAACTCTGAAAAGTTACTTATTTTTGCTCAGTTAGTTGCACAGTGTAAAATAATAGTATTTTTAACTGGCCTTTTCTGATCAGAATGTCTTAACGCCTCATAAAAACAGATTTCCCAAAACTGCATTCACCTTTCAAGAGCAAAACTCCAAAAAAGCCTTGACTTTGATTACAGTCAGTGGGAGTCTCAGACAGAAGGATTTGGTCTACTGGTTTTAAAGATAGTGAGAAGGTTAATACCTATTTGCAGTGGTTATTACATAGCGGTGTCACAGAGAGCCTTGAGAGAATGCAACAGAATCATAGCCAGAGGCAGTTTGTCAGAAGGACAAGTCATAAGGCTGTTGCTTGGCCAGTGATTCAGAGAGAAAAACATCTTCACTATCTTAGTTGTTATGTCCTTGCTATGTCAAATTTCTCGAGAACTGAGGAATTTTCTGTGCCTTCGTTAAGCCCTTGAATTGATTCTGAATAACAGAGAGCAGAAGTTACTTCTGCAAATATACCTGGAAATGCTGGTTGCCAAATGCCATAATCTAATCAGCTGAAGGGCTGCATCAGCTCCCAGTGATGCACAGCTGCCACATTATTTAAGTGCATCGATGACAGTCTTCCTGCCACTTGTATTAGATAGGCATGGAGAGTATGTTACCAGAAGTACTCTCATCAATTATCCTGAGGCCTGAGTAAAGAGAACCTATTATATTTAGAAATGAAAGGAACAGAAATGCTGGGAAAAAATTAGTAGTCATTATGTTTGTATTATTCTTTTTGTAAAATAAACATTTGCTATTAAAAATAAATAAATAAACAAACAAAATATGACACAATAAGCAGTAGAACTGAGGCAATATGACTTAATGACCTTGTTTTTATAAACACATTCCCCCTCCAATACATCCTTTTGCTCCAGCCTCCTCAAACAGGGGTAATATATAACTCTTTCTCTCTTTCAAGACCGTTTCACAGCTAAGATTTGATTTTGCACCCAAGTTATAGCCAATATCTGAAAACACTCTCCTTAGACTTTGTCTTAATTTTACTGAGAACATAGTGGTATATGAAGCACAACAATCTGAGGTGAACTGTAAGATGGAGGGAAGATGAAACTTCACAAGGTGTTATGTCAGCCAGGCTCCCCACATCTGAGACCAAAATAACTGTTTACAGAAAAAATCATAGAATGGAAAACTTTGATAAAGTGTATTTTGTTGTCTATCTTGGGTAATATTCCTTTCTGTGGAATCTGAGTTTATGTTTGGCTGAGTGGCAGGTAATATTCAGGCACAATATGGATACTCCTTAGGTCATGTGAAGACTTTGTAGCCTTGCTTTGGCTAACAATATATGTATATGTGTGCATATACATGTACACTGACATTTAGCATAGTAAGCATCAATGTATGAGATGACTTAGTTTCACAAATATGAGATTTTTTCCACCTGATTCTAGTCCAAAAAAACCTTCATGCATCAAGTTATCACTTATCAGAAATTAAAACTTTCAAACTGGAACATCCACAGAAACTTGGCATCAAGAGGATCTTCTTCCAAAGTGAAAGAAATCCTTTTGGCAGAGATATGCACACCCTTCACCAATGGTATCTTCTCTGTCAAAAGCAAATGAAAATTGTTCTAATTTTTAAATCCCTATCTATTTATTTAACAGCAGTTATTGGACCACAGAAATCTGTTTAAACAAGAACTAAGTTCCTCGCAAACTGACAAATACAGGCTATTTGGATTACATTAGTAGATTTATAACTCAATTTTTTATATATAAAATCTTCCTCTGTATTATTGAATACCATAATATAGTGTCTCTGTGGCACCAGTGCAGGCTTATGGTTGCATTTATCTGTACTGTAATGACTTCATTTTCAAGTTTATTAAATACTAATAACCTCTGTTGCAACCAACAGACTAGGAAAGGCAGGAAAATCTTCCAGTTTGGTAAGAGCTGAACCCATCAAGTAGAGCTGAATTCATAAAGGGGATATGAATGGTGTGTAGATGATTGTGTGTAGATGATTTTTGTTGCATATTAAAATGTTACTTCTCCCAAAGCTCAAAAGACATCTTCTTTAAATACTTTTGTAGGTAGTGGTCATATGAAAAATGAAACCTGGAAAAAAGCAGTGAATAAGAGACCCTGATGAAATTCTTGTGACATAACAACTGTTTGAAATTTTCTAGTTTACACTGAAGGTAAAAATGAGTGGGGGTGGGTTGTTTGGATATTTTTCCTCTTCCCGGTGACATTTATAACGCCTTTTTCTAAAACCTGTTGTTATTGAAACAAATAGCAAAACTACCTTTTAATGGACTTTAAATGAGGGGAAACAATTCTGTTCTAAGATATAAGTAGCCTAGAAGATCGATTTGTCTTCTTTCAGGATCAAAGCTTTTGCTCTACAGAAAAGTTCTTTGCACCTTTTATCTCTACCTAATACCGCAATGGTGAAATCTTGAAGAGAAACTGTTGAACATTGTGTCTGTACTAGCACATAGTTATGTAGCCAAAATCAAAGTGTAAGGAATGTTTTCCAGCTTTTAAAAATGCAAATCTATAGAACTAAGATATCATATACTATAAAACTCCCTATTCTGGACACACTAAAGATGCATGCCCACATTTATCTAAAAAACTTATTCTAGAATTGGGCACATCTAGTTGCCATAGTCTTCTCTAATTTTGGTTTGGTTTTGGCCAGAAGATGGGCTTTGGAATTCTTGGATGTTAGTCACTTAACAATACTAAACGTTTTTTTAATCTACTTAAGGAACATTACCTTCTGTTATAGTAAGCATAGAACTTTCCTTTTAGGAAGAAAAAGAGATGACTGGATTATTATTTGTGAAGTGTTATTACATAGACACAAAAGCAAAAGACATCCTTTCCTCTCACAGAAGACAGTCCTTCACAAACTTCTTCAATGTGAATACTTCCCATAGCTGAAATTCTTCAAAAATTGCTCCAGCATGGGTCCTTTCCATTGAGTACAGTCCTTTAGGAATGGACTGCCTAAGCACGGGCCAGGTTTTCACAGTCTCCCACGGGTCCTGCCAGAAAACCCGTTCCTGTGTGTGCCCCTCTCCATGGGCCACAGCTCCTGCTAGAAGCCTGCTCATACTTGTGGTGTCCACAAGTTGCAACTTCCTTCAGGACACATCCCCCTGCTCCAGCATAGGGTCAGGGTGGATATGTGCTCCACTGTGGCCCTTCATGGGCTGCAGCGGGACAACCTGGATGACCATGGTCTTCTCTATGGGCGGCAGGAGAATCTCTGTTCCAGCACGTGGAGCACCTCCTCCCCTCCCTTCTTCACTGATCTGTCTGCATAGTTGTTTCCCTCACATGTTTCTCACTCCTGTCTCATACAGCTTCTGCCCAGTGCATTCTCACAAGATTATGTGACAGTCAAGAAGTGATTCTAAGGATCACAGGTTTTGATTATGATGCTGAAATCTGAAATTCTCCTTCCTACCTTTTTGGGACTGTATCGTAGTCTGTAGGATTAGTTTCTTTTTCTCCACCCTAGATCAAGTTAATACAGTCCTTGGGGGAGTACATGCTCTATTTAATAATTTTCTTCCTTTTTCTATTGCTATAATGTTGGTTTAGAAAAGAATTAAACTTAATAGAAACTTTCAAATTAATAACAGTTTATTTGTAGTTATAGAGAGAGACACATTGATATAACAATAGAAAGAAAACTCTTAATCAAAATGTGCTAATTCAGGGAAGCCATTTTTTTTTTTTTAATTTTTTTTTTAAGAGTGTGATGGAAAACAAGAGACGCAGAACTTGATGATTTGGACCATGGGAGATTGAGAGTGAATAACAGGGATTATATATGATACTTTTTTTGCCTGAGAGTCCTCTGGGCTTTGGCAGAATAGAAGAGTAACCCGCTGCCAATCTTCCCATGTCCTCATCCACAAGACTACATGAAGTGCATGTGTCCTCTAAGCATGTAGAGGGAGAGTGATAGCAATCTCATTTTCTTCACTAGACAGAATGAAGAGCTTTAGAAATTTTAAGAACTACTGTATAGCTTTTTCTTCCTCCACCTGAGTGATGATCTTCATCTTTATACTTTCTGTTACAGAAAAATTACTAAATAGTAAAAGTGGTGAATGTTTGAATTCTACAGCATTCTGAGCAGTTTCCCAACATGAGAGGAGAGGTGAGAGGGAGAGAGCCAGGGAGTTCAAACCTACACATGCCATACTTTACTTTTCATTCCTTTTTTTTAAAAAAAAATAGTTTATTTTCATATATAAAATTAATTTATTCATCCTTAAACAAGGAACCTCTTCAAGAAGTATCCAAATATTCTTGGTTTGGAAAAAGCTGAAAAGAAACTGCACCTTTCCCCTATAGCCTAAAATCCTGAATGACTTCTGATTCATCATCTGACTGAAAAAGATATGCACAGCGGTTCAGTCATTCCTTCAAAATACTCAGAGAAAAATGAGATAACATAAATATTTTTCTTATATATTTTTTGTGAACTTCATAAGATTAATTTTACTGCTATTTCTAGTTTACCGTTATTCCTCACGTGGAGGGCCACAAAGATGACCAGAAGGATGGAGCACCTCTCTGATAAAGAATGACTGAGAGAGCTCTGGTTGTTCAGCCTGGAGAAGAAAAGGCTCTGGGGAGACCTTATAGCAACCTTCCAGTACCTGAAGGGAGCCTACAAGAGAGCTGGAGAGGGACTCTTTGTCAGGAAGTGTAGTGACAGGACAGGGGTAATGGCTTTAAAGTGAAAGAGGGGAGATTTAGATTAGATATCAGGAAGAAATTCTTTCATGTGAGGGTGGTGAGACACAGGAACAGGTTGCTCAGAGAAGCTGTGGATGCCCTATCCTTGACAGTGTTTAAGGCCAGGCTGGATGGGGCTTTGCACAACCTGCTCTAGTGGGAGGTGTCCCTGCCCATGGCAGGGGGGTTGGAACTTGATGAATTTCAAAGTCCCTTCCAACTCTAACCATTCTATGATTCTATGATTTCTATGTTGTAAGGGTATAAACCTGGGAATTCTGGGCTAGGGGTGAAACTGAAGGAGTCATGAATGACTTCTTAAACAAAGAGGCCTGAAAATACAAAACACTGTTCTTTTCCCCTAAGAAATCGGCTATGTCATATGTGACTCAGATATGCTTACCATAAAGGACATCTTCTAAGGAACACACTGTTGCTATGACATCATGTAAAGTTCTACTCTTGGTATAGAAAGGATTCTGTATTACATCTTACTGTGTACATAGAGAAACCTTCACTTCAAAATAGCTTGATTGTGTTTACCATGAGAGGACGCTATTTTCACAGTGAGATCTTCAGCCAAAACTCAAAACTATTTCATACATCCTTTAATGCTTTAGAACTAACAGGTAAGCCCCAAGAAGGAGTCTTGTCAGTAGAACAGATACGAAGACTTAAAATCTGCAGATTAAGCATTAGAGAATAGAGCTGGCAGACAGAGAATTTTTTACAACAGTAATTACCAGCTCCCTAGGGTATGGTCTGATGAAATGTTGTGTCAATTTGTACTGATAGTTGTCAGATGGCTATAATATTGCAGGCAGTATGGAGGTAACAAACCAGATAAAGACCAGAAACCCCAGAAATTATACTGCATGCATTACCAAATGTAGTGAAGCCCTGTTATACTGGATAAGGAGCGACCAGGACACCGAAGAAAGTGAAAGCTTGCTAGTACAATTATTAAAATATGACCTTGTGTGCGTCTCCACTTGGACCCAGCTTAGGTGTAGCAGATTGTTAATGCAGTCAGTTTGTGAGGAGGTGGCAGTGTCAGCACCCGATGGAGGGTGCTGCACAGAGGGGTTTCTGAGCCTGGACCCCCCACTCAGAGCCCTAAGCCCAGCCGGAACCAGGAAGTCCACGGCAACCAACGAGGCACGGGGTGAGGCGTGGCCAGAAGCCACACGAAGATTTAAATGCAGTAAGAGCAGACCCTCGGTTGGTGAGGCAATGGCACTGGCACCGGTACCTCCCTCCAGAGTGTGGCGGGTCACAGGTGAGTGCAAGGGGAAAAGAGCAGGTGAGCTAGTCTGACTAGAAAGAAAACTAAACCATTAGGAAATAATTCTTCACAGAAAGAGTGGTCAGGCGCTGGAATAGGCTGCCCAGGGATGTGGTTGAGTTGCCATCCCTGAATGTGTTTGAGTCGATTAGATGTGATGTTGGGTGCTATGGTGTAGGGGAGAACTTTGTAGAGTAGGGCTGACAGTTGGACTTGATGATCCCAAAGGTTTAAGCAGCTTAAGACTCTTTGCAATGCTCCAAGTACTGTGATAGTCACTTTGTGTGCTGATATATTTGAAGTGAATATGCTATGTTAAGACTTTAAAATGAAGGCCACAAACATCTTTATATTCATAACTTCCTCTCATGGATTTTTCCTTTAAAATATATTCAAAATGCAAATATTTCTTGAAGGGCTTGAATCTTCTCTCATGTGTGCATTCTTCACAGAAACACTAGTTTCATGATTTCCGTTAAATTGCTCTTAATTTGTAGCATATATTTATGTGAGGATCTGCCCTTTTGTTACATAATGAGTACAGTGTATTGTTTCTTTTTCGTTTGTTTTAGATTTTAGGGCTGAATTAACAGTGGTCATTGTAAAGTAAAAGTCTTCCAATTTGACATGAAAAAGCCATTTGTTCATGCACTCTATCAGAACAGAACACATTCCTTTAAGGAACACTGAGTAAAATTAGTGGTGTTAGTATGACTTAATGAAAGATTTGGTGCTACATTCAATATAGTCTACATAGCTTAAAATAATATAACAATCATAGTATTGAATAAGTCCATATGCATTTACACAGTTATCAACACTGTACTCTAGAAACATTACTTAACAAAGAAAAGGTTAAAAGTTACATATTTGAGATAGGACATAGCTAATAAATTGTTTGGTATTTTCATTTACAGCCTCGTATATGTCAATCATAATATCTAGCAATAAATTTTAATAAGAATATTGCAATTTGGAAGTACAGCTTGGGATTTTAAAGCACCAAATTGACAAATTTGCAGAGGTTAATATGTATCACCACAGCAGTAATTCTAATGGTTTATGTGAATACTTTTCAAAATTGACTGATCACTTTTATCAGAGAACTGGCTGATTTAATGAATTGTGCTTTTAACTAACAAACTCAGGGATAGTGTCCAAAGCTGGGACATCTGCTTATTCATAAAGAACAGGGTGGATATGCAGAACCATGAGAATAGTGAGGACTGCTCCCTAACCATTGATGGGACACAAAGGAGTGGCTTAAAGCTTAGTCAGCGGAAGTTCAAATTGGAAATTAGATAATAAGTCCTGCACTGAGAGAGTGGTCAAGCACTGGAACATGGTCCCCAGGGAGTCATGTCTGTTATTTGAGAAGCATTTGGACAATCCTCTTAGATATGATTTAACTTTTAGGTTGCACTGTGTGAAGTCAGTTGGACTCAGAGTCCCTTTCAACTCAGGATATTCTATGATTCAGTTGAAGCAGGTGACTGGGAAAAGACAACATATTTATCAAAGGCAAGGTACGCCTGATATGAATCAGCAGTGCACTGCTTCAGCAACAATGGCAAATCAGAACCTGAGTTCATCTGCAGGGCAGGTACTAACCGGATCATTCCACTCAGTGCTTATAAAAATGTACCTGGAGTACCATTTCGGGTCCCGACAATTAAAGTAAGACTCAAGCTGGAGAGGGCCCAAAGGGCCATGATGATGATCAAATGGAAGGAGAGCCTGCCCTACAAGGAAAGACAGAAGGAGGTAGGCCTCTTCTCCCTGGAGAAGGTCCAGAGTAAATCTCATTGCAGTATTCTACACTTAAAGTGCAGTTACAAAAAGGAAAGAGGCTCTCCCTCCACAAGCAGTCACATGGAGAAGACATGTGTACAAGTGGCGCTGGTAGAGGTTTAATCTTGACATAAGAAATTTTTTACAGTAAGAGAAATTGTTCACTGGAACAACCTCAGGGATGTGGTAGATTCCCCATTATTCGAGGGTGATGTTAGGGGATGCTGGATGATGCTAGTGATGCACCATGACTGAAAAGGGTTCTAGATAATCTCATCATGCAAAGGTTGAAACACATGAATTTTTAAATTCCCTTCCAACCTGGTCTATTCTATGATTTTATGAACTGAAAGTCTTCAGCAACTAGTACTAGTCCCCCTGGTTGGATGTTGGAAATTTCTGCAGTCAAGTCTTGGGCTTCTAATAATGTATACTAGTTCTATACATTTACAGTGGTGTATATATATATATAATTTCTGCCTTATAAAGATTGAAAGTATATAGTCTTTATAATACCACCAGTTTGAAAAAAAAAGATGGACTAGGATAAGTCTACTTGTTATTCAGAATACATCCATATTTTTAAAACCAGCATTTAAGTTCTTGCAGGCAATCTTAAATGAGACTAGCAAATA
>VZTM01022441.1:0-33151 GCA_013400555.1 Jacana jacana
GTGGTTCTTTGTTGCCATCTGAGGTCAAACCACAACAGGTATCAATCAGACCGTGAATGTTTGGGCCGGATTTTCTCCGGGACAGATGTGCAAACAGTCTTGGTTTGTAGGACACCTCCTAGTTTGCCTTCAGTGGAGAAATCCTACCCCTCACTGCTTCACGGAAAAAACCCTATCACTGGGCAGCTGGTACAAGGTGTTCACTGGTCAGGTAGAGGGGAGGTCAAAGCATCTACCATGAAGGAAAAAGTAAAGCTCCAAACCATGTCTCAGACATAGCTTCACCCTCATAAGATGCAAAATGCTGGTGAAGAGGAGGAAGATACCTCTGAGCATGAGGCAGTGAGAGCAGAGCACCTGGAAAAGGGACTCTTCTCTCTTGCTCTCTCTAGAGGGAGCTGGAAACCGTTGCTCTCTCCAGCCCGACTTTACGTCACCCAGGGGACACCAAGAGGCCTGGAGGTTCCCATCTCAGGAAACTCCAAAGGGATTTCTTCTCAAGCACAGGTCCTGATTTCCAGGGCAAACTTCTACAGCTACAGCACTGCCATAAGATCAGAGTATTAAGACCCAAGTCAAATGAAAAATTCAAGTGACAAACCCACTTTAAGATATAGAGGAGAAAGATCAGGTCAAGGGGAATGAGAAGCTTCTATAAAGCTCTCTAAATTGTTGACAACAAGCACTGAACAACCTTAATAAAGAAAGGGAGGATGTAGAGAAAAGGTTCAAGATGCACTTAGACCTTAGAAATGTCACTAGAAGCCAAGGTGTCTGGGTAGCAAAGTTAAGGAAAACATGACAACGTCTAGGTCAGGGTCTTAGCCACCAAAACCAGCCTGGAGCCTGCAAGCTCAAAGCTCAGCCACACCTCCAGCAGCAAAGACAGGCAAAACAGGGCTTGAAATGTACCTACCATATGGGGAAAGAATTTGACACTGTCTAGATGAAAGAGCTTTTAAAACCATAAGAAAAGAAAACAGCAAGTAGCAAGGAAAATGCTAAAATACTGATTTGAGGCAGGAAGAAACCACAGAGCTTAATGCATGGCCCAAATCAGACCCTGCCAGCCGCGGGGAGGCAGGGATCGCCCGGGCTCAGGTACAGCCGGATGAGACACTTTTAAAAGGCGGAGCTGCCTGCAGAGTCATCACAATCATACAGCACAAGTTTTTAAGCAAAATACCTCTTTTAACTGATAGGGCTTAGCACTCCAGACAATTAGAGGCACTCAGCACCTTGCATGCTGCACAGAAAGCATGCACCTGGCCCCACAACAAGCAAGAATGTGAGGCAAAGCTAACAGTATTGATTTTAAAATGGTGTTTTATTAGCTTATCTTATCAGCACAGTTAATATTCAAGAAAATAAGACAAACATATAAAACACTTTGACCTTTGCTATCTGGAAAAATATTTGCTTTTACTCTTTACACACATGACCTATATGCTGCAAATGGTTCACACCAACTGTGAAAAACCACAGTAATTAGCTGAAAAAACCCCACCTTGAACCATTGGAGCTTTTGCAGGTGAAAAGTAGGGCCTGGGCAGTGAATTTACAGTGATGAAAGGAGAATTATAATGCAATAAAGGGCACATTTTAGAAAAAAACACCCCAAAGCAGAAAGCAGCTGAGTTGTGTCAGCTTTGCTAGTGCATGGGCTACTGACTCCCTGCCTCAGGACTTGGGGAACGCCTCCAAGTCAAATGCCATTGTGTTTGTGGCTATGTAACAATTGTAATATGTAACAATTCTCCCTTTTCAGGCAAATTCCTCTTGGGGGTGTTCTAAACAGCCAGGGAAGAGCAGAGGTAGGCTTAACACCTAGAAGGTAAAATATCCGCTAGAATAAAGGAGAAGAGAGCTCTGTTCAAGGGCCAGCCCCTCATGCTGACAACTGTGCTGCAAGTGCTACAGGTATTCCCAAAACCAAACACGGCAACATCCTCCTCTGCTTCAGAATCACTTTCCCTTGCTGAGCTGCCAATTACTGCTATTTTATCAAAGGCTTACGCCATGAGGAGGATGATGCAGAGCTAATCAGGACTCATGGATGGGTCTCAAAACAAAACAGTTAGAGCCAAGTGGGTACCAAGAGATGAAGGTAGGGGTCTGGGACTGGGAGACTTTCCAGAATAGTTTTCACACATGAAGGCATCCTCCTTAAAGCCTGGAGCCTCTGACTACACTTGCTGGAAAACCCTGAGGGTTTGTGGCTGTTTCTAATAAAAGACAGTGACACGGTGGAAAAGACTGCTCGGGGAGGTATGAAGTCTCTACTGCCACAGGTCTTTAAGGACTGAGACCAGCCCTCTGCAAGAATGACACGCCCTAATGCTGTTTTGCCTTGGGGTACGGCTGGGCTTGGTTCAGAAGCCTCTGACCCACGGCAGGCACAGCCAAGAGACTGCAGAGAAGGATTTGCAAGGCTACGTCAGAGCCAAGGCACCCCAACAAGCTCTCCAGATATTCTCACCATGAGTTTTCTCCCAGGGAAAACATCTCCCCTATTTCAAAGAAGCTGTCTTGATACTCACCAACGCGTGATCAAACTTAAAAGTACTGATGTAGTAGGCTGGGATGTCGGCTGCTGCCAAGGGCTCAGAAATCTGAGCGACAATTCCACATTCATCTGTCGGGGAGAGAAAAACTCTTGTCACTGTCTGACTGGCACCTCTCAGTCTTGTCAGAACTCCTGGGTCTTGCCAGGTCCATGCATGTACAGGAAGGAATTTCTCGTCATGAACTCAAATCAGAAGTGAGCTCTGTGAGAAATGTGTCCTCTCACACAGAATCAGGGTCTTTGGGCCACAACATTACACTGCACATTTCATTTTATTGCCTTCTTTTCATTACAGAGAACTGTGTTTTGTGCCCAAAGGCACAAAACACTAGACCTGGAATGATTTTCAAAGGTCCAAAGAAACACAATTAATGACATTCAGAAAGGAAGCACCAAAGACAGTCTGGTATACCCTTAACCTCTATTTTTCTCTTTAATTGCTGCTATTAAACACTTTGCCCTGCATTTCTGAGAGAGGAGATGCTGCCCTGCTGGTTGGCCTGGACACACGGTTGGCTCCCAGACCACAGCCCCTGAGACAGTGTTTCACACCACTTTAAAAGGTTCATCTGTCCTGTTCATTGCAGATCAACTGTACACTGTTCCCAGATGAAATATGACTTTCCCTGATCCAAACTGAACTTTTCAACTTGATTCTAAGCTAACATATTTAAGCAGTGCATATTTAGGGGACTGGCAGGTGACCTGATGTCCCATCAATGCCATGCACCATTTCTAAATATTTTGCCTCAACAATGCATAAAGAGAAGGTGCTCGAGAATCTCCCTCTTGCTATTTTTGTTTGCCTGGCATAGAAGTTGCAGTGAAATGTAAAGAATTGGCCAAACGTTTTTCAGAAATATTCTTGAAGCCTGTATTTTGCAACTGTTTCAGAGTCCATGGGAAGGAGCCCCGGTGTTTTCCAAAAATCAGGCCTTTGTTGCAGAATTCAGATTGGACTCCCCAAAGTTACAGGGGATATAAAAATAACAAGAGCACTTCTGCAGAAGTGAAGCGTTTACTCTGTGCTACTTAGGTCCAATATCCTATTGAGTAGAGAAAATATTTGCAGTACTGGATGTGAAACAGGTCTATGAATAGGTCTCCCACTTGGACTGCTATAAATCTGTATGAAATCTCCTAAAGCCAGAGAGCTGCCCAAGGATTGCACTGGATCCTTCCAACCACTGAGTTCAGTGATGTACAATGCCTTCCCGTGCCACCTCCTTGTCCACTTTTAAACAGAGCCCCAGCTGTAGCTGCCTCCAAAGTCCAGCAGATGAATGCAATTTAGATGGAGCTGTCAAGCATGCAGCACTTTTAAAAGTATATTTAGAAGTCTGACTTACTAGGCAGGAGTCAGACTCCTCCTGTTGGAAAATCTCAGCTTGCAAAGTCATGTTATGCTGCTGCTGGCTCTTAAAAAGCCTCAGATGGATTTTTCCATCATGCTTGAAGGCCCTGAGGCCAGTAACTACCTGCGCACCAACTGATCCCCCAAATGTTTACTTACCAAAGCCAAGAGGCTGCCCACCAATCCGCACCATCTTCCAGAGTTCGCCAGATGCACTTGTAAACAACAAATTATTAGGAAATCTGGAAATGAAAAGGAACACCAAACGTGGCAATTAAAACACAGCAGCGTATCAGATTCTGCCTGCGGGGATGCTGCTGCTCCTGCACCCCTGCACTGCCTGAAGTCAGCAATAGCTTCCGCGGCAGCAGCTCGGTGAAGCCGAGAAAACTCCAGGCAGGAGGATGGACGGACTTGCTTGTCCCTCCAGATGTCCATAGGAAATTGCTGTCTGAGGTGGGAAGTCTGTACAGGCACTCGGGGAGGCATGGGAAAAGATTCTGAAGGAACTGGTTATGCCCCAGCTTTACAAGCATTGAGACTGGCTTGATTTGAGCTGCATTTAGAAACCCCGAGGGACAGAGTATGTTCCACACCTACTCTCTTAGGTGTGTGAACCACTGGTTTTGTGCCTGAGCATCATCAGTGCTTTTTTCCACACCAGGTCCCTGGGATCCCTGCAGAGATCCCCATTTCTTAGCAGGGGAAGAAAAGCAGTGGGTAAGAGACTTGCCCAGGGACACACAGGCAGTCCATGAGCGATGGAATTGGCCGCCTGAGTTCCCCAAGCACCAGGCTGCTGCTCCAGCCCTCCAGCCTCTCTTGAAGGCAGACAGGTTTACTCCAATTAAGGTCAAAGAAACTTTCAAGAGGGCAATTAATAGTTCACAAAACAAGTCCCTGGGGCAGGCAAGAATCAAAATCAAACACTGCACTGTGTGTCAAAAGCAAATCTGCGTGTTGTATCTCAGCACAGCATCCTGTCTAGCCTCCAGACCTCAGAGACTTCTGCGATGCGAGGCTGCAGAAGTACACACACACAAACAGGCTGAGATTTGCTCCCTGGCTGACTTTCTCCTTGCCAGAACAAACGAGTTCTGGGCTCCTGCTGCACAGGGATGACTCAGTGCGTTATCATCACAACAAGACTCCGCACCAAGCCCAGCCATGTGTAAAAGCAAAGCGGGAGGACAGCATCACTGACATCCTCACCCTACTTTTGGCCTTCAGCAGTAAAACCTCAACCATGGACACCAGATTTTTTGGGGCTTCGCTCTTAAAAACACAACTAATGAACAGTGAAATAAAAATGTCAGAATCACTTTGACCCAGTGTCCCTCTTTCAGAAGGGAGATAACCTTACATTGGCTTGAGATTTCACTGAGGGCTTGGACAGACAAGCCCCAAATTCAGGACCTGGAACTAACATGCTAGAAGTTCACTCAGAACAGTGACAGAGTGTACAGGCACACGACACTCGTACAATGAGGCTCCCAAGAATTAACATGGAGGTGATTAGGCTGCTCCTTGCTCTTTTGAGAACATCCCAGGTGCTTTTTGGGGATTCAGGAGACCCTAAGACCAAAGCTCACCTCTGCTGCGTCTGGACATCCATGACCAAGGAGATGTAACCCTCAATGAGAGAAAAGGAGAAAAAGCGAATATGTCCCGAGTCTTCGTTGCCCACCACTGAGTCTTTTACTCTGAAGAAACAGAAGATAACAACATTAACTGTGCTTAGAAGAACAAAGGAAGGCTTTTAAAGCAGGTATAGCCAGTGAAATGAGGTATGTTCATACCTTGACTTAGGGAAGTGACACTGAATTCTGTCACATTATACTACTTTTCATTCTTTTGATTTTGCAGGGGCAAAAAATGCCAGTCTCCACAATGGGCAAAACTCTCCTATCCCTGCCCCAAGGCCCTCTTGCATGAGTCTGTGGGGCAGGAGTTGCAGGTACCAATGAGCAGCAGCACATCCTCTGGTCATATGTGGATATGCAGCACATTGATCACATTGCTCCTCTTAGCTCAAATCAGAAAAGGCTCAGCTTTCCAAAGCCAATGGATGTCTTTGGGCACCCTCCATCTCCTACTTGGCTTCCACCTGCCAGGACAACCCTCTTGAGCCTGCGAAATCTCCCTCCCCAAGCGCAGAGCACTGCAGCAGTGTAAGGCCACAGCAGAACCCTGGGTGTCCTGGAGAAGCAGTGTGAATTTTTGCCTCCAGACGCCAGCCACACCTCCCCCAGCAGCCTGTCTCCCCTCCGGGACCTACCCATTGGAGTAAAACATGACATCCATTAGGAGTGTAGCAACAGTGGGAAGGGTATCTGGATCCAGGCTGGTGACGCAGAACATATTACTCGGACTGGAAAGGGGATGAATGACAGGCCTCTGGACTGAAAGAGACACACACAGACACACACAACTATGAAGATACCTCTGCAGCAGGTTCACGTCCCACCAGATGTGTTATCCACATACCAGCAGCAGCCGCAGAGAAAAATGACAGTGTTTGTAAGCAAGTTCTTCATTCCTGAAGCCTGGTTCTTTTTCAGACAGGGACAAGGACCTTGGGGACAACCTGCTCTTGCGACGTCCTCTCTGCGGTAGAGGGTGAGATCCATGCCCTGCATGGGGGACTGGTGACCTCCCTGCTTGTGGGGGTATTCAGGACATTGGGTGCTCCAGGTGAGACAAGGGACAAGCTAAAAGGAGGTGGCAAAACAGACTGAGCAGTAGAAATAAATTCAGGGTCCCACCATTTAAAGGGCATGGCTCTGGAAGGCACCTCTGTGGCTGTGCTTCCTGGCAGTACACCCTCTTTTCCCTGATTTCTGGGGGTCTATTTTGCCATAATATCTACAAAAATTAAAAAATAGGTGACACGCAGCAGCTCGGCAAACACGTTTGCAGGCAGGAGCTGGCAAACAGCCGGTATTTAGGCATGCACACAACACAGCAAATCTCGTCCCTGTGCATAATCGACATGCTTTTTTCACTGTGCCCTTCCTTCACAGTTTTTGTATAAGGCTCATCTTCTTAAACAAGATAATTTTTAGCTATTGAGTGACGAGGCTGAGTGGCACTTCATAATAGCTGATCTCTGCTTTGTTTGGTTATGGGCACAAAATTAGACACAGGTGTGTAGGTAAACATATGTATTTAAGTAGTTCCTTTTCCCAACTGTGCCCTTTGCTTGATGCCAGTTCCTCTAGACTGGAAACATCCTGGGTTCTGTACAGCCCTGGGCTGACAGCCGCCTTGATCCTGACTGGTACTGAAGTGTGCAAGTTGAACACTCTGTGCATCAATCACTGAAATACTTAAGTTTCTGTACACGGAATTTTCCTTTGCAATGTTGAAACCTGGAAGTATGGGCTACACATAATGTGGTTTGCAACTGAAGTGAATTGTTGTAGGACCTTCTGTCCTACAAAAGGCACGTTTTCCCTACAGATGTGAAACTAGCATTGAAAAGCTCAAATCCAGCAAAGCTCAGCATGGCTTGGGAATTTAAGTGTTAAGCACCTACTGAAATCCTGGGCTGAACTCAGGCACGTGTTAAGACAGTTTTCCACCTTACAACAGGACAAACGTTCACTAAAACGTTGAAGGAAGACAGGAGGAAGACTTTCACCTCCATGCGTCATGGAGACTGACCCGCTGGCAAGCTGAGCCCACGCTGGTCCTTACCCAGTTTTGGTTTGACAAATCCATTTGTTATCCCAAGGTCATCAGCAGCCACTGTCTCCCCATTCACTACTCGGAGGATGGTGAACTCAGCAGCCAGCGTGTGCATCACGAAGGGCAGGTCTCGCTCACGTACCTGAGGTTGACAACAGGATTAGCTCATGATGGTATGCACCAGGAGTGAGAATATACTACGGGGAAGGTCACAGAAAAGGGCACAGAAAAGCAGACACATCACTCCTGCTGGAGCCAACAGATGCGTAAGGATAATTATCATCTGGATGTGCCTCTGGAGAAGCACATTTGGTGATACCACTGCAAACATCAGTAGGATTAAGCATCACAGACTGTGGAAAGAATGTGGAGACTTCTAAGAGGGAGATGTTTCAACTCTTTTCCAGCATCCTTTCAAGAACTCAGCACTCCTTCTTCAGCCTTGTTTCCCAAGGAAATAAAGCTTTTGTGGTCGTGCCCTGTGTGAGTGCACACATGTGTTTGAGGCAGAGAGGAAGTCTGTGTGTCTATGCCCAAAACAACTCCGAAGCCTCTTGGCCATCATCAGCCAACATGACAGCAGACACTATTTTCCTCTAACTCTCAGAAAATGAATGTCTGAGTGACAATGGGAAATGCTGCCAGTGCCTCCATTAAGGGAGCGACTGCAGTGTGGGCTCGGCACTCTTGTTAGACACCAGATAACTCCTACCAACAGAAGACTCATCCCATGGAAAAAAGTTCCTGAGATGTCAGAGAGCCCAACTGCAGGACACAGAGCTCTGGAGAAAGCAGACTTTGGTATTTCTGCTGCTCCTCAAACAAATTGTTCCCAGAAATATCATTAAAACTGCCCGACTGAATGCTCATCTGTTTGGTCCTCTTGTGTCCTCTTACCAGGATGAAGTCCGTCTGATAGGTGGAGAGCATGAACACTGAGATGTTTTGGTCAGCTAGGGGTGCTATTACTGACTTGGCAATTTTGGTCACTCCGATGGGCTGGGAGCTGGAGAATCCGCCTCCACCAGACACCACGTTGAGGGCAAGCCATGTCGCATCAGCCACACTCAAGTGTTCCGAGGAAGGGAGCTCTGCAAAGAGACAGAGGGGGAGGACAGAGGTTTGTTTTAGAGGCAGAGGAAAGCAGGTTCACCATCTGGTCCCTGTGTGGTTAGCACAGACCTCATTGGAAGGAATGAGGTGATCCCACTTATCCAGCCAATCTCCTGGGCCCCTACATGCTGCTTCACAGGTTGGTGCTGGGCTGCTTTTTAGACACACTGATTGCATCAACTTCCACTGCAGGATTCATACAGGTTTTCAAGGACAACACAGGGAATTACACGAGCCTCAGCCATTCACTGGTCTGCTGGTGACCAGCCCTGACTTCCTCATAAGGAAACAGCCTGAGGTCTTTGACTTAACTTGAGTCTCCTCTATCACACAGTGTCTCCAAAGACTTGAGTTTTTGTGGTCTCTTTTTCCTACCCTAACCCCAAATTTTGTTCTCCTGGACTTGAGACAGAGTTTGACAGAGCAGCCTGGGCACTAGCTCAAGACTTGGGTGGTGCAGAACCTATGGATCTGTGGGCTACTGCCTCCAATTCTAAAGCAGAAGAGAAGAGACACCCAGGTCTGTAAGGGATGGATGGGGTAAGGTATACACTAGAGATGACAAGCTGATCAAATACTAAAATAATGGAAATCTTTTTAAGAATAACCCTAGTTCCATTCCACTTGCTTCTAGTCTATTGTCATTAAGTAGTTAAAAATCTGCAGCTAAACCATTGAATACAAATCATTAACTGTTTTAAAGAAACCTTAATGTATTAACAGCCTGTAAAACCAGACATGGACTCTGGAATAAAGGCATAAACTTCTCCAAGACTCTTTGGACTTTGGATTTTGGTTTGGCAAATTACAGAAACAAGCAGTTCAGATCTAGATCCAAACTTACAGATGTGTAACCCCAGTTAAATCCACTTGGCATAAGGAACCTGACCTCAGGTGCAGATCCAGGCAGCAAAGGCACAGCGGAGGTCCCGGTGGAAACCTACACGCGTTGCATAGTTAGAAGCAGCCCAGCAATCTGAAAATGTAAATCCCAGTATTGCTGCTCTAAGAGTCAGCCCTGGCACTGTAGACAAGCCGCTTTGTGTCTCCATACCCATGTTTCCTCCTCTGTCCACCCACCGCTGGCTCCTCCATATAGCATTCCTTCTCCTCCAGCGAGACCTTTGGGAGCTGTATCTGTGGAGCTCCAGACACCCAGTAATAAATCCGTAACCTCGCCCCCCCTGACTCGCCGGGCACCGCTGCTGCGAGACAACAGCAGCGCTGGCAACCCAAAATGAACTGAATAACAAATACTGTTCGTTTTGCTCTCCTCAATAACCTCAATTGTGTGTGGCATGAAAATAACCTTCAGCAAACACACTGCAAACAGTGGGGACACTGAGAGTTCTGCTGCTGCATTTTGATGTTTAGCTTCATAGGCCAGTGTTTCTTTTTTACTGAATAATCAGAGCTTACACGGAATGAAAACTAGGCACCAGGGAGAGCGGGTAAGTTTGTGCATTAATCAACAGCATGTTACCTTAGAGAGACCAGTGCAAGTTGCTTGCAGAAAATCATTGCAGGAAAATAGCATTTTCTAATCAGACAGCCCTTTGCATCATCAGAAAAGCAATCCGAAAACAAAGCTAATTCCAACAACTGGCACGGAGAAGCCAGGGCGCAAAAAACCCCAACTGCTGCTGATCTAATAAGCAGCTGACGTCTTTTCTTCCTTTATTCCCAACTTTGCTCCTTGTCTGTGAAATAAATAATAATAAGAAGAAGGAAAAAAAAAAAAGAAAAAGAAAAAAAAAGACGTGTTCCTTGCTTGGACATCCATTTGCTC
Organism: Jacana jacana; assembly: GCA_013400555.1. Classification (NCBI taxonomy): domain Eukaryota; kingdom Metazoa; phylum Chordata; class Aves; order Charadriiformes; family Jacanidae; genus Jacana; species Jacana jacana. The sequence continues at coordinate 10,513 of VZTM01022441.1, forward strand.
CCTGGCAGCACGGAGTGGGCAGGCGAGGCCACATGCACGTTGTTGGTATTTACACTTCCATCTCCCACATCCCGAAGCCATTAAAGCAACCGGGCAACTAAATCACAAAAAGGTCAACTGACACCTTCCCTCTTTGCAAACTCATCCTCCAGAGCCTCCTGCACCCTGGCTGCCCCCCAGTAACGAGAGACGAGCAGCTCGAGGGTCCTGTGCTCGCCAATGAGTCCCACCTGCAGCTCCTCGCCAAGTCCGCTAACGACTTGTTACCGGCAGCGAGAAGAGATCACAACTCATTTCCCTCTCCATAAACAGAGCACATGATGTTGCTGCTCTGTACAGGTGGCGTGGGCCTGGCTGCAGTTCATTAAATACCGGTTTAAATCCTCTTTTGGGTCAGGGATGTGATGGAAGTTGCTGTATTTCACGGTGGACGGAGGCATTATCACCTTCCACTCTGGCAATAGTGGTGCTGGAGGAGCTGCCCCAAGAAGACCGCATCAACCTCTTCCTCAAGGGGCAGGAAGGCTGATTTACTGGTTGCATTTGTAATTACTGCAAAGTGTGGCTCGTGTTTGGTTTCATGTGATTAACAGGCCCTGTGAAGTGTCACAGGGGCCATTGCATTTGCTTAAGTAACCTGCCTCTCATAATTCAATTAACTTTGCAAAAAATATATAGAAAGTGACTGAAATACTGATTTTGGATGCCATTTCCACTAAGCAGCCAGATGGAAAAGTACAGCCCAAAATTTTAATGAAACAAACCCAGGCTCAACAAATGCAGCTAAATAGCACCAAATCAGCCACGTGGGAAGGTGCTTTGCCCGGGAAGCTGTTAAACACAGGAAACCCAAGGAGAGCTGAAAACACCAGACATGAACATTAACGCACTTGGTGAGGCAGAATAAGGTAATAAATAAATAGCAAAATGAGGAATTGCCCACATTTTGGCACCAATCCAGCAAACCCACCATCTCCACTTGCCCCCCAGAAGAGCAGAGCTTCTGAGACCCCGCAAGCTTCACCACCCCAGCGCTCCCCCTCCATGCACTGCCAGATTGGCACAGAAATCTTTCTGTTGGGCTCTCAACATCCTCTTGCCAGTGGTTTATCAGTGTGTGGGTCACTCCTGATCACAGCAGACACCTCATCTGTGGCTGAGGACCTCCCAGAGACTTAAGCTTTCTTTATTAGAATCAGGGGCTTTGTTTTAAGTTTGCATTGGGGTGAAGCCCCAAATATCACGGTTTTGCTGTGTAACATTTGCAGATCTGATGCCAGGAGCAGGCCCCCAGGACTAGTTCAGCTTCTTGCAGGCTCTGTATCCATCACCATAACCATCACTGAGAAGCAGAGGAGGGTCACAGACTCCCTAGCTGGCATGGACCCCACCAACAAGATGTGATCATCTCAACATCTCAAGCACAGCCCTCATCTCACGTATGACTTTCCTGGCAGTGCAGCGCTACGTACCAAATGGCTGGTGGGCTCCTTCTCAGCCACCCTCCATGGGCACAGCAACTCTCATCCAAAGTCTCCCCACTGCATGGCATCTGCAGTGCCACCAAGCAGACAGATGCTGGGGCAGGACATAGCTCCTCCAAGGGAGACACTAAATAAATGCCAACCCCTGCTCAAACCAAGCTCAACAAACACATGTCAAATAAGGTTTAGGACATGAATTAAATGGTTTATTCACACCACGGGTGATTTAAAAGGCCAGAGGTCTGTCTGGAGCCTCACTGGCCCATTTGGCAGGTACAGCTGAAGCAAAGCAGCCTCCATGACACATGTCATTTTGGGATGCGAGGTGGTGAGTATCATATCGGCCATAATTGGCTCCCGAGTTCAAGTAATCAATACCATTTCCAGCGAGGACAACAAACGTTGGCCGAAACCCAAACAGGGATTGAATTGCTGCCGCCAGAACGCTACAAAACGCTGTCAGCACTGCGAGCTGGCGCTCCACGCCACGCTCTAAAAATACCTTCAGGAGGATGCCAGCCAGATGATGGGTCTTCGCATGCAGCCAAGGTGGCCACAGCAAGCAGGGAAGGAAAATCTCCTGGTTTACAGCCCTGACCAAAGAGTCAGACGCACCATGTGGGTCCGTGTAATGGTGGGAGAAAACAGAAGGATTTTTCTGCCTCTGTTTTCCACCTTGGGGACCCCTCAGCCTCATGCACCTTCTACAGCTGCAGGAAAAGCACTGGGAAAGTCCTTCTGTTCTGGAGGAGCGCTAGGACTGAGCAGGCCCCTGCTGTGGCCCTCGCTCCAACTTAACGGCAGTCAGATACCCACTTGAGGACACCTCTCAGCTTTCAAGCTAGTAAGGTGACTTCAATTGAAGCTGTAGATACATGATGGATTTATTGTAGAGCTTGGGGAGAACCGGAGGTGCTCAGCTGGTTTGTTTCTTGGCTGTGCTACGCCGGATCACCCCCTAAGCGCTTCTGCTCTCCGTACGCAATTTTTTGCATTATAGCGGAGTACTCTGGGTGATGTGCTACCCCTTCATTTGTTCAGCTTCTCAGAATCAACCAATTGCTCATTATAGGACTTCAACTCATCATTAAGGACTACGTTTGAGCCATGGCTAACTCCAAATGTTAAAAAATAATGAAATTTTAAAATAGTGTAGATTTTTGGAGCAGCCCTCTGGCTTTAGATCCCTAACATCATACTTAGCTCGCCTTTTATAGCCTCCCTCTGCAAAAATAACAGCTAGACTCTTGCTTGAATTAAAAAAAGAGAGAACAAGGCTTCTGTGATAGCAGGACTCCAATGGTCAGGCATTAAAAATAAAAGCGCTGCCAAATGCAAAATTCATGATAAATTGGGAGAGCTGTTGCCAATGCCTCTCCGTGGCAGCACAGTTTATGTACATATATTTTTAATAGGATTTTTATGTTTATTAAAGGGTTCTCTTCCCACTGCCCAGTGAAAGCTTTTCATTGCTCTGCAGTTCTAAAATCCCATTTTATAAAGAAGTGAGGGATTATCTCAGGTTGTAAAGCCTGATCCAAAGCCTGAGCATCTTTCTGACTCCTCTTTTTCTCATGCAGCCACTGGGGAAGGGCTGGAGAGGCTGCAGATGGGTGATGCCGAAAAAAGCATGCAATGGCCAAAGGGCATCAACAGGCCCAAGGGGAGCTGGGATGCCCAAGGTAGGTTTCCAGCACCCACTGGTGTGCCTTCCCCAACATCTAATGAAGTGCCTATGCTTGACCTGGATGTCTCTGCTCAGCAAACTTTTAAGGAATGTTTTATCCTTGAGGGCACCATGGAAACTTCCACATCAAAATCCTGGGGGAAGGAGAGTGGGAGGAGGATAACCACCTGACCCTCATCTCTTTTGCGAAATTAGGCTAAGTAAACATTCCTTTGGCGTTAGGAAATTGAGCACTCTGTTTCTCTCGCTGTCTGAAAGCCGTCTGAAAGAGGATAAAGCAGGATAAAGATGTCATTTATCAGTTCCTCTAGAGTGCAAAAATCCAGGAGCTCTGAAGCTGGTCCAGTGCGCAGCTTTGTGTGCCCCAGTCCTCACTACTCTGAAGAACGAGGGTTATTGCTGCGGGATGCACCACTTCTCTCTTTGCTCTGCCACCAGGACACAGGGCTGTGATACACCTCCGTGCTTCTCCCATGGGGACCCCACCAGAGCAGCAAAGACACCTTTTGGATGCTAGAATGCAAATCATAACCTTTCGGAGGATGCAAATGCCCTATCTTTTTGCCTCAAAACACATTGCCAGATCCCACTTAATAACTGGGAGGAAATACTTTTGCTGCCACACAACTTCTAAGCAAGCCCCGCAGACAGTTCGCAGCGTGGCGGCCGGGCAGAAAGTCCTCGGTGCTGGTTGGATTTGAGAGCTCCACGCAGAGCACTCCCACACCCAGGGACCTAAGCTCAATAGCCAGGCGAGATGAAAGCCCACTGGTTGGCTTCCTGTTGGGAAACATCATGATTAGATCCAAAAAGTTAATGCTTTGGTGCACAAGAAAAGGAAAAAAATCCCATAGCTCTGATTCAGCTGAAATTGTCTCACATGCCAACGAGCTGGAGCTCGCTGTGCTCATAACCAAGCAGCTTTTGCAATTTTTTCCATTTATGCTAATGGCTTGGTCAGCTGCCCTCCCCCCTCCAGCTGGCAATACCAGAGGTGATCGTAGAACAGTACATGGACCTGTTGGAGCAGGGCCAAGGAGGCCATGGAGATGCTCCTCCGCTGTGAGGACAGGATGAGAGAGTTGGGGGGGGTTAAACCTGGAGAAAAGAAGGCTCCGGGGAGACCTTACAGCCCCTTCCAGTATCTGAAAGGGGCTTACAAGAGAAATGAGGAGGGACTCTTTATGAAAGGGTGGAGGGGTAAAACAAGGGGTAATGGTATTAAACTGTAAGAGGGGAGATTGAGATGAGATTACCAGAAAGAAATTCTTTGCTGTGAGGGTGGTGAGAGCCTGGCCCAGGATGTCCAGAGCAGCTGTGGCTGCCCCATCCCTGGAGGGGTTCAAGACCAGGCTGGATGGGGCTTTGAGCAACCTGGTGTGGTGGGAGGTGTCCCCGCCCAGGGCAGGGGGTTGGAACTGGGTGATTTTTAAGGTCCCTTCCAACCCAGGCCATTCTATGATTCTATAATAGTTTGGGTTGGAAGGGACTTTTAAAGTCCCTTTAGTCCAACCCCTCTACAATGAGCAGGGACATCTTTAACTACACTGGGTTGCTCAGAGCCCCATCCGGTCTGACTGAATGTTTCCAGGGATGGGGCATCCACCACCTCTCTGGGCAACCTGTGCCAGAGGTGGGCACAGAAGACAGCCCTGTGAGCATGAGTCGCGACACGAGGAACACAATGTCTCCCTCCAGCATCACACCTCTGCGCTCTGGCTCAGTCTCAGAGGCACGAGCCGGTAGTGAGACATCTCACCCCAGAGGCACATCAGGGATTTTTAAAGTGCTGGTACCTCCAAACGTTCACTGGATACCAAGCGCTATCAGCAATTGGGATGGCAGGTGTCTCCAGGATCACAGTGGACCATCAAACTTCAATTTTTGTCTCTTCTGTTGCTCTTTGTGCATCCCAAACTCGCTCCTGACGGGATGCCCAGGTACCTCTCTAGGGCTGGATCTGCAACCAGGGAACCTCACCATCTCTATCTGCTTGCTTCTGTGTTTTTGACATTTTCTCCTAACAGAGCATGCAAAACTGAGGTTTTTATTCCAAACTCCCTCAACAAGGAAGCTGTGAAACCTGTCATCTCATTTTCCTATTTAGGTATTATCCCACTCACAAAACTGTCAAAAGAACATTGTTAGGATCATAAACTCAAACACTCTGCAGTGAGGAAATGACAGCTTGACATTTTATATATTTAACCTCAATGTTTCTGTGCCTCAGTTTCCTACCTATAAAGCGGGTAGAAAAAACCCTATTTCTTCACAGTCTTGCTCTCAAGAAACAGCTGACCTGTTTAACTGAGGTTTAGATACATCTCACAACTGAAGCATTTCAGTTAATGCAAAAATCAGCACCAGGCAGCCAAGCAGCATGGAAAATTTCTGCCCAAAGAGGGAGTGTGGCAAAGATTTAAGTGTCTGAACACGGGGTGAGAATGGAAGGAACTGGGAACTTTCCTGGCCTCTTTTAGTACCTTTCCTTCCCTGCTGAGAGAGGAAGCTGTTGGCCCTAGAGCTACTCTAGGGATATTAAGGTAGGTGTGAAAGGCAAAGATCTCTCGCTTTCCATTGTCAAGACCATAGAAGACAGGCAAACAGACAGGTAGAGGAAAAGAAAGAAAAAGAAAAGAAGAAGGAAGCAAAGAAGAAAGCAACCTAAGGAAAAACAAGCACCCAGAGCTTGCTGAAGTCTTGCTCCCTGAGCTCTGGGCAGCACAAGGACCAACTCTTCCCAAATCCACACCTCCCAGGAGCGCTCCCAAAGCCATCTTCCCCCACTCCTCACATCAAATATAGCTTATGCTGGTCCTTGTCTGCTGTTACAGAAGTTGTCTTTCAATTACAGATTAACTAAATCTAAGGGCAATTTACAGGTTCACATTAGAATGGGCGAACATACCCAATGCAATTTTCTCATGTTTTCCTGACAATTCAATTCAAACTCTACCCAGCGTAATCATCAGTTTGAATTTCAAACTACTCATGTGAAGAGGACAAATTACACACACAGGGAATCACACACAGTGACCCCAGGTCCCATGTCCATCTGAGGGAAACTGTTATTACTCAGAAGCAAGGGAGTTCTCCAAGCTCTTTACTGATAAGAAATTATAAATACGTTCATCCCACCTTTATTTTATAAAAACTGGGAGGCTCTAAAACCTGCTCCCAAGAGCACTGAGGTCACTCTTCTCTTCAGGTCAAAGAGCAAGTTGGAGCTCCTAAGCAGAGACATCAAGTGATTTGATATTGAGCATTTCCAGCCATCTCAGGAGGTATGGGAGAGCGACTGTGTCAGCTCAGCCAGATCCACCAAGTGTCACTGGTCTCATAAACAATCTGCAGGGGAACTCGAGTATTTTGAATTTTCAAAACAGCTGGAAATCTTTTATATTAGACACCTGTTTTTTCCACCCAGCCCGATCTTCTCTCCTGCACAACAGAACAGTTTCTGCAGGTGCTATAACCAAGCAGCTCCTAGCAAGGCTTTTATGATAAAGTTTTTAGGGAATGGAGAGTACAGTGCTGCGCACCGTCTCCACCGTTATACATCTGCCCACGAACCTGCACGAAGTAGGAAAGTCTTTTTGACAGTGCTGAAGATGTCACGCTCAGAGATTAAGATGTCAGTACATTTTTTCACAGAATCACAGAATCTTCATGGTTGGAAGGGACCTCTGAGACCGAGTCCAAAAAAACCAACCCAAAACAAACAAAAAAACCCCAACCCATAAAACTAATCACCCAACCCAACAATCTCAGCCACTAGAGCATGACCTGAACAGCCACATCTACACGTCTTAAATACCTCCAGGGATGGTGACTCCACCACCTCCCTCACCAGGCTGCTCCAGTGCCAGACCACCCACTCAGTAAAGTCATTCTTCCTGATCTCTAATCTGAACCTCCCCTGCTGCAACTTCAGACCATTTCCCCTGGTCCTGTCACTTGGGAGAAGAGGCCAACACCCACCTCTCTACAACCTTCTTTCAGGTAGTTGTAGAGGGCAAGGAGGTCTCCCCTCAGCCTCCTCTTCTCCAGACTAAACACCCCCAGTTCCCTCAGCCTCTCCTCATAGGACTTGTTCTCTAGACCCCTCACCATCTTGGTAGCTCTCCTCTGGACACGCTCCAGCACCTCAATGTCCTTCTTGTAGTGTGAAGCCCAGAACTGAACACAGCACTTGAGGCGAGGCCTCACCAGTGCACAGTACAGAGGCACCATCACTGGTGCTGGCCGGCTGGCCATGCTATTCCTGATACAAGCCAGGATGCTGTTGGCCTTCTTGGCCACCTGGGCACACAGCTGGCTCATGTTAAGCCATCTGTCCACCAACACTCCCAAGGTCCTTTTCTTCTAGACAGCTTTTTACCATTTACAGTTAGAAAAGACATTGCTGGCACAATGTCCCAGCGCTGGCAGGATGGAGGAGGGCACCTTGTTGCTGCGTTTCTTCACCTACCCAGGAACGTGTACATCCCTTTCTCAGGAGATGCCAGAGGTATACTTCTTCTCTGCTGACATGGACACAGCCAACATGGATTTTGAGGGATAAAATCAGGCAGATGCTGAGGGGCGACACCTTCCTGGAAAGTTTACTAGTTCGTCTGTTAGAAGCAGCAGAAGTGGCAATATATTTCCACTAGTTCCAGAGCTTGGGAAGGAGGATGTGCTAATTAAAATTATTATCTCTGCTCGGCACGTCCTCAACTGCATTTGTACAGAGCAGAGATGACGCCATGTGGCTGCCTGATCTATTTACACCTCTGGAGTCCCCTCCTCATCCCCATCCCTGTTTCCCAATTAAGGATGCAGACAGAAATTTGGGCTAGTTCCAGCAATCAAATATGCCTGGCACACCACTGGGACTGAGGAGACAAGCCAGTGACTTTTACCCAACATAAGCTGTTCAGGATCTCTCTACTGCCTGAAAACAGGCAGGCAGAGCAATCTGAAGAGCCCATTTCCAGGGAAGGGCGAAAATAAAGTGAATGCTGTTGCTGGAGCCTGTTGTGAATGCAAAAAGCCTACAAAAGCCAGGTTAAAATGTCTGCTGCTTTTTCTGACTTTAAGAACCAAGAAGCGTGCTGCATTCAGCAATGCCTCTGTTCCTGTGCAGCCTGGGGCTCTCTGGCCCAGGCACATTCCATGATTCTGGAAGCACCAGGTTGGACAGCCCATGATGTACGTACACCTGGAGCACACACCAGGTCCGACCTAGCACCAATGCTTAATTCAGGTTTGGCCAGAGCCAGGTGCTCCAAAGCCCAGGAACACTCCCAGCCTCACAAAGCCCCAAGCCCATTTCATAGAATCATAGAATGGTTAGGGTTGGAAGGGCCACCAAGTTCCAACCCCCTGCCCTGGGCAGGGACACCTCCCACCACACCAGGTTGCTCCAAGCCCCATCCAACCTGGCCTTGAACCCCTCCAGGGATGGGGCAGCCACAGCTTCTCTGGGCAACCTGAGCCAGGCTCTCACCACCCTCACAGCAAAGAATTTCTTTCTGGTAATCTCATCTCAATCTCCCCTCTTTCAGTTTAAAACCCTTTGCCCTTGTACTGTCAGTGCACCCACTGACAAAGAGCCCCTTCCCATCTCTCCTGCAGATCCCACCCCCCCATTTCCTCCCATCATAATGAAAATAGCATTACACTTGCAAAGACTTGCACCCATTACAAGCGCAGGCATGGCTGAGAGCTTGTAAATGATGTAATTCAAAGATAATCACTGCAGTGAGAGAACAGAAAGCTTCTAGAAGATGTGCCTTTGCTGAGGATATTGGCACCTTGGGACCTCTGCGGGTTCCCCAGCTGGTCCTGGTCACTGGAACACCAGTGGCTGCATGAGTGTTTTGAACACTTTGCTCTCCTCTTGCTGGGATGGGACTGGTTCTCTACACCCCAGGATTCTATCAGCACAGGTTACATTTCTGCCACGTGCTCAGCACATAGATCTAGAGAGCAGAGCCAGAATTCAAGAGCAGCTGACCGCTGAGGTGGGGAAGAGAAAGCACAGCAGACAAAGTTCTCTCCCTCCACTCTGCCTTGCTGGTTTTGACCTATGCGATCTAAATGGTGACAGATGCCCTTCCAAATTGGAGATGTGGGTCCCTTCCTCCCTGCAGCACCCTGGGCCTGTGAACAAGATGTTTGCACCGAGTTCTAGCGGGAGCTGGAGTCCTCCATCAGAACAGAGCTCGCCTGTGGAACTGCGCTCCTGGATTTGGTGACTATCCAAAACAGCAAGCAAATATTTGCACAAGTTCTCAGAAGCTTTTTATGGAAGAAAGGAGCAATGATATTTAAAAGACGGATACAGTGTGCTGCAGGTAGAAAGATTTTTGTAATTGAAAATAGTGCTGAGGTGCTGGGGAGCCTACATAATGCTAACTTTCATCAACATTCAGAAAAAGACATGAAATATATTTCTTCTTATTCCCACTGCAGATTTCTCTGTTAAATTTGGGGGCACTGGAGTATATACCAAGTACATGTTGGAAAACATGAAAACGTTTGCTGATTTCCCCCAGCATTTTAGCACCGGTGTTTCCCAGAGCAGCTAATTCTCAGGATGAATTCTCTTTGGGCTGCAGCACTGGCATCTCTCTTTCTTCCAGACTTTTTTATACTCCTGGCCCAGCTGGCTGCTGCCTTAGGGGTAAGCAGAGCTGGAAGCTGTATCGCAGGTGTCCTAGCCTTGCCAGACAGACAGACCACGATGTTGGCACAGTGGCAAGGGCTGTAGTGTTGAGGATGGATGCTGTGAGTCCATCACAGCCCCAGCAGACATCTCACCTTGTCTTGCTCTGCCACTGCCTTGTGAGGTGACGTTGAGCACGTCACATCCTCTCCCACACCTGTGTCTCGCTTCCACGTTAGTGGTTGCTCTCTGGCAATACGTATGTGAAATGTTGGCAGCGCAGAGCATTGTGGTTCCCGGGTGCTACACTAATAGCACCAAAAATCAGCTCAGGAGATGTGACTTGGCCATTTGTCCTGGTGCACTTAAAAGAAGTAGCTCCCCTTCATTTGTTTTCCCAAAGCCACCCATATCGGCAGTACCGTGGCACCTGGAACCATGCCCAGCAGCGCCTGTGCCACTAAGGTGAGGGGTCTCCATGCCTCCTCTTTCCCTCTGAAGTAGGAAAACCAGCAACAGCTGCAGAAATCCCAGCAGTGGCTTTTTTCTCCTTCCATTAGGCTCCAACCTCCAACCCAAACAAGTGACTCCTTTGGTCTGCATCTGGAGAGCAGCTGGATCCCCTTGCATTAATGCACGGCTGGGATTTCCCAGTGGGAAAAGAATGTGTTTGCAATGCAAGTTCCCTTTGCAGGAGAGATCTTCAGCCACATGAAGAATATTTCCTTGAAAATCAGCAAATAATTCCTCCCTGTCTCAGCTTCCACATCTCTAAGCAACGGGTTAGCATCCCTGGGTCAACCCCATGTAGAGCTGAACTCTACAACCACTGAGTGCTGCCCTGCAGCCTTCCAGGCTCACAGAATCACAAAATGTCAGGGATTGGAAGGGACCTTGAAAGCTCCTCCAGTCCAATGCCCCTGCCAGAGCAGGAACATCTAGAGCAGGTCACACAGGAATGCATCCAGGCGGGTTTTGAATGTCTCCAGAGAAGGAGACTCCACAACCTCCCTGGGCAGCCCCTGCCAGTGCTCAGTCACCCTCACCGTGAAGAAGTTTTTCCTCATATTTAACTGGAATCTCCTGTGTTCCAGCTTGCATCCAATACCCCTTGTCCTATCACTGGATGTCACTGAGAAGAGCCTGGCTCCATTCACCAGGACCCCCAGGTCCCTTTCTCCTGTGCTGCTCTCCGATAGGTCATTTCCCAACTTATACTGGTACCTGGGGTTGTTCTTGCCCAGATGCAAGACTCTACACTTGCCCTTGTTCTATTTCATTAAATTTCTCCCTGCCCAACTCTCCAGCCTGTCCAGGTCTCGCTGGATGGCAGCACGGCCTCCTGGCATGTCAGCCACTCCTCCCAGTTTGGTGTCACCAGCAAACTTGCTGATAGTGCACTCTATTCCCTCATCCAAGTCATTGATGAATACATTGACCAGTCCCAGTCCCAGTACCGATCCCTGAGGGATTCCACAAGATACAGGCCTCCAGGTAGACTCTGTCCCACTGACCACAACTCTCTGGCTTCTCTCCTTCAGCCAGTTCACAAGCCACCTCACTACCCTATCATCCAGGGCACACTTCCTCAGTTTAGCTGCAAGGGTGCTGTGGGAGACGGTGTCAAATGCTTTACTGAAGTCAAGGTACACCACATCCACTGCTTTACCATCATGCTGCCTGGTGTCTCTGCTTGTCCCACACTAGCCACCTAACTGGGCAGTGCCAGGTCCTGCTGCACCTCTACCAGACCTGCTGCTTCCCCAGAGGCACCCAGCATGAACCTCTGAAGACCCACCTGAGCTCACATGGCCTGTCCCTCTCCCTTGGGTCAGTATTTAGTGTTTGATGAGCACACGCACTGGGCTTTGCAGGGATTTTGCTGCTATGATCATTTCTCCTTGGCCTCGTGGGAGCCCCCAGACTGACTGTGGTCCTTCATCGGTGCCTGAAATGAAGGTTGCGGCAACAAAAGCCGCAAAAGTGAGTCTGCACATGGCTGTTCCTGGAAGTGCTGCTGTGGTCCTGTGCTCTGCCAAGGTGAAGAGTGTTGTGTGGATCCTGGGTCCTGTCCAGAGCCTCAGACACGGCTATGGTAGCAAAATCAATGAGAAAGGCCATTTTTAACATTCAAGAGGCTCTCTGATGTACAGGGCTAGAGCAGGGCTCTGCAAGAGAAATACATTTATATGAAAATGTCAAACTCTCCAACTTTTGAGGCTGTTTTTCTAAATGTCCCCCTCCTCTTGCTCTAGTAAAAGATGTGGAGAAGACATCTTTCTTGGGAGTGTTCTGGATACACACTGCAGAGTCAGACCAGAGGCAGTTTCAATAGTGTCCAACGACAGACGATCACACAGGTCTATTTTTCAGATGTTCCCATCTCACTCAGATGACAGAAGAGATCCAAAGCACCGCCCAAACAATTACATCAGTTTAAAAGGGACTTTCAGTGCACTGCAGGCAAACCAGAGAGAAACTGGAAGTGCTGGCTACCCAACCTATCATCTTGAGGATGACACTTTGTCACTTGTCATCTCAGACCATCATCATAAGAACTGAGGACCCTTCCTGGCTGCCAGCCACCAACCAGCTGAGCTCTGCTCTGTCCCCATCTCCTGCAAGTACCAGCCATGCAGGTGACACAGGGTGGTGCTGGGAAAACGATTCACAGCAGTTCCATTTCCAGTTTGTCAAATGTTTCTTTCTTTCCACCTCCCTTTTCCTCCTTTATCTGTGAACTTGTGGATGGAGAGAGGGGATATTTCAGTACTTTGAACGGGGAAAACCTTTCCTTGGCTGGGAGGCGCTGAACTATTCCAGAGGTGCCATCAATCTTCACCGTTTCTGGGAAGCCAAGAGCATGGGTGTGAGGGCTGCAGGCACTCCAGCTGCTCCCAGAAACGGGATGCAAAGCTCATTCTGCGCTTTATTCACTTGGCTGCCATCCTGGAGGGGTGCACCCCCCCTGTGCAGCCCCACATCACCCCGTCGCTGCCCAATCAGCCGTGCCCTGGGTCCTGGTTAGCAAAACAACCCCTGATTCTATTTAAAAGGTAGGAAGCGAGTTCTCCAGGTAAAGGGAACCTGCACACGCGGGCTGGGGAGAGGAATGAATGCAGATGAGTTTATTTTTGCACAGCCTCCTACTAGCCCAGCACGGGGAGTTGCTGCCATTACATCATCTGAACACCCCCGCCCCTCCAGATCCAGCCCTGCAAAGGCACAACGCTTCTGCTGACGGCTGCTGGAAGCAATAGCCAGGGTAAAATTAACTCTTTGCTGGCCAGGATGCATGCAGCACTCTCCAGTAGCTAGCAGTTGCCCAGCACTGGGGTATTTTGTTGCTAGCTGTTACAGAAAGGGATGTTTGAATCCTCAGAGTCGAGCAGCCCCAGCAACCTCTACCTCCAAGTGTTAATCTAATGGAACGAGTATTTCTCTAATAAGACAAAGAGTCCGAGCTGCTCCCAGTCTGTCCCAAATGGAGGACTAAAGATGGGCAAGAGAATCTACCTGATACCTCAAGGAACAGACTTAAGAGTTTTGGTAGAGCAGGACTTTCAGTTCTCACCCACAGACTTCAATTAGACAAGAAACGGGTATTGTTAGTGTCAATTTTCCTCGAGACCCACGTGGCCTGACGGAGCAGCCGCCAACTGAGACACAGGCACAGGCATCTTGTGGAGAGCAACACAAAAGCTTTTCTTTGCAGGAAATTAAAAACAAGGAAACAAACACCAGCGCTTGCGTAAGCCCCAGACTGGCTCAGACAGAAAATTACCTCGAGACTGTTTGTGTTACAGATCAATGGATCAGCTGCGGTGCGGGGCAATTAGCACCTTGAAATTATTCAGCAGGCAAGGGGTGGGAATTTTGAGGGGAGAGTGGTGAGGAAAAGGTGAAAGCAAGCAGGAGTAACAACAGACCTTTCTGGCTACAAAAGTCAAGTCTTGGCTGGGGCTGAGCCCAAGCTACAACAGAAGCGTGGCTGGTGGATGCTTTGCAACCAGCAACAGGGGGACAGGGAGGAACTGGAGGGGCTGGTGACACCGCATGGGTGTAATGGTATGGACAGGGAAAGCAGAGCAAATTTATCAAATTTATCTATCTAAAGATATCTGCCCAGCTATACCACAAGCCTATTTTCTGCTGTACCCAGCACTCCAAGCAAAGCAAAACTACTCTGTAAACAGATCCTAGCTTTGAGAGGGATGTGGATGGGCAAACTGGCCACAAGGCTAACACTTCCAGCAGGTATCGGCTCAGACAGGGCTCTGCCCAGTTCCCTTCAGAGGAGTGAGCACCCTTAGGGGTAGGGTGGCCATCCCCAACCCTGCTCCTTAGCAGCACGCACACACTGGAATCCTTGGTTGTTTCACATGTTATCAAGAGCCTGGGAGGGTAACAGAAGGAAGGGGCTGCCCAGAGAGGTTGTGGAGTCTCCTTCTCTGGAGACATTCCAAACTCGCCTGGATATGTTCCTGTGTGACCTGATCTAGGTGTTCCTGCTCTGGCAGGGGGATTGGACTGGATGAGCTTTCAAGGTCCCTTCTAACCCCTGAGATTCTGTGATTATTCCTGCTGCTGTCAGGAACAGGAAGATCTCATTAGTTCCTTTGTGCTGATATAACGCTTGCATACACGTACCATGCTTTACCCTTGCTGTCAGAGGAGAAGGGTGGAAAGAAGTGAGGACTGTGGCTGGCTCCAGCGTAACTTCTTTAAAGGCTAAAGGCCCTTCTTTAAACAATTCAAATCTCCAGACTCACCAAGGAGAAATGAGACATTTGCTCAGATGGGCCTTGAACCCCAGCCTGCTGGAATGGTGAGGAATCATTCCCTCTCCCCGAGACCCAGGGAAGCCCAGGTGACATGGGGGCTTTCTCCACCATAATGAGGATTAAGGCAACTACACGAGAAAGCCTCGCTCCTTTTCTAACAGGTCTCCATGCTTCCATTGCTAATCTAGGATGAAAAGAAAACCACCTCCGTCCAAACAGTTTTCTATTATCATGGATGTGTTTTCATCTAATCTGAACACAGGGAGGCCAACCAAGCCGAGCACAAAACTCTTTCAGGCGCTGATGCTCTTAATACTTTGAAATCATGCTAATCTGATAAGGCACTGAGGGAATTATGCAAGTAAACAAAGCCAGGCCCCGATAAGGAGTATTAGAGATAGGGCACACCACATACTTAGCGCTCGGAGGGAGGGAGGCAGCGGTGGCTCCTAGGGTTCCCCCGCAGCCCCGTGCAGGAGAAGCCGGCACAGGGGGGACAGTCAGACCCAACCACTGATGGCTGCAGCTCACAACAAGGAAAATTAAACGGCAGGACACGACCGCTGCTGCTC
Source organism: Jacana jacana (assembly GCA_013400555.1). NCBI lineage: Eukaryota > Metazoa > Chordata > Aves > Charadriiformes > Jacanidae > Jacana > Jacana jacana. Next base: position 25,692 of record VZTM01022441.1, read on the forward strand.
ACAGATAGATTTTCCTGAGCATTAACATTTGATCACAGCATTTCATTTGCCAGGATACAGAGAGATGCAGGAGGAAGGCAGGCTAGAGACCAGGAACAAAACCACCCATGATAGAAGGGTTAGCTACAAACAAAGCAAACAGGAGGCAGCAGGGTTTTTTTCTTTGCCTCTGCATGCTCAGTTGGCTGTCAAAACCCAAGCTCTCTCTGTATTCCAGGTTGCTGGTAACACTTTAGCTCCATGCTTTGTGAAAATGATGCAGGAAGGCTGCAAACTGCTGCCTGTCCTCCCGCCATGCTGGCTTTGCTGGGAACTCGTCTCCTGTCTCCCTGCAGGGTTCAGCAAACCAAGCCTCACAGTTGGAAGAAAGCTGATCTAAGGCTCAACTCCTAAATCAAAAGCCTCTCCCCACCCTGGGACACACAGAGCCTGATTTTGCACAAGGGCTGCTCCAGAACCCAGCACCTCAGAAATACCAGGCTGCAAATCCAACCACGAAAGCAGACCCACCCCGGAGCAGCAGATGCTTCCCATGAAGTTTTGTTGCTGCTTTCTTCATCTCACTTTCCTTATTTATATAATAGAGCTACGAACCCCGTCGTTTCAGGAATGCTGGTGAGTGATTAATAGCTGCAAAGCATTTGGAAGGTAAAATGGTCTGGGTAATTATTACCCTGAGCGACAAAGAACATGACAGTTCAAGAGTACACACTGACAGATTACAACATCATGCTACAAGGGAGCATCCAAAATCTCCCAGTAATTCCTGCTCTAGGGACCAGGTCCAGTGCTCAGGTTGCCCAGAGAAGCTGTGGCTGCCCCATCCCTGGAGGGGTCAAGGCCAGTTTGGACAGGGCTTGGAGCAACCTGGTGTGGTGGGAGGTGCCCCTGCCCAGGGCAGGCTGGTGGAACTGGAAGATGTTTAAGGTCCCTTCCAATCCAAACCATTCTATTATTCTATATATCGTGGGAGATGCTATGGTATTTTCAACTCTTTTTCAGTATTTGATTCTATTATTATTACTATGGTAATTGCCAATGGGAAAAAAAAGAGATTAATGGGTTGAGGAAAAGGGGAAGACAGGCTCCAGGGGAGCTCACAGTGATGGGATGAGGCAGGAATAGCCCCTCTTCTAACACTGTCTCTCCTTTCCTTGGCATCTGCTGTCTGGAGCACGATGCAATGGGAGCAGTGCAGGGGAGGCAGCCTGGTCCCCTTCACATGTAACGTGGGACCTTTCCCTGGAGCAGGAAAGGGTGAGCCCATTTCCTACTCACCCATTTGCACAATAATTGCAGGAATCTGAGAGAGAGCTTTTCCTCCGCCTCCAGCAAATGTGGTTGAAAGCAGCCAAGCAGAGAGACTCATTCCCCACGTATGTGCAAATCTCACACTCGTACAGGGGACACTGGTGTTCCTGAGACAGTCAGGCTTTCGGGTAATCCAGCACTAACCGCCACCAAAACAGCAGCATTAACAGTAATTAAAATGAGATCCTTTCCACACCAGGCTGTATATTTTGGAGGCAGCCAGTTCACCCGAACAGGATTACGATAGCTTAGGATTTTACTTCTTTATTTCCACACCCTTACCCATGAGATCGAGGGGACTGGCCTTGGAAGAAATAGGCACAATGTTTGCTTACGCTGAAATGGGTCTGAAGCTAAGACATCTTTTTCCTCTATTTCTCCAGAACATTCAAGACAAATACAAATATGAAACAGGACTGACACGGGAAGGCAAATAGCATTTAGTCACCCACACAGACCTCTAACAAGCACTTTACTGCATAAGTGAAAATCCCCTGCAAAAGCAGTTTGGTTCAGAGGAAGGAAACCTTTAGGAGAGCGGTAGGAGAACTCCCTGACTGCTCATTTGTGGGAAATTAGAGGTAAAAACAAAACATATGAGGGAAACCAGAACGGTTTAAGTGGGAAACCTCCAAACTGAGGAAGCAGTTGGGCTGCGGTGGCCCACGAGCACATAAACGTATAATGTGCTCATGTGCATCTGTATACACGCTCCTATATATAATGCCTAAGTCTGCCGTCTTCTGCACACAGCGACACTCCCCCCTCCTCACCAGCCCCAGTCTCAGTATCAGGCTTCTTGGACAGGCAATTTGTCTTCAGGCCACACATGTGAACTGGCATCAGGAGCATTTGTCCCCTTTTTGACACAAGCCTGTTGGTTCATTCTATTTATGTATTTTTGATCTGTAACCCACAACAGAGGTTTCTGGCACTGTTGCTGGAAGGTCAGAGAAGGACCACAGAAGATAAGTCCCAGGCAGGGAGCCCTTTCAGAGCATGATTTGTCAGCTGCCTCCATCAGGAATTTGCTGTGTTTTGAATTCAAAGAATCTCTTTCAAAAACAAAAGCCCCACTCAGGCCTCCACGCCAAGATGGTAAGTTGGCAGCCCAGAGCTGGTGGAATAGCACAGGGAGCATCCCACTTTCAGACGGGGCTGACAGCCTTACAGAGCCATGAGATGTTCTCTTACAGGTCATGAGACCTGCGAGAAGGTTCTGGACAAGAAGACGGAAAAAATAGATTCATGCAGGAGAAGAAACACTCCCTGAGACCAGGCTCTACTCCTGCCCAGCAGTAAGCAAGCCATGGGGCAGCTGGTTTATCAGCATTGCCCAGGAAAGGAGAGTCTGCAGAGCCGATGAGGAGCTAAGAACCATTCCCTGGACTTCCTTCTCCCGCCAAAGACTGTAAAAGACATTTCATAATTCATATCCTACTTCTATTAGGTGCCAGCAAACATCCCCTAATGATTTCTGGCACTGTCTGGTTGAAGGATTCAAGAAGAGAGTCCAGGGCATGTGCCAGAGAGGACAGGAGGTTCAGCCAGGAGAACAACTTTGGTCCTGAGCTCCAATGAAACAGTCAGGTGAGGCCGAGGAACAGGAGACGACTATATGAGAAAGACCAATGAATACCAACAGTGAGGGGAAAAACATGCCAGGGTGAGCCTACCAAATACACATGTTGTCTTCATGAGTTCCCACGCAAACTCCTGAGTATACATGTTGGATGTCCTAGGAGAAGTCCTTGGGGTTGAGGGTGAAGAACTATGAGGCTGGGTTTTAAATTATAGAATAGCATAAATCTTGAATGGATGACCCATAAAAGTTTCCAGCAGTCCTGTTTCTAAAGCCCTAATTCCCACACATCTGGAGAAGGTCTAGAAAAGAAGGTGAATACAGGGGCCAGGAGCTTCCCGTTGCAGAAGGCAGGCAGATATTTAAAGAAGCAACAGAGGAGAGTTGGGTTGTGTATTACCTGCTGGAGACAAACCACAGCATCCTGTTTTTCAGTGCTCAGGTTTAAAAAAAATCCCCCAAACCTGAGAGTTCATGTCCATTGATCTCAGAAGACAGTATCGAGGGATTTTATCATTGCAAATGCTTCATTGTAGGATCATCCCTCCCGCAGCTCCACGCCCCACAGCAGGGACAGTCTTTCCTGAAAGGAACAATCCTCATGGGATTAAAGCATTCTGTGGACTAAGCACACACTCCCACTGCCTCCACACCTTCTCCAAACACGCTATTATAAGTAACGGTACAAGAAATACATACGATGGTGATTTTCCCTGGGTGGATATCAGCACCTTCTCTCCCCTGGAGGCCCACCTCCGGGTTGAGTGGCACACCAGCACCCAGGCGCTTCCCTGGCCACGGCGGGTGCATCGTCACCACTCACCCACTCACGTTCTGGCATATGAATTTGCTGTTTAATAAACTTTCCTGCAGTTTGTGTTTCTCGGTAACCCTGCAGTAGTAGTCATGGTGACAAAACTGGGGTCCTTGGCAACACACCAATGATGCTGCAAATCTACAATGACTAATCCTAAAAGCCTAATTTGTAGAACTCATTTAAATGCTTAAAGATATGCAGGTCACCACAGGGGTCGATTTAATGGCTATGGCATATCTGGTGGTGAGGCAGTTGTTAGAGAAGAAGCAGCCAGGGCATCTTCTGGTCATAAAATTAAGTGGATTTTTAATGCAAGACGTAGACTAAAGAGATTAAAAGGAAAGCACAATTTAAACATAGGCACAATAACAAACCCAGCTGATTTCCAGTCAAAGAGCTGGCCAAAGCTTCCAGATGAAACGCTGTTTTAAATAACAATTCCACGCAACAATATCGCTGATACAGTATTGCCTGCTTTATTTGTGCCTATTCAGAACGTAATGAATGCTCTCCTCAACACATCTTGCCCACGAGCGTGCAAACGAGCATGGTGCAGCACAGGCAGTTCTCCCCAGGCCGGCCTCATTAAAGGCACAGGCAAGAGGATGCAGGCTGAGGAACTGCCAGTGCCAGGCTTTCCAGCTTCTCCAGGATGGTCGCCGGGCAGAGCGTCTGTGGGGGAGCAGGCACAGGGCTCTCGTTACCTATTCAAGTGCTTCAGACGCCCAGCTCCGTGCTGGCACTGAAAAATTCATGGCCACATCTTCAGTTAATACGCCGATGACGCCACCGAGGGCAGAGCGCCAAAGTCAGTCTATTGCTATAACCGTGCTCGGCTGGACGACGCGGCAGCACTCAAGCCATTGGCTCTTTTTTTCCACAGCTTTTACGTATTCTCCTCTCCAAGCCTCTGCCACCTGGCATTTAACACACATAAGCACAAGGAAATGGAGAGAGGCTGCTGCGGACACACACATCAGCAAAAAACCCTTTGCACAGGCGCTCTCTCCTGCTTTATACAAATAAAGCAATCAGCACTGTAGATGGTATCTGACCCCACAGAAAGCAAAGCATGCTGGCCTGAGGCTGCAGAGTCCAAAACTTTTTATAACTTTTATGGAGCTAAACAATTATCACTCACCTAATTTGTTGTGGGTTTGAGTAAGCATTCACATCACTCTACTCAGCAACTACCAGAGACAAGCATCAACATACGACCAGATTAAGCCGTTTGATCACTCAGATCTGATTTCCGTGTCCTGACCCACTACCTTAACCCACTGCCCTTCCTACACAAGCATCTTCCAGGAGAAAGGCTTTTTTCATCCCACCAGGACCTGGGACACGAAGCGCATCGATGTGGCAAAACATAGGCAGCTTTAGTTAAAAAGAGTGGTCAGTCAGTGGAATCAGCTGCCCAGGGAGGTGGTGGAGTCACCCTCCCTGACTGTGTTTAAGAGCAGATTAGATGTGGTGTTGAGGGATCTGGTGTAGGGGAGAACTTGTAGAGTAGGGCTGATGGTTGGACTTGATGATCCCAGGGGTCTCTTCCAACCTAAATGATTCTATGATTCTAAAAGCAAGGGGAGAAAAATACTTGTTTGGTAAAATCCTAGTTCTACTTATCAGGATTTCCCCCTCCTTCAAAGCGGGTGCATTGTAACTGGACTTGCCACAGTGGCTGACACTGGCCCTTGGTTCCTTTCATTAGTTTGTCAACGCTTCTGTTCCCGCAGAGGAAATGGGAGTTTACCTGGGACTTATCTGCATTCATACTTCATTATATTGCTGTAATAAAGCAATAGCAACAACAATAATTACTATGGGTACTAATGACTTCTGCACCTTCGCGAGGTAAATGCGATGCATGCGATGTACATGATGCTTGTTTTGATGCAATCAAGATGCTTCTTAGGTAAATTCATGCAAAATAAAGACACTCTAAGTCTTGAAGACAGACTCAACCTTTGCTCTTTTGAAAAACAAAACCCGAGTTCACTGGGGACTCAACCGGTGACACTGGAGGGCTTTGAAAGTTAGACACGATCTCTGGTCACCTAAATCAGCACCTGTGAAACCTGCAATGGAAGCATCAGTCTCCTTGACCACAGAGTTGCCACGGCTCATCAACTGGATGCATCTACTAGAGTAAAAATCCTGAATATAGATTTATGCCATTGACAGTGACATTCAGGTCTTAGTGCCTGGGTACAGAACAGCACAATGACTGCTTTCTAAATCCCTACGTGTGAATATGGGATCCAGATGCTTCAACCATGGCTCGGTTTCACTGCTGGTGATAAGAGGTCTAGTTGCCCTCTCCCAGCACTCCCGTGATTTTGTGATATGCAGAGTTATTTACAAGTCTCTGGACAGACTGAAATCCTGAATATGTGGATGTATAGGGGCTTTTGCTCATGGCTTTTTCAACCAGGACTATTTGATGTTCTCTTGTCAAAACAACACATCTTGCTGCCTGTGTCACCTCCCTGCAGCTCCTCTTGGGTCATCTCCAGCAGCCTGTCACATCGCCTTGTCCCCCAACCCCAGCCAGGGCTGATGCTGTGCCTCTGGGAATGGTTGCTTCAGGCCCTGCACAGCCAGATCAACACTTTACAATGAAAATAAGGGCAAAAACATGGTCCGTATCACACCTCGCCAGTGGTGGGTAAAAGCACCTTCTGGGGTTTACTCCATCTCTTGCAGCTGGGCTGAGCATTTGGGCACAGACATCAGATCCTGCTGGCATTTCAAGAGGGGCTTAAAGATGGAAAAGGCAGCATCCCTTTAGCTGCAGCTCAGCTAGAGGAGAAGAGCTGCCTATAAAACACTGCCCATGAAGCTGTCGAGTTATTGATGGCTGCTGCATGAGCGACTGCAGAATCTATTCCCCACTACGCTCAAAGCTCCCCTCCTCCTGAAAACCTGGCATCTACCACTGACACCGAAAGCTCAGCTGGACAAAGCATTAGGGAAGGGGCTGCGTGGCCGGTGGGGTGGGCAAAGAGGTGACTGGAAGAGGCATTTAGAATTTATAAATACGTAAAGGGTGAGTGTCAGGAGGATGGAGCCAGGCTCTTCTCAGTGACATCCAATGACAGGACAGGGGGCAATGGGTGCAAACTGGAACAGAGGAGGTTCCACTTAAATATAAGAAAAAAATTCTTTATGGTGAGGGAACACTGGCAGGGGCTGCCCAGGGAGGTTGTGGAGTCTCCTTCTCTGGAGATATTCAAAACCCACCTGCACGCATTCCTGTGTGACCTGCTCTGGGTGTTCCTGCTCCGGCAGGGGGATTGGACTGGATGAGCTTTCAAGGTCCCTTCCAATCCCTGACATTCTGTGATTCTGTGATTTGTAACACTCTGAGTAGAAGAGAAAAAAAAACCAACAAAAACAAACCAAACCCAAACCCAACTACAACCAAGCGAGATTGGAGAGAAAAGAGAGGGTTAAGAGACCGAAACAGCTCGCTGTGGGGTCTAGGGGACTTGTAAGCTTTTCTCAATATCTGCAAGGGGGGGAAATGAATCCGGAGGGAGAAACCCAGGGCCGATGCTAGTTAAATGCTTCAATGAATTGGAAGTTTTCTTCCCGTGTATTTTTAGTTGGCACCAACAGGCATTACATAATGGCCATTATATAACGGCACCACGACCACAAACACCCGCTTTGGGGCTGCTTGTTTGCTTTTTTATATCCTTTCTCTCTCCTCCCTCCCTCCCTCCTCCACCCAAATCATCTCCTCGG